>CM060659.1:8514127-8959127 GCA_030686955.1 Odontamblyopus rebecca | reverse complement strand
GGTGAGTTGTTGTACAGTTGTAGGGAGTATTATCTGTTTCATAAGGGTGAGTTGCAGTACATAGTATAAACGTAGTCCTGTATCTCTCTCTCTCTTTGAGCGGAGTTGTAGGAGCCTGTTAGAGAATGAGCTCCTCTGTCCCTCTATAGTCTGGTGCAGTGGGTGAGTTGTTGTACAGTTGTAGGGAGTATTATCTGTCCCTCTATAGTCTGGTGCAGTGGGTGAGTTGTTGTACAGTTGTAGGGAGTATTATCTGTCCCTCTATAGTCTGGTGCAGTGGGTGAGTTGTTGTACAGTTGTAGGGAGTATTATCTGTCCCTCTATAGTCTGGTACAGTGGGTGAGTTGTTGTACAGTTGTAGGGAGTATTATCTGTCCCTTTATAGTCTGGTGCAGTGGGTGAGTTGTTGTACAGTTGTAGGGAGTATTATCTGTCCCTCTATAGTCTGGTACAGTGGGTGAGTTGTTGTACAGTTGTAGGGAGTATTATCTGTCCCTCTATAGTCTGGTGCAGTGGGTAAACAGGAGTGTCCATGATGGAGAGCAGATCACATGACCAGCTTTACGGATCAGTTTGTCAATGTGCCCAGTGTCCCTTTTACTGGTGCAGCGCCCCCAGCAGACCACAGTGAAGTACAGGGCACAGACCTCCAGAGACTGGGAGAAGATCT
Organism: Odontamblyopus rebecca; assembly: GCA_030686955.1. Classification (NCBI taxonomy): domain Eukaryota; kingdom Metazoa; phylum Chordata; class Actinopteri; order Gobiiformes; family Gobiidae; genus Odontamblyopus; species Odontamblyopus rebecca. The sequence goes on along the minus strand of CM060659.1, from coordinate 8,958,457 downwards.
CCAGTAACTTGCTGCACACAGTGAAAGACCTGACCTTTCTGAGGAAGTAGAGTCTCGTCCTGCTCTTCTTGTACTCAAACATTCAGCGTCGCTGCTGCAGATGTTGTAGCAGAGCTCGGCACAAATAAATAATGATTTGCATGAGTACAAATGCTTGCTGGTGTCAATGATGCGATCCATGATTATTTCATGTGGCCTTGTTTTTATTTGGTGGCAAATCCACAGCCTCTGTCGATGACACATCATGGGTTCTCACTTAATGGTATGAACGCAGGCCGTTCACCAGTAAGCACTTTGGTTCCCAGTGTAACTGGTGCAGGAACCGGCACCAGCACCATTCTGGCCAGCCTGAAAACAGCTCTTCCTGTATTACCCCATGACATCACAAGGCGGAGTGTTTTGCGCTTTGCTTCTCTCGACACCACCTAGGACTTTCCTGTAAGCTCTACACTAAGTCTGGAGACACGGGGGTAAAAGCGACACTCATGGAGAGAAGTTTGAGAAAGTGTTTGATCCAGAAATCATCAGAAAATCCATGTGTATAAAATAATTATATTCAGATTTGCGCATTTAAGAGAAGGGCTGTTTTTTCCACTAATTATTCTCTACAATAGTACACATTTGAGCGCAAACACATGCACTTTCCTGCAGCACAGGGTCTCCCGCAGTGACACCATAGACTATAGACCACAGTCTGTGGCTATGACTCAACTCAGAGGATGAAATAATGACCAGACCTGAGAGAAAACTGTTCTCACCGCCCAGCAGCCAGGCTTTGGTTTAATGAAGCACTGGGACTAAAGCGCCAACACTTTTACTTTTGTCTTTATGCACTGAGTGCCAGAGTTGCCCACACACACCACAGGTAGACTTAAAAATATAGCGATAAAACTCTTGAAAGAGCAAGACAACAATCGGCTTTATCTGCAAAGATGTGCTGCCTAAAAATGATGAAATATTATTAAATTAAGAGATGAGTCATTGTTGACACTTTTAGTTTTATATTTATTTGTAAAACCTTGTTTAAGCCTTTGACATGACTGTGTGGTTCTGCATGGAGCGTCCCCTCTGTCCCGTGTATCTTGGTCAAACCCACTGATTATTGGACATTCTCATTCAGGAGTCACTTTGCTCCTTTTATGGTGAATTGGAGGTGTGGTGAGGGCGTGGTCTGTCCTTTTATGGTGAGGTGAAGGTGTGGAGAGGGTGTGATGTGATGTGGGTTTACATGTGCAGATTTTAGCTACAGGTGGGATCTATAAAGCACAGATATGTGGTTGTGTGCGCACAGAGGGTTCTGGAGTACAGCTCTGGTGGCCAGTGGGAGTATACGCACTAACTTAGGACAGCTCCTACTCAGTTCTGTATAAATTAGGTCCCTGAGGAAATGAGGAAACTAACTTAGACCATAGATCAGAAATATGGGCCCTATAAAGTCGTTTCAGACCCCCCAGAGAATCGGTGCATTGTTGACTTGTTGGTGCACATGAACATTGACCATTAAATAAAAATAAATAAATAAATAAATAAATGTGATGATTTTACACAAATCAGCCTATTTTATATCATGTTTTAGCTGCAAAACACAATTTAGTAGCATTTAGAGGCAAATGTAGTTACAGTTATAATGTATAATTTAGATTTTTAAATTGCAGTATCAGTCTAAAACTCTCAGAGTAAATGTTATCACACTTCCAGACCTGCCTGTGGATAGCTGCAGTTCATGTTAGCGAGCAACAGATTTGAGCGTGGGTGAGGAGTTGGTGAAACATGTCCCTTTTTGACAGGTAAAGCACCAGGCACACCACACCACACCACACCACACGCTGTAACTCTGTAATAACTCTAATTCTATGGTGCTGAAATGGAGCTATTCCCTTCATTCAGAAGACTCCTGAGCTTTTCCACTCTGCACAGAGCCAAATCCTTTTGTGTTTTATCATTTGAACTGTGATTTTTTTTATGTGAATTCACTCTCTTTTATTTACTCTATTCATTCGAGTTTAAGAAAATAATATCCAGCTTGGAGTTGGCTCTGGTCCTGACACTCATTTGTTTTGCTGCTTTGCTCTTTGCCAGATTTCATCACAAATAAAAAAAGTTGCTTTTAACTTGTTTAGACATCTGCTTTCTCCATACCTCAAATTAAGATGAACAACTTTTTGTATATTACTCATACTACAACAACTACTACTACTTTGTTTAATATTATTTGCTCCTTAATCTTAAAGGAGCAGTATGTAACTTTTTTGGTGAAGGGTTATTTTATATTTTATTACTTAACTTTCTATTTATTTTGACTTGTGCATATGCATTTACACATTTATTTCTTATTCAACACCTGTTTCTTGCTATCTCCATGGCGATGTTATTACATGGCTTGGAATGTTCCACAGTATGCCATTAAACTGCGAGTGTTTATCTCATGTTTTAGTTATTCAGAAGTTACGGTAATGGTTTTCTCTCAGATGTGATCTAGAACTTGGCCAGTTTCTTGCTCCATGGAGATTTAATGCCGTACTGTGGAATATCCATATGTAGCAATATCATCTCTGGTGACATGGCAACCCTACACCACCCTACACCTTTAACTCCCATAATTACTTCCACATATTTACAAGAAAACCGTTTTAAACCATTTGCAACAGGCAGAAAAATCCATACCTATTTGTAAGATACATTAGACTTGCTCTCTTGTTTACCCAGCTTGGATCAATACAGTGCTCAATATTCCTACATCCACTAAACGCACCACTAAAACACACACACATATTTTAGTCTCACATTTGAAGAAAGCGGAAGGACCCTCTGTAGATTTCTTTAACAGCATTCCTCTTGCTAACCCAGCTGCTCCACACATCTGGCCAGTTGTAAAAGTCCTGCGTGTTTGTGTAATCCATTTATTCTGCCGTTCATAGAAAACAGTGAGGAGCGGTCACATTCGGAGAGCAGTACCAGATGGCAAATAGGTCATAGAGAAGACGTATTATTGACAAAGATGTTATCAGTCGCTATGTATCGAGGTAAATATTATGGGAACTCCCTGGTGCAGAGTCCATTTTTAGTCAGTGCTGTTCCAACTGCTAACAAAAGATAAATGATCCAGATATATGAAGGCATGTCGGCACTGTGATTTCAACCCCGGGCAACCCAGCCGCATAACTCTGAGCAAAACGTACATGCTTTTCTTTTGAAAGATTGATTTTTCATGGTCATTTTCTGATTTATTGGAGCTTTATTACTTCTCTGACTAGTCTAGACAATATGAAATTATTTGAACATTTGTGTTTTTTTGCACCACTTGTTCAGATATAATTTAGACTTTTTTGTCGTCTATCATTTGAGAATACCACACTGATTGTATTATTTAATGTTTTGCCCTTCCTGCTACATTGACTTCACATTCAGTATCAGACATTACATCCTACAGTGACTTGAATATTTTAGTAGTCCTACTTTGGCTTCTTCACCTTCTGGTCTAATGCCCCAAACAACAGCCTGTGTCTGTCTAAAAGTGGAATAATATAAGATAAGATCATTTGATGCAGCTCATTAAAAATAGTCAAAGCATTTACAGGAAGCACACAGCGTTTTGAAGTTTAATTCAAACATGTTGTCACAGTTTCAGAATGTTGGGACTTTGATGAGTGAGTGCATTATGAAAACACCACCTGTCAAAGCACAATCACTGCACAATGAGCCGCATTACAAAAAGACACAAAACAGGACTGCAATCAGAATATACTTTGACTCATGGCAGTTCAGATTTAGTAAAGTAAAGTACTGTGTCATTTTGTAGATGCTATTCCTTTGCCTGAAATGTTCCAGAGTATAGCATTAAAGTAACACTATGGAACCTCCCAGAGGTGGCACGGCAAGTGCATGATTTCATGAAACATAGGAACATTCTCTGTAGAGGAAGAAGTAGATCTGTATTAAGCAACGATGTGAAATATTGTAGCCAAGGGAACTATGTCTGTAAGACTATATGTTAATAATAATAAAAATAATAATGTACTTCATTCTGGAGCCAAAACTCTGAAAAAGCATTCCAAGTGTGATGGTTTAATAGACCCTTTTAGTGTGAGTACACAGTGGTGACGTAGGTTCGGTTGCACACACCTTTTGGCAACAGAAGTATGGCAGAATTCAACAGCTTGTCACGCTCTGCGAAAGTATTATCATCTAAAGATCACAAATATTTCCTCAAAAAGCTGACTTGTGAGGAAATCTTTAAAACTTTAGTCCGCCGATAAAATACCAATTCTGACAAATACACACATAACAACCAGACATTTTGGTATATCCAGGTCCTTCCATACCTCACAGACCTCGTCAAAGCACCGGACCTTAGGGGACCGAGCTGTTGCCATGGCCGCCCCCACCCTCTGGAACTCTCCCCCCTTCACATCAGAAACTCAGACTCACTAAACATCTTCAAAAAGATGCTCAAATCACACCTTTTCCTCACAGCCTACAGCCCACACACATGACTGCTCCTCATTACTGGTTTGTCTGTCCTGTCCTTATTATAGTGTTACTTTATTGTGAAACATCTTTGTTACTGTGAAAAGCGCCGTATAAAACCCAAGTATTATTATTATCACTGACCCTTAGTGAAGAAAGTTTTGCCTCCTCTGTTTTGAAAGTGTCAAAAGCACATCAGGGTATCATACACACATATCAGGGTATCATACACACATATCAGGGTATCATACACACATATCAGGGTATCATACACACATATCAGGGTATCATACACACATATCAGGGTATCATACACACATATCAGAGTATCATACACACATATCAGGGTATCATACACACATATCAGGGTATCATACACACATATCAGGGTATCATACACACATATCAGGGTATCATACACACATATCAGGGTATCATACACACATATCAGAATATCATACACACACATATCAGAGTATCATACACACATATCAGAGTATCATACACATATCACAGTTTCATACAGACATATCTGAGTATCATACACACACATACCGTATCACACACACATATAACAGTATCATACACACATATCAGAGTATCATACACACATATCAGAATATCATACACACACATATCAGAGTATCATACACACAAATCACAGTATCACACAGACATATCACAATTTCATACAGACATATCTAAGTATCATACACACACATACCGTATCACACACACATATAACAGTATCACACACACACATATAACAGTATCATACACACACATATCAGAGTATCATACACACACATAACAGAGTAACATACACACACATATCAGAGTATCACACATACACATATCAGAGTATCACACACATATAACAGTATCATACACACATATCAGAGTATCATACATACACATATCAGAGTATCATACATACACATATATGAGTTTCATACACACACATATCAGAGTATCATACACACACATATCAGAGTATCATACACACACATATCAGAGTATCATACACACACATATCAGAGTATCATACACACACATATCAGAATATCACACACACACATAACAGTATCATACACACATATCACAGTATCACACACACATATAACAGTATCATACACACACATATCACAGTATCACACAGACATATAACAGTATCATACACACATATCAGAGTATCATACACACACATATCAGAGTATCATACACACATATCAGAGTATCACACATACACATATCAGAGTATCACACACATATAACAGTATCATACACACATATCAGAGTATCATACATACACATATCAGAGTATCATACATACACATATCAGAGTATCATACACACACATATCAGGTATCATACACACACATATCAGAGAGTATCATACACACACATATCAGAGTATCATACATACACATATCAGAGTATCATACACACACATATCAGAGTATCATACACACACATATCAGAGTATCATACACACACATATCAGAGTATCACACATACACATATCAGTATCACACACATATAACAGTATCATACACACATATCAGAGTATCATACATACACATATCAGAGTATCATACACACACATATCAGAGTATCATACATACACATATCAGAGTATCATACACACACATATCAGAGTATCACACATACACATATCACAGTATCACACAGACATATAACAGTATCATACACACATATCAGAGTATCATACACACACATATCAGGAGTATCATACACACACATATCAGAGTATCACACATACACATATCAGAGTATCACACACATATAACAGTATCATACACACATATCAGAGTATCATACATACACATATCAGAGTATCATACATACACATATCAGAGTATCATACACACACATATCAGAGTATCATACACACATATCAGAGTATCATACACACACATATCAGAGTATCATACATACACATATCAGAGTATCATACACACACATATCAGAGAGTATCATACACACACATATCAGAGTATCATACACACACATATCAGAGTATCACACATACACATATCAGAGTATCACACACATATAACAGTATCATACACACATATCAGAGTATCATACATACACATATCAGAGTATCATACACACACATATCAGAGTATCATACATACACATATCAGAGTATCATACACACACATATCAGAGTATCACACATACACATATCAGAGTATCACACACATATAACAGTATCACACATACACATATCAGAGTATCATACACACACATATCAGAGTATCATACACACACATATCAGAGTATCACACATACACATATCAGAGTATCACACACATATCAGGGTATCATACACACATATCAGAGTATCATACACACATATCAGAATATCATACACACACATATCTGAGTATCATACACACATATCAGAATATCATACACACACATATCAGAGTATCATACACACATATCAGAGTATCATACACACATATCAGAGTATCATACACACATATCAGAATATCATACACACACATATCAGAGTATCATACACACATATCAGGGTATCATACACACATATCAGGGTATCATACACACACATATCAGAATATCATGCACACACATATCAGAGTATCATACACACATATCAGAGTATCATACACACATATCAGGGTATCATACACACATATCAGGGTATCATACACACACATATCAGGGTATCATACACACACATATCAGAGTATCATACACACATATCAGAGTATCATACACACATATCAGAGTATCATACACACATATCAGAATATCATACACACACATATCAGAGTATCATACACACATATCAGAATATCATACACACACATATCAGAGTATCATACACACATATCAGAATATCATACACACACATATCAGAGTATCATACACACACATATCAGAGTATCATACACACACATATCAGAGTATCATACACACACATATCAGAGTATCATACACACATCAGAATATCATATACACACATATCAGGGTATCATACACACACATATCAGAGTATCATACACACACATATCAGAGTATCACACATACACATATCAGAGTATCACACACATATAACAGTATCACACACACATATAACAGTATCACACACACACATATAACAGTATCATACACACACATATCAGAGTATCATACACACACATATCAGAGTATCATACACACACATATCAGAGTATCATACACACATATCACAGTATCATACACACATATCAGGGTATCATACACACATTTCAGGGTATCATACACACATATCAGGGTATCATACACACATATCAGGGTATCATACACACACATATCAGAATATCATACACACACATATCAGAGTATCAAACACACATATCAGAGTATCATACACACATAGAGTATCATACACACATATCAGAGTATCATACACACATATCAGAATATCATACACACACATATCAGGGTATCATACACACACATATCAGAGTATCATACACACATATCAGAGTATCATACACACATATCAGAGTATCATACACACATATCAGGGTATCATACACACACATATCAGAATATCATGCACACACATATCAGAGTATCATACACACACATATCAGAGTATCACACATACACATATCAGAGTATCACACACATATAACAGTATCATACACACACATATCAGAGTATCATACACACATATCAGAATATCATACACACACATATCAGAGTATCATACACACAAATCACAGTATCACACAGACATATCACAGTATCACACACACACATATCACAGTATCTCACACACACACACACACACACACACACAAACACACACACAGACACACGCACACACACACACACACATATCAGAGAGAGAGTTTGCTCATTCTCAGCTGGAACACCCGGCAGACAAGTTTATATATATTATAAAGTTGATTCATTTTAAAAAGACAAGAATTAGACATCAGATTTGTTTTATTGAGTCTGCCTTCCTGCCGGCTTTTGACCTTTTCATCTCGCTCAGATCAACATGTGGAGAAACACACACTCACTGAACAATGCGTGTATTTTAAAATGACACCAAGACCAAAACCAGAGACAAAAACAGGAGACCAAAGCAAAGAAACACACTGTTAAACGTCTATGAATTCAATTTAAAGATGCACTGTGTAACCTTTCTGGTGTGGTCCTTGTCTTCATGGAGAGATGTCATTGCTCTGCCTGAAATGTTCCACAGTATGGCATTAAACTTATCTAACGATTTCACATAACACTTCAATCCATGTTATTTTTTTTATTCTTGCAGTGATGAACCGGGTCGCCTCTCCGCAGAACACTCCAGGTAAAGCAAAATCATCTCCATGGAGACAGACCCTCCACCAGAAAGTTACACAGTGCACCTTTACCAAATGTACATGGAGTAGTGTTGTGATGTCATCTGAAACCTGCCCATATATTATACGGTACAATAAGATTTTACATAAAAATATCCATATCGATGTCTGCTCTGACTGAGATGAAATAAAGGATGTATGACACGTGGGCAGACAGCAGGGGGCGCCCTTACTTTTTAATCATCTGATGCCAACTTCCTGTGCAGGCAGAAGTTGGGCTTAAATAGGCCAAGCGGCAACGCCTCAGTCCTGACTTCTGCTGGTGTCACGTAAGGTTTTAACGCAACCGGTAGCAGACCTTTTCCTCAGAGTAATGAAGATTTTAAGGTAGCACGGGTGTTGTTTTTACATACGGTTTTAACATAGTTTTAAGCCTTTTAACACTTGTCTATCCATTTTTATATCGCAGGATTGTCTGCTACTGTTTCGTTTGTACTGTTTTGTTAACTGTTTAAAATTATGACATATAAATTACATTAAAGGCAAAGTTTCTAAAGTAACTGCTGTGCTGCATAAAGCTCAAGTTCTCACTAAATAGTGTAGCATTATTAACCTTATACAACTTGGTAATTGCACCATATCTGATGTACTGTGTGGAAATCTGGGGGTCAACATGTAAAATGTACCTACAGCCATGATTTATATTACAGAAGAGGGTTGAGAGTTGAAAATTATCACCAACAATCATTATAGATAACCATCCAACCCATTATGTGTTGAACTTAAAGTGTTGAAAATGTGTGATATTATTGACTCAAGTACTGTCAAAGTCATGTACAATGCAAAGTGCAATGTTTTAGCAAAAAAAGTACATATTCAAAGACTGTTTGAGATGAGAATGAGCCACTGCAATTTAAAAAGGAATCTACATGTCACATAAATGGTAAATGGTCACATTTTATAGCACTTTTCTACCTTTCAAGGCACTCAAAGCACTTTACAACAAGGAACCACTCAATCATTCACACATTCATACACCAGTGCACACAAACACTGGGGGCGAGGTGGGTTAAGTGTCAACAACACATTCATCTGTGGGAGCTGGAATCACACCAGCCAACCTGTGGGTCAGTGGATCTGACCGCTCACCAATGATGTTTATATCGAGAGCGGGACATGTTTAAAAAACCCAGACTCAGAACCAAGGTTATGGAGCGAAGCGTTACTGTGAAAGGAGTTCAGTTATGGAATAGTCTCGAAAAAGAATTCCAAGAATCCAGTACAAATGATGGCATTTAAAAAAAAACAAAAAAAAAACCCAATAAATCCAGTGCAATGTGCGATGAGCGATAATTCATACAAATGTTGGCCGATTTCCTTCAAACTTTAAGCATTGGTGGACACCCCGACCCGGATGTTCGTGACAGGATCTCGATCAAAAAAGTCAATGACGCCCCCACGCCATTTCCCATCATGTTGCCATGGCAACAGCCCAAACATCTGTCCTCGCAAATAGGACGGGCGACAAAAACTTTGGCGTTGCCAAACCAAATTTGGTACACAGATGCATCATGGGAATAGCAACAAAAAAGTATATAACGCGGTTGCTAGGCAACCAACAGGAAGTCAGCCATATTGGATAGACCGTGTAACCTGGTGGCAAAGGCACATTTTCCTGTTGTCGTACTTTAACAAACTTGTCCTAGGGTTTTTGACGTAGCCTCACCAGAATCATTCTGTGTCATCTCGACAAGTGGGACATTAAAAGTTCCTAAAAGCTTTTTAAAAGAAACGGTGTTGCCATGACAGATGCCCAAATTTTGCATTTGTTTTTGCGGCTCGCCATCAAAATTCAACAAGCAATAATTTGCACAAACTTTGGGCGATTTCACTCAAACTTTAATTGTTGGTGGACGCCCTGACCCTGAACAGATTTATATAAGAAAATCTCAAATGGGCACTATAGCACCCCCTAGGGAATTTGTATGGAAGAATAAAATTTTACTTTGTCGTAGACATATAAAATTCGGTACACACATTCATGACAGGATCTTGATGAAAAAAGTCAATGATGCCCCCACGGCATTTCTCATCGTGTTGCCATGGCAACTGGCCAAATACCTGCCATTGCCAATGTGAGGTCCTGAGAAAAACTTTGACGAAGCCAAACCAAATTTGGTACACAGATGCATCATGGGAATAGGAACAAAAAAGTATATTGTGACCACGCCCCCTCCCAAACTGCCAGTCCGCCATCTTGGATTTGAAAAAAAAAAATATCAACACCTACAAAAATTGAGAAAAATGGTTAAGGTGAGGTGATAGGATTAGAGTTAGGGTGGGGTTAAGTGCTAGAGGTTGGGGCTAGAGTTGGGGTTAGGGTTAATATTATGTTAGGGTTAGGATTAAAGTTAGGGTTAGGGGTACGGTTAAATCTAGTGTTAAGATTAGGTCTGGGGTTGGGGCTGGGGTTAGATCAGGGTTAGAGTTAGGAGTTCAGGTAGGGTCAGGGGTTAGTGTAAGGGGTTAGGGTTTATTTAGGAGTTAGGGCTTAGGGGGTAAGGTGCGTTTGTGGGGCACGGCCTATGCAGAGCGCAGTGTGGCCGGGGCGGAGCATAGGCACGAGCGAGGGCCAATCATCACCGCTTGCAGTTATATTTATTATTGTTATTATTATTGTATGTTTAATATTATGACACTGTTAATGTCTTTTTATACTGTATGAAATAAATAAATAAATAAATAAATAAATATTTTTAACCTTTAGCTCTATTGCACCATAAATAAACACAGTTTTAATAGTTGCTGTCCCTGGGCTCTTAGCTTTGGTTTGGTTTAAGTTCCTGGGTAGGACTTGAGGAGTTTAGCCCAAACCTTTTAGTTTGCACTTTTCAAAATGATATTGTTGTGATTATTGTAGATGGAGCTCTCAAGTTCACTTTGTTTGGTTGATTTTTAACATTTATTTCTGTTACATGACTTGTTTCCTCTGCCCAGGTACTGCAAGGTTTTATTCTGATTTTAGAATTGTCTGTTAATAAACACTGGGCATTTTTATCGTTTTAACCACCGCTTAGTTTTTATAGAATAAATTATTTTAAATTTTACTTGCTCCTTTAGCCTTTTAATACATTTTAATTCAATCTTTTAAAGTCACGTCTCTGTCCTTTTATTACAAACCTACCTGTGGCCTTGGGTATTTCATTACATTGTATTAGTCTTTCAGACATTATTTATGGAAAAGGTACCTTAGGTCACACATGTCTCGTGGTCATGCCTTTCTTTCTCTATCAGTTTATGTTCTACCTGTTTGACCCTGTCCATGACCCCTGCAGGAAGACCACCCCCCACCCCTCCATCTGACCCCCTCACTTTATTCCAACATGAAACACTATTAAAAAAACAGCCACGATCCAACCATCAAACACAATGTTAGAGAAAATGTGAATCATATGTGCAGCTGCGCTCTACGTGGCCAGGCAAACGGGATGTATTATAGAGCAGGACAGGGTCAGTGCGGAGGTAGAGCCAGTGTGGTCAGCTATTTCTGGCCAACATGAGTTCATTCATGTGATACATATTCTAATTTGCCCCCTAGTGTAAAGTGCACATGAGCAGTGGTGGGAGAAGTACGCAATACCAGAGCAAAGAAATACCCAAGTAAAAGTATCACATGAAGAAATATATTAAAGAACCTGTAAAAATGTACTTAAAGAGTGAAAAAGTAAACACATTTTCCACAGGTTTCGAGATCTTCAAATAGAGCGAATTTGATAAAGATGAAAGATGCTGAATTTTGTTTAACAGAAACAACGGAATTGATTTTTTCCACCTGTTTTTATTTGGATTATTTTTGTATATTTGTGTTTGCTCAAACTATGAATACACCACAGCCTTTTCAGCAGGGCTCAACTATAATAGAAAATACTATTACTTTTCAGTCCTGTTCAAAAATGTACTATCCATCCATCCATCCATCCATCTTCTCCCGCTTAATCACGGGTCACGGGGGCAGTTTGCTGCCCAATACTCATAGCACCTGAAAATGTACTGGAGTAGAAAATAGACACCTGCTCTCAGATGTAGTGAAGTAAAAGTAATGAATGTGGCCATACCAGCTTGTCAAAGTCTGATCCCTTCAGATCTCAGAAGCTAAGCAGGGCCGGGACTGGGTAGTACTTGGATGGGAGACCACTGGGAATTCCAGGTGTCACAGTGGGGCGCCAGTGGCAAAAACTGTTGTTGTGTCCTTAGGCAAGGCACATCACATGTGAGTGGTGGTGGTCGGAGGGGTCGATGGTGCAGATTGGCAGCCTCGCTTCCGTCAGTCTGCCCCAGGGCAGCTGTGGCTACATTAGTAGTTTACCACCACCGGGTCTGGAGTGAATGAATAATGCTCTGTGTACCGTCTTTGAGTGTCCAGAAAAGCGCTATATAAAACTGATGCATTATTATTATTATAAAAAGTACACACTTTAAAATGTACAGTACTTTTACTTTATGTTCCACCACTGAATGTGACAGGTTTTCGTGTTTTTCTAATTACGGCTTAGTTTGGTAGTAAAGTGGTGAGTCTCTCTCTTATTTTTACAGTTTCAAGTGCAGAAGTTGAAAAGTTTAAAAACTCATTGCTGACTGCTAAACCTTAAATTCTGGATCCCCAGAGAACAGAAATCCAAATAAGTCAGGTGAAATTTATGCACAAGGAACATATTTTTATGGCAGTTAAACATTCATTTAACAAAATAAAAGTGTTGTCATAGCCTTGTATTTGTCCAATAATTGCCATAGTGTAAATTAAACAAGCTTTGACCTGGGTTTTGGTTTCTACAACAACAATGACACATCTGCTGCCCATGCCAAACAGTTACATTATAAACTGGAGCAGAATGATCAAACTATAGTAAACTGTGCAACATTTTATCATATTGTAAACTAATTTTTTTTTTTTTACATTAACGCCACCTGTTCATTCACATTATAGAATGTTTGACTTTCAAAATGCAGGTGTTTGAGCTGGTTTATGGTAAACACCTGTGGAATCACTGAACTGAACAAAACACTGAACAAAACCTTGTCGAGTCCAAGGTCTTGTCTGTTACAAACTAAGATTCAGTATTTCTTACTCTGAGTATTCAAAGTGAGGACATCATTCAACACACACATGCAGCTGGGGTGAGCTATATTAATGCTACAAATTTGTGTGAAGTATAACCAAAAATGATATGTTTGAAGAGAAAACAGGTGCAAATGGTTCTGAGGTTTTGCTTCCCTTTTCTGCAAAACAGTCCAAATAAAAAATGACACAGTGACACAAGAGGACGCACAGCTGCTTGGATTTATAAGCCTGGAACATGAATGTCTTTGTGTTTATTTATACACCATAACATAGCGCACTTTTAAAATGGATGACAGCGAGCCAGAATTCAATGATAAAGTTTGATATTCAGCTGTCCCATTGTACATGTTTTGACCTGGTTTATGGTTCATGTCTCTGTAGTTACTGGACTCATTCAACACTGAAACAAATTTCAGTCCCTTCACCACTGACAAAAACAAAAAAGATTTAGTTTTCTTTATATACAGCTTCAAAAAGTGGTTCACATACAAGTGCAACTGGTCCAGAGGTTTTGCTTCCTTTTTGTGCAAAACAGTCCAAATAAACTGGCACACAGTAACACAAGAGGAGGCACAGCTGCTTGGACTTTCTTCTAATCCTGGAGCATGAATGCACTTTTGTTTATTGACCTGTTCCACATTCAAAGACTTTTGATAGAATTGTGGTTTGGACAAACTCATTATGTTTTTTTGCTCACAGGAAGTCTCAAATATGGTTCAGATTCTCCTCAGTGTTTCTTGGCTAAAAATAAGTAGAGTTTTCAACACAGAATTTATAAATGAGTGGGTCTGTAGCATCTGGCCCTTCACCCCACACAGCACTCTCATACTGACCATGAGATCAACATAAATAAACAAAGTGTGGAAATCTGAGGAGACAGGAGAAAAGGTGAATAATGGGGTGGTACACACATGATTGGAATGAAGATTTTTTTATTTTTTTATTCATATGAATACTTAGAAGATATGAGTTAAAAGCACACTCTGTCACATTTCCAGAGGAGGGTCTGTCATCATTATCTATCCCCATAAAAACAGCAAATGAAGCTACCACGCTGTAAGAAGTAACTTCATGTTTTGAAGGTTCAGCAATGAGTACACATTAGACAAATGACAGAACTACATGAATAATATTGTTTTTAAGTGAGGTTATGGCTCCTGCCCCAGTCCTGTGCATAGGAGCTGTAGCATAGACGTAGTTGGAGCTCAGAGGAACTAAAGTGGAGTAAGTACTAGTAAGACTTTTACTGATATAGTTGACAGTAGCCATATTTTACTTCAGAGTTGCAGTACTTTGCTCGTCTCTGAATATTTAGCAGTGTCCTTGGATTGGTGGCTTTACAGCAGTCCTGTGCACTAAACTGCCCCAGTGAAAGATGGAGCTGTCTGGAGCTCCATCTTTCTAAACTGTTACCAGAAGTTGTGGTTGCATCTTCTCAAACACATTTACTTGAGTAGCTTTTTAGAACGTATTTGACAAGAATATAGATTCAGACCGGAGAAGGGCAGCAGATGGGACAGAGGGATTCATTTAGAATTCAGTGCTACTTGTATTTTTTCAGCTTTTCTTCACACTGTCACTTGATTGATATAAAATATAAGAAACACTGACAATACATTGATTTGTTTTGTTTCTTGCACTGCTTGTTCAGATATGATTTGACTTTTTTGTGCTTTTTCAAATGCTTTGTCCCTCTTGTACTCGAGTACATGGCTCCTCGTCCCACTCTGCCCTCACAGTGGTACTATGCTCTTCATTTGTCAGGGCAGGTTTGGCTCTGTGTAGCACAGTTCTGATGGATGCTGCGCTTCATTAAGAACAGATTGCACACAGGGCACATTCTCATTCTCCAAACACACTCCGCTGGAAACAATTAGGGAGAAAGACGGGGAGAAACCTGTAAAATGTATTATTGTTCCACACTGTTAACCATTTAATATGTAAAGTTCACATGATAATGTGACCGGTAATAGTGAGGCTTCATTTGACTCCAGAACATCCTCGAGGGCAACCTCGAGGAAATGTTCCACTATGTGGCATTAAACATATCTAACATATTTATTGAATTATGTGTGTATGTGTAAAACATGGTCCAGAAAAGTGCTATATAAAACTGATGCATTATTATTATTATAAAAAGTACACACTTTAAAATGTACAGTACTTTTACTTTATGTTCCACCACTGAATGTGACAGGTTTTCGTGTTTTTCTAATTATGACTTAGTTTGGTAGTAAAGTGGTAGTATTTATTGAATTATGTGTAAAACATGTTTTTGTCCACAGACTCGGCCTTTCACTTGACCTAGTGTGAAAGAACATGCATGTCACCATGGAGGTAGATTAAAGCCATATTGTGGAACATACCAGGACAAACCATAGCATAGTGCACATTTAAAATAGAGGAAGAGAGTGACTCAGAATTCAGTGGTAAAGTTTGATATTCAATATTTCTTGTGTTTCCACAGGTCGCTGGTGCCAGGCTAGTGCATGTCAAGGGCCATAGTTGTCCTGCTACTAAAAACAGTCTTACCCACTCCACAAAGGAAGAGAGCAAAACAGTTATAATGCCAGACTGTCGATGTGGATGTCTGTGTCGACAAAATAATTTAAATTTGAAGTGAAACCAACCTTGCATTTGCAGGATTTATGTCTGACCAGCAGCAGAGAGTTGATCTGAGAGAAATGAGAAAATAGTCCCTCAACATGTGACAATTCATGCGATGCAAGCTTAGATTTATTTCAAACATTATTCTATCGACACAGACATCGACAATCTGGCATTATAACTGTTTTGCCTCTGGTGCTTTGTGGAGTGGGTAAGACTGTTTTTAGTGGCAGGACAACTACGGCCATTGACATGCACTAGCCTAGCACCAGCAACATCTGGAAACACAAGGACTGGATGGAATATCTTAAAAAAGTGTCTCCACACTCTGGCTCAGGAAGTTAGGCCCTATGTCCAAAATTCCAAACTGTCCCTTTAACCAGGTCCAGCTCTGCTTCTTTTGTGAGATCAGAACAGACTGTTTATTCTCAGGTCCAATAAAAGACATAAGCTTGTTTACCACTGAACCCAACTGGTGAGATACAGCAAAAATACATCCTACAGTTCCATTTTTGTTGAAGGAAAAATGGGAATGGAATTTTCCTGTTTGATGGACATGTGTGATGTTGATCTTGGTATGTAATGTGTATTTTTCAGGCCAGTGTCCCAAAGGACACATAAAGCACTTTTGATTTAAGTGGACAAGAGTCAGACTGAGATCAAAACCATGCGTGTGTTGGAGTTGGTTAAATGAACTGTACATTTCACCATCAACTGTCATTTTGTGTGATTAGATGGGACAAAGGCAGATGAAGGGAAAATGGGCTACGGTTAGAGGGGCCTAGAGGTTTTAGCTCCCTGTTTATGTGACATTTTTAGGACATTTTTCCATTCAAAAGATAGAATGTTTGTTTTAATTGGGTAATATGTCATTGCTCCTTGTTTCTTATCATTTTGAAACCCATGGATGCACTCTAAAAATTATTTTGATTTTCACACTACCTGTTACGTTTAGCAAGGAGGACCCCAAAGCAGAGGCAAGACGGGTAAGTTTAAACAGTTTATTGTACAAAACTTTGGCTGGTGGAGGTGACGGAGGCAGGCTAGAGACAGGCTGGTCCGGGAGCTGCAGCAGTGGCACAGACACGATGACCTGGAGGCAGATATGCAGGTAAGTAAGGAACAGTGAAATACACTGGAGCAGATAGAGCAGAGCACTACCACATGAGACGGAATTATCTGGCACTGAAGATCAGGCAGATGAGGCCTTTATACTGGAGCCGACAACGAGCTGCAGGTGTGACTCTGCTGCAGAACTCCAGCCACACCCCATCACACACCAACCACGCCCCCATCACACACCAACCACGCCCCCATCACACACCAGCCCTGCACAAAACAGAAAAACACAAGGGGAGGGGAAACAACAGAAACCAAATCCTAACACTACCAACCTCATTAAACGTCCTATATTACACAAAATTGACTCTTAAATGCAGAATTAGAGGCACTGTCTGCATCTAATTCGAAAATATTTTATTGTTCAGAGTCAGGAAGTGCACTATTAGCATGTTATCTTTTGTTGATTTGCGTTTGTCACGGCAAAACTCTATATACTGTACATATAACATAAGTTAAGTGAATAACTTACTGAATAACGGGACCATTGTGATCCATTTAAAATAAACATACTTAAGACTGTAAAAATCAGATCAGGTACAGTGCCTTTAAGAAGTAAAAAAATTAATGTAACCAAAATTTTAATTTCTATACTATATCTCTGAACTCAAATCCAAAACAACAAAAGATGGACAGGCACAGTGGCTCATAAGTAGGAGGATTGTAGTGCTGCCGCGATTATTCGATCTTGTCGACGTAATCGAATGTGAAAATGAGTCGAATACAATTTTTTTGGTCGAATATTCGCCTTTATTTATTTTTGGTCTCAAACGGCTCGTCCAGAGACCTTTTGCTTGCCTGAGATCAGGTATTTCCCCTCCACACCACTAGTAGTACTACACTCGAGGCGGACACCGGTGCGGCAGGCAGCGGCTACATCCGAGGCGGACACCGGTGCGGCTAACAGCGGCTACACCCGAGGCGGACACCGGTGCGGCAGGCAGCGGCTACACCCAAGGCGGACACCGGTGCGGCAGGCAGCGGCTGCGCCCGAGGCGGACACCGGTGCGGCGGGCAGCGGCTGCGCCCGAGGCGGACACCGGCGCGGCAGGCAGCGGCTGCGCCCGAGGCGGACACCGGCGCGGCTAACAGCGGCTACACCCGAGGCGGACACCGGTGCGGCTAACAGCGGCTGCACTCGAGGCGGACACCGGGGCGGCGGGCAGCGGCTGCGCCCCAGGCGGACACCGGTGCTGCTGACAGCGGCTACATCCGGGGTTGACGCCGAGGTGGCTAACCTCGGCTTCACCAAAGGCTAACAGCAGTGGTAAATAATGGCACCGCCAAAGAAAACAAACTTGAGGAAGTATTTGCCGTGCGCACTCTGCTGGCTGGTCTCTCTCTTTCTCTCTTCCCCCTTCCCCGGTTTGAGCATTTGAGAGCGGTATGAAAATGGCAGCGGCCGGTGGGTCAGAGTCGGATCCAAGAACAGTGGCGACTTCTTCTAGACCAAGACCTAAAGCCTCGAAAGTCTGGGAATACTTTCGGACAGATGGTGATAGAGTGGTTTGTACACTCTGTAAGACTTCTTTGGCTTATCACGGGAGCACGACCACGATGCATGAGGTATTGAGAATACCGTTGCAATATGCTGCTCGTGCACTCGTTAAATTGTGTGTGCATATCGTTGTTCAACATTGTCGAATGAGCACACACAACAGACATAACAGCAATAACCTTTGCAACTCGCACGCACAGCACACACAAGGTAACCTCCCGGGAAAATCTAACACACACACTTGTGTGTGTTAGAACCGCTTTTTTTTTTTTATTAGTCGTTTAGATTAGTCGACTAATCGAAAAATTAGTCGAGAGATTAATCGTTAGAAAATTAGTCGTTAGTGGCAGCACTAGAGGATTGATGTACACTTTTGAGGAAATGACTGTAAGTCAATGTAATGTTCCCATAGAACATGAAGCCCAAAATGTGTGTACCTGTCAGTGTGAAGTTTATCCAGAGATAAAAGTTAAGTAGAAACATGCGTCATGAACCATCAAACGCTGACCGCTAAGACCCATAATTACCCATAATCCTCTCTGATCCAGTGCACAGAAAATGTTCGACATGAGTTTCATGATTTTGAGGAGGATTTCCTGGACAGATCGGTGTCTGTGTCAGCATGATATCATAAATATGCCAAAGCAGCACATTCAATACAGAAAAGAATGAGAATCAAATCCAATTAAAGCGGCAAGCGGCATCGAACGGCCCTCGCGGGCCACGCGTCGCACTCGGCCGACCCGACGCTCCCCCGGGTGGCGTCGACGCTCCCCCGGGTGGCGCTGATGAGCCTCTTGTCTCTGTGTGTTTGTGGCTTTGGGCTGAACTTGTCACTAAACACATAAAATCCACACACACTGGAAATGCTGATGTGCCAACATAGACAAACATGGGCACTATGGGACATCACTATGGCAACACCGTGCAAAATACAACTTTGGCCCCCTGGACTTTTTTGTTCGGGCTGACCTGAAGTATCACTGTGCCAAATTTCACATTGTTCAATGAAGCTAATAAGCCGTTATATCACTTTGAAATGTAAGAAATTGTCAAAATTTTCTCATTAGGATAACATTGGCGCTTTAGCGCATCACCATGGCAACCCTGTAAAATATACCACATGATTGTCATGGACTTTTTTGATTGGGATGACATGAAGAGTCATTGAGCCAAATATGAGAATATTCTGTGAAAGTAAAATATTTTTCATGAATGGGAATTTATCTGATCTTTCCCATTAGGATAACATTGGAGCTTTTGCGCATCACCATGGCAACACGGTTAAAAATACCAAATGGTTTACATTGGCTTTTTGATTGAGATGGCCCAAAGTAATTTTGTACAAAATTTGGTAAATTTTCTAAAAACTAAAATTTTGACCATCCATGCAAAATTTAATGGTGTCCTGCAGGGGGCACTATCACACCATTTTTGCTCGTGTCACAATTATTCGGCTTTGGCATGAAAGCTTTACAAGTGATTCAAATTTTAGCCGAATCGGACTTTGTATGGCCGAACGGGGGAAAATTTAGAAATTGGAAAATTGCAAAGAATGTGAACAAATTTTGCAGCTTCGCCACACGTAAACTGTGACAGTTATCCAAAAAATTTAGCTATCGTTTGATGCCCCACTTCTCTAGTTGATGTACGCCGATTTTCACCCCTGTGGGCGAAGCGCCTTCAGAGGAGTTCGTTCAAATGCAACGTGAGTGAAAATGCTGACTCAGCATGTTTTGTATTTCAATTCAAGATGGCCGCCTTCTGGTTTGTCAGGGGGCGTGGCCATAATAATATTTTTTTTCTGTCTTCACATGAGGAATGTCTGTACGGAATTTCGTGACTGTACGACAAACTTTACGCGCTCAACTTCGTCCCTCAATTCACATTGACATTGAGTGAATGGGCCCATTCACTCAATGTTGATGATGACTTGTTAGCAAGAAGTTCGCTTCGCGATGATGCTTCGCCCAGGCATCATTGTTGCGAAAGCAATAGGCCCTACGCCCTGTAGGGGCTCGGGCCTAACAAGAAGCTGGGTTAGTTTCAATGTAGTTTCAGTGTAGTTAGCCCCTCCCATCAGGCAGCTATGCAGTAAGGCACTGTCCACTAATAATCTGACCAGAAGCTGCTTGGATGAGCTGTGAAACGTTGACTTAAATATTTATTTAACATTTATTAACAAAAAGCAAAAATATGAATGGTAATAATACATTCAAAATAAGTAGAAGAAATAACAAGAGACTGATGTGAAATATGGTATAGGTATTGTATATGAAAAAGAAAAAATAACATTACCCTGACCCTCCCCCGGGTGCTGCTGATGAGCCTTTTGTCTCTGTATGATTGTGATTGTGATTCTGGGTCTGTCTGTAGGTGAGTCTGGGTCTGTCTGTAGGCGAGTCTGGGTCTGTCTGTAGGTGAGTCTGGGTCTGTCTGTAGGCGAGTCTGGGTCTGTCTGTAGGCGAGTCTGGGTCTGTCTGTAGGTGAGTCTGGGCCTGTCTGTAGGTGAGTCTGGGTATGTCTGTAGGTAAGTCTGGGTCTGTCTGTAGGCGTGTCTGGGTGTGTCTGTAGGTGAGTCTGGGTCTGTCTGTAGGTGAGTCTGGGTCTGTCTGTAGGCGAGTCTGGGTCTGTCTGTAGGCGAGTCTGGGTCTGTCTGTAGGTGAGTCTGGGTCTGTCTGTAGGCGAGTCTGGGTCTGTCTGTAGGCGAGTCTGGGTCTGTCTGTAGGCGAGTCTGGGTTTGTCTGTAGGTGAGTCTGGGTTTGTCTGTAGGTGAGTCTGGGTCTGTAGGTAAGTCTGGGTCTGTCTGTAGGTGAGTCTGGGTCTGTAGGTGAGTCTGGGTCTGTAGGTGAGTCTGGGTCTGTCTGTGCAGGTGTATGTGAACAAGGCTGATCCAAGAGTAAACTAAACTACATTTAAACTAAATCTAGTGCTCACTGGGGTCAGTCCACAGACCATCCCGACATGTGTGAAAACCACCTTAGTTGTTGTAAGTCTATGTTGTAACTGCTGGTGATTCAAAACACAAATACTGACTTCACTGTAACTTTATCTGTTCAAAACTATAGATAAGAGATTCTGATTATCCTGAGGACAGGATCCAGATTAGGCTGATAAGATATTAAGAAATGCAGAATCAAAACCGCCCAATTTTCTTGTGTCAGAATTCTTGAACTAAGTACAGTTTGTGTGAATGAGTGTGAGAGGTACTAACTGACACTATCATGTCTAAAGAAACACACGGGTCAGTTCACCTGTGGTTCTTCACATGATACAGTGTGCTGTTTGTTCCATAAGTAGATTACTAACCCAATTTAGATGTACCATTAACCCAAATACAGTGAGATAATCTCACCAGAGGTCTCCCAGTGTATCTTGTGCAATTATTAAACATATACATGTTGTATAATATGATGCATAGAATCATTTGCTTTTTGCTGTAAACATTGAGGGGACATGGGGACAAATGTTCCTTTGCCGTTTGAAGAAATGCTTGTCATTAAAAACACACTCAAACAACACTCATGGTACTGTAAAAAAGTTACACAGTGCCCCTTTACATAAAGTACACCTTTGAATGTCGGTGAATAGTAGCCTGTGTGTGCATGTGTGCTTATTCCTGTT
The DNA here is from genome assembly GCA_030686955.1 of Odontamblyopus rebecca. Taxonomy (NCBI): domain Eukaryota; kingdom Metazoa; phylum Chordata; class Actinopteri; order Gobiiformes; family Gobiidae; genus Odontamblyopus; species Odontamblyopus rebecca. Next base: position 8,935,671 of record CM060659.1, on the reverse strand, counting down.
TAAAGGGGACAATTCACCAATAATATACTAATTACATCATAGTGCTCTGGCTTTATTGTGTTGTTTTAAACTTGCAAAGTGTTGTGTAAAATTTAGTTATTTATCTTGATTTTTGAGTGTATATTTCCAATCTCTTGCTTAAACGGTGTGTTGCAACACTGAAATTCCTCCATTGTTGGACAAATCGGGTTCTCTTATCTTTTATTTTCTCATCATTCAAAAGATAGAGCATTTAGTTTTGAATTCTAAATTGCTACAGAAATGGTCTCATCATTCTGAAACCTATGGATAGTCTGAGCTTTGTCCTGCGCAGGACCCATAGTTGGTATTTAGGCTCTAACTTTCACTGCTGTTATTATTATGTCCCCTACCTCCTCACAGCAGATCTCTGGTGTTTCTTTGTCCCCTGTCTCCTTCACAGCAGAGCTCTGGTGCGTCATTGACACTCTGAGATTTGTCTGTCTCTGCAGCTTCATTTGGCAGAGTGATTCTGGACTAGAATAATGACTCAGCACACTCACATGTGCTCCTCACCAACTGCTCTGGAGACCCTCACAGAGGAGAACACACGGGTCTCATCAGAGCTACATGGTGAGGAGCACTTTTGAAATGATATTTTCTTTCCATGACCTGTTCCACAAGACTCCATATTCAGACTGCTTAAATGTGTGTCTGTTTTAACAGGTAAATACTGGCACTGGCCGATGGCATCTTCTGATACAGCACAATGGAACTGTTCACATTTAATGAGCTTTGGAGAGTGTCGCCGAAATGAGCTGTACCTCAGTAATACCAGCAGCTTGACTCCTGTTTTGTGCACAGGACATAAAACAGCTTTTGTTAAGTTATAATCTATGATATCCGTGGATCATTATGTTATAATTTGCACATTTCAAATGACAATACTGAAACTAAGACAACTTGATAAAAGAAACAAATCCACTGACTGAGTTAGAAACTGCATTGCCCAGTGGAAGCTGAAGTTGGTTGTAAACGTCATCACAACAAAGCGCCGTGAAGTTGCTTCTATGCAGAGCTGCACATTATGGTAGTGAATAGTGGATTTTTGTACATCACAGTACAGAGTGTATCCCAGTGGCGGTGAAAACAGGAGATGATTGGCAGTATGATTAAAGATTCTCAAACCTGAATCACTCCAAATACAACTTCAGAGGGTCAATGAGAGGAAACTATAACATGCTTAAAACCTCTGAAAAGCTCTGTCTTCTTTAACATATTTACCATTTATTCAAGTCCTTTTTTTATTGATATGAAACGTAAACATTGTTACTGTGAGCGTTAGATTTCTGTATTTAACAGGGGCAGAGCAGTCATACATACTCACAGGCAGAACATGCAGCTTATGTGATGTACAGGGCCTCACTGATCAAGCATTTCCTCATGTGCTAAACAGATAAACACGCTGAAAGTGGAGCAAAAACAAACACAATGTCTCAGAGTCGCTAAAGACGCCTCAGCTCAGGTTGGCTTCTATGTGTGAATGATTCTGCAAAACGGATCAGTGGAGGAAATGCAAATGATGTTGTTTAGCGAGTACTGCCAGGTGTATTACAGCTATGAGAGCAAATAGTGTGAGGTAATATAGTACAGGAAGTGCTTTTTGCAAATACTTAAAAATGACCCACAAGGACAGATAACATACACATTCCTTACCTGCCACACTTTGACCCTGACTCCCACAGGTCTGCTCTGATCTAGAGCGTTCCATAGCAACTGTCCATCACACATTTGACCGTAAAGTGGAGACTGAGGTGGGTCCAGTTCAGTCCTCATGACTGAGGCACGATGTCTCTGTCCCTGCACCATCCATCATCACACAACAGTTCAACAGCCCACAGGGGCAGAGGCGTACACCTTTACCCTGGCAGAAGCTCACATTTACATCTCAGTTTTGCAGCAGAAATAAACACCCACTGTCCAAAAGTAAATCACGTGACACACTTACAAACCGCACAAGTTCTTTTTCAGTTTAGCAGCTTAGAGCATGAACTGACAGCTGAGGCCTAGAGAGTGTGTAACTGCTACGCTACATGTCAAGTGAAATTCACTCAAATCATAATAAAACTTTCATAATTCAAGTATCATTACTTGGCTACATTCTACATTTTGTAGTGTAGTGCTAATTCTGTCCCTGGTTGGGCATTTCTCTACACAAAACACTTTAAGACATTTTAGAAGCACAATCTAGAAACACATACATTTAAAGTTGCCTCTGCATAGATCTGACCGGTAACTTAATACATTATAAGTTTAAACCCATACTGCAGAATATTCAAGGCATAGCAATAACATCTCCATGGAGACAAACAGGAAAGATGAGATAAGTTATAAGATACTGTGGAATGTTGCAGACATAGAATTAACGTATCCATAGAGAAAAGCGACAGTGAAATGTTACCTGATGCACCTTTAACCACAAATCAAGTGTAAATTTTGATTATGATCATTTAAATGTCAATTCTACTTCAGAATTCTGAGCTGTCCCTCACCTCTTGATATTTTTATTGTGATCTCATGTGAACTCAACCAGTACAGTCCCTTACAGTCTAGTCTACATTTTTCAACCATTTCTCACTAACTTTTTTGCTTTAAAAAGGTTCCACAGCACACCACCCACTAAAAGATGACTAAATGAAATGAATATAGCAAATATTATCCTCGCCCCTATTTCCGTTTCTTTCTATGGAGCAATGATGATTGTTTTTCTTTCTCTCTGGTTCAGAAGTGGGTCAGGACACTCCAAATTCTTTTAAATATTCATTTGAATGTGTGAATTAACTTGGCTGGGACCTTACTCCAAGGCACATCCTCACACACTTCAGGACACACTGTCGCCAGCACACTGGTTTAAATCAGTGTAGGAGCTGTGGGCGGGACATGAGCTGTGCCCTTTCAAATCTTCCTTATGAGACTCAGAACACAGGCATGTCAGGTGGATGTAGGACTGTCAGCCGCAGCGCTCTGTGCTGCTGTGAGATGATAAAACATGAAGAAAAGTAATTTTAGTAAAGGTCGAGTTCAGATCAAACACCCACAAACACACACAGGGCCTCACACCACAAATGTCACCGGCTCATGCGGACGTGTCTCTGTCACACATGAAAGACATTTGAATGGATTTATAAAAGACTGCAACTGTAGTCATATACTGCAACTCTTTGAAGGACAGTATGCAAGAATATGCTTTAAAGCCGCCCTATTTTACAAAATCAACATTTCAGAGCTTTTAACCATGTTATAGTTGCTTTCCCTTTTCATTTCCTCAAAATTGGATTTGGAGTGATTTGCGCATGTTTGAGAAATCTTGAATTGTTTATTTTCAAGACACTATTGTGCTGATCTACCTCCATTTTCCTCACCTCCGGAATACACCCACTGCTCCGTATTTACTTCATTCTTCAATTTTATTTGTTAAATAGATGATACTGGTAGGATGAGGCAGAAAAGTATGGTCATTTTGATACAGATGAAAAAAATGCTCTGCTCTAGTGTGATATGCAACTATCCATAGGAAGTCCAAAGCCTGCGGCGCTTTGTTTGTTTACGGCCACATCAGCTCAAATTGGGCACCACGGTTTTCAAACGCAGAAGTCAGTGAACTTGTTTCTTTTATTTATTTTGTTTTAGATGCATATAGTAATTTAAAATGTGCAAATTATAACATAATGATTCACAAGGATCAGATTATAACTATATAGCAGACACAAGCACAATATGTGTTCTTTAAAGAGGACATATTCTTCAAAATAAACTTTACAAGCTTTTAACATTGTGTTAATGGAGAGAGACTCTCATTATCTTACTATTGGTTTTTTATTAAACACAGCAAAAAGTTAAAATGGACTCTTACAGAATCCATTTGTTGCCAACATGTTGTCAGGGTTTATATGAGTTTTGTCTGTTCTAGAGTTAATTTAACATTTTTGGAAATTAAGTAACACTGTACCAATGTTCCTGTTTAATCCCAAAATCACTTTATATTAACGTTTTCAGATTAAACAGGGAACACTTTGTAGGGTTATCTTGATTTTGCTAAACAACACAGAGACGTGTTTTATTTTACACTATATTTTGGTTAATTTTAGCTGAAATTATGTCCAAAACTGGTCTTCTCTCACGGGAGTTTGAAGTGGTGGGTGGGAGGTGCCAAATTATCACTAAGGGAAGTTAAATGCGGCACAATGGTTGAGCACGGGCCTTTCTGTGTGGAGTTTGCATGTTCTCCCCATGTCTGGATGGTTTCCTCCGGGCACTTCGGTTTCCCCCATTAACTCAGAAGAAGAAGAAGAAGATGGATGGATGGAAGTTAAATGAACACTAGAGGAAGTTCAATTAAGTTCAACCATATCAACTCTGGCAAATAACCCCAACTCCAACCCCCATTTCAAATAATTAAAATAACATTTTTGGTGTTAAAAACAATTTTGAAATATTTTACCCTGAAATTTTAACCCTCCAGTTTTTGCTGTGTAGCATGTTCGACAGATCTTGCATTGTCCTGCAGTGCTCTGAAAAATCTCTTCAAATATTGGTCCAAAATGAAAAACACACACATTAAAAACACTAATGGTAAATGCTCAACCTCTCAGTCAATGGAGCTATTTTTATTATGAACCCATTTTAGATCAATGTGGTTTACACACAGAACTGAATGTAAAATGAGAAAAAGCAAGAGGACAAATGTCTTCTGCAATTGCATCAGAAATGGTCTTTAGAAGAGCTACATGTAACTTCTCTGGTGAGGATTCGTCATCTGCATGTCTCCATGGAAATGTTATTCCATAGTAAAATGGCATCTATTAAAACAAGCAGAGTAACACCACAAGGTCAAGTCACAGGTCAGATCTGTGGAGAGGTAATCCCACTGGCATTTAGAGTGCTTGCTTTGCAATGTATTTGTCTTAAACATTAAACACACCCATAACTGAATGAATGCAAGATGTTTAATGCTATACTGTGGAACAATTTGTCCTAAGCAATAACCTAAGAGGCCTATGCTACACCTGCGCCTTTAAATTACATAACATAATATAGGTTTTCCACACTTTTACTCAACTATTTTGTCATGTTTACATGACTATGAACAGTCAGAACCTTCACAATGGATTACTGTACGATCAAACACTTGATACTAGATGTTACTCTATCAACATTACCATAGAACCACTTCCTCCTCGGTCCTTAACATTCAGTCCATCACAGCAGAGCAAAGGGGGCAATTAGCTGAATGATAGAGTTTATTTATATATCTGACAAGTACAGAACAGCTAAGCCCTCAATTTGTTCTATTTAAACCCTCCCCACTTCTGTTTGTCTGTGTTTACATACAAAGCCCATTCCCAGATCAGAGCTCTGGAGTCAGGTTACGTCCAAAATGAATCCCAAAGCAAAACCAGAAGTGCCATTTGCGTATGAGCTAATGAACTGTGGCACCAGTGACACTGTCCAAACATAACAGGAGTATTTTGGATCTGATGCTCTGAGATTTCACAGTGGTCTGCATCGCTATAATTTATGTGCACTTCAACATACTGTATAGTACTAAGAGCTGTAAGAGCTGCAAACATTCACATCACACATGACATTTTTGTAACTGCTGAAATCATTCAGCTGTAAAGGTCTGATAGTTTAGGAAGTATTTTTGTATGATTTGACATCGCTGTACCATGTGTCTGATTTTATAAGCAGACACATGAGCACTTTCAAGGCCTATTTTTAATGATTTGCAGTGGCCCAAACTTCGCTCACCTACATTTCACATGTCCTCATGATTCATCACCATGGGTTTATAAGTGCTTTTCACAGCTCTCAGGGCCCAGAATCCCTGCCATGATATCATCACAGCAAAACAGTAACAACAACTAGCATGCAAACCATTTTATTGTCCAATAATCAGTTCATTATTGGACAATAAAACTTTCTAATTAAATGCAGACAGCGTACAGCTGACTTATTTTAACCTCAAGAGCTGCTTATACAACATGTACTGTAGCAAGGCCCATTTTGCTCAAATACCAACCTATACTTAGGGAAAATTCTATAATAGAAACACTGGTCCACCTACAAAATGAATGTATTTCACAGTTTGGCCTCAGTTTATTTGTGCCATTCATTTCAAAATGTATAGTTCATCACGTGATTATACATTTTCTTAAGATGTGAGTGGCCGACCTTTCTCACAGAAGCTAAATAAAACAAGTTTTTGTTTTTTTTCTAGCGAGAACTGTGGGATTCTATTTGAATATCTGTTGACATTATCATTACAAAGGCTGTAATCACTGAATTTGATCGATGATTTGTGGAGCTCTGAAAGAAATCTGTTTTACTGATATAGCTTACTTTCTAATTAGTTAGGACAATTCGCTTCACAGTTTTCTGGATGACTCTTGGTTCCAAAGACAGTTTGTAAATCCAGTTTTAATCTTCTGACATTTGTTGGTGGACCAATGTTTCTGTTATACAGTTTTCCGTGAGGATGGGTTGCAAATGCATGGGAAAAAATCAGATACTTGGCCTTTAAGTTGTGGAAGAATTTCCATTAAAAGTGGGTTATTCTTTGAGTCTACAGTTACTTTCCCCTCTCTTACCCACTTGGACATAACAGCAGCACATAATGTAGCATATTGTATGCTATAGTCCAGCCTCTGTACTGATTGAGTTCATGGATTGCAAAAGTCATTAACATCATAATGAAAGGAACCAACACAAATGTCAAGGGCTTGTTGTTAATTTTGTATCACAGCCATTCTGTAGGCAGAGCAGTTACAGCTCCTCAAGTACATTTATGAGAGCTTTTTTTAATCTAATGACGCTTCTCAGAGCAAATGTGAAACTTCAAGTTAAGGTTTAAACTTGGTGGTAACATTAATCTACAGGTGCATTGTAACTTTTCAGGCTGGAGGGTCCACTACCTGCCTTTATCCATGGACATGATATTGCTTTGTCTGAAATGTTCCACACTATGGCATTACACATAAATCTCCATTGTGAGAAGCAGGTGACACAGGAAACTACTACTCAAGTAAAACTCACTAGGCATCGTAATTTGACGGACAACACATTAAATAATAAAAAAGAACAGGATGAACCACAAGTAACCAAAACATTTACTGTAGAGTAAGAGCATTGTTACACTGTCAAATATATTACTCGAGAAAAAGTGTTAGAAACCAAAGTACAAATGTATGAAAAAGTTATGAGCATACTACCCACCTCCAGGCACAGTAAAAAAGAGAAGTAAAAAGAAACAGAAGACAATTTCCTTTGTGAGACACAAAAACCTCTGGAACTGGATTTTAATGCTTGAATAGGAGTAACAATAGATTTTAATATTGTGCCAATTTAAAAAGAGGTAACCTTGTAGCGAAAGGGTTTGGGTGTAGGCTTCAAAGTAGTAAATGTTCAACTACTGAGGAATAAATGCTGCCCGGATCTGCAGAATTTTTACCATTCACAAGATAATTGCTTTAATTTATTTCACATTATTCTGTAACCCCTGGATAAGGCTGGTGTGGTTAGTTTCAACACAGTGGTGGTGGTGGTGCATGCTGAGATTGTGTGACGTCATCCTCCCCGTCTTTATCATGGGTTTTCAGCTCCTGACATATGCAACATTTTCAGCACTTTTCCCCTTCAAAAGATATAATAAATTGTTAGTCGCTGTGACTAGTTGAGTATCAAAAATTATGCTATAATAATGATAATAATGGTGGTATTTTTAGATAATTGTCTTTGTTATCAGGACAATACAACAAGAACAACAAAAAACTTTTCACAATAGTGCCATTATTACATCAAAATGTCAGCCGCTACATTTCACCCTTAATTTGATGGTTGATAATGTGTTTAAAAGATCTCTATGCACACAAGAAATAATCGTTTGACTAATCAAAAAATCATGTGTGACCAGTCGATTCAAATAATGTTCTGCTGGAGCCTTATAGTCCTGACCCACATTTCCCCTGCTCATTACCACCTCTTGCGTGTTCTTTATGTACATATATTGACTGCTATAATGGGTTTGCATAAGGTGGACTCCAATGGACCGAAAGGGAGCACAATAAATAAAGAAAAGAGGAGAGAGAAAAAAAAGTACAGCACAGTTTTAATCAATGGATCAGAGCAGACTTGAGTTGTTGGGCAGTATTGAGTTGGGTCTGCGGGCTCATATTAAACACTAAGGATGGGTTTGACTGTTGGTTTCAGATGACATCACAACATTTTATAGGCCAATAATGTTTCATACAGGAACACTAATTGTCAAAGTAGGAATAACTAGGTCCGATTTTTTTATTTTTTGTGATTATACTTAGTGAAATGTGTTTTTTGTTTGTTTTGAATGAGTGAAATGAGCAGTCTAACCTGACACACTGAAACCACTTACATACTGTATACGCTACCGTCCTTTATTGATTCTTAGGTGTGTTCTGCATGTATGTTTATAGCAAAATGTTTAGCAGTTTCCATGATAATACACACATTAGTAAACATTGCCAAAAAGGTTTCAACAAAATGGTTTAAAAACACATTTTCAGGAGTCTACAATCAGTATGTATGTAATATAATGTATATGAGAGGGACTTGTTTAAGAGCACAAAGCAGCTCACCAGTTTGTGTTCAGCTATGTCAGTTATTTATGGTCAGATTTTGTTAAACTATAACTCAGATTAAAGTCAGACAGAGCAGAGCCTCCAGTTAACGTCACACTTCCAGGGAACTATTTGAAACTATCTGCGACGTGAATTCTTCATGACACAGTTTGGCAAAATTTGATGAAATTATTTTCATATGCTTTTGATTTGCTTCAGTTTTTATTAATATCAGAATTTATATTTGAAACTGACACAGTCTCATGTTGGTGCCAGGAAAGTCTGATGCAGCTCAAAGAGTCTCAGATCTCTCAATGAAATGGTCCAAAATCTGACACAAAATGCAGCCTGAAATGACCTATTCTGTGACATAAAGGTCTTATGTTTTAATGATGGATTAACTGTTACCTTAAAAACTGTATTCTACTTGACTGTATTGTATTTTACTCTACTCTAATAATAATAATAATAATAATAATAATAATAATAATAATAATAATAATAATAATAATAATAATTGAGTTTGGATTTGAAATGTGGGAGTGAGTTGGAGTTATGGAGGTGAGGAGGGAGAGTGTTCCAGAGCTGAGAAGCAGAGTGACTGAAAGCTCTGCTCCCCATGGTGACGAGACAGGCAGAAGTAACAGAGAGCTGGAGAGAGAAGAAGCAGAAGTAACAGAGAGCTAGAGAGAGGAGCAGCAGAGGGAACAGAGAGCTGGAGAGAGGAGGAGGAGCAGAGGGAACAGAGAGCTGGAGAGAGGAGGAGCAGCACAGGAAACAGAGAGCTGGAGAGAGGAGGAGCAGAGGGAACAGAGAGCTGGAGAGAGGAGGAGCAGCACAGGAAACAGAGAGCTGGAGAGAGAAGGAGCAGAGGGAACAGAGAGCTGGAGAGAGGAGGAGCAGAGGGAACAGAGAGCTGGAGAGAGAAGGAGCGGCAGAGGGAACAGAGAGCTGGAGAGAGGAGGAGCAGCACAGGAAACAGAGAGCTGGAGAGAGGAGGAGCAGAGAGCTGGAGGTGCCAGGTTATGAAGGGCTTTGAATGTGAGGAGCAGGATTTTGTATTGGATGTGCTGTAAGATGGGGAGCCAGTGGAGCTGTTGTAGGATGGGTGTGATGTGGTTGATGAATCAGAATCAGAATCAGAATAGCCTTTATTGTCATTGTAACAAAAGATACAACGAAATTGACTGGCATCTCCTTTTTGTTTAAAAGAAAACACAAACACAAAAAATAAATACAAACACAAAATAAATACAAGATTAAAAAAGATTAAAAGGAGGTAGATATATGACGATTATTGCACATGATTTGGAAAGTGACCAGTGGTGTAAAGTGCAGATTTAGTGAATTGTCAGAGTGAGTTTGAATACTGTAAATTGAGTGCTGTGACAGCTCTAGGATAGAAACTGTCCCTGAATCTGTTAGTCCGTGAGCGGAGTGACCTGTAGCGCCTGCCAGAGGGCAACAGGGCAAGAAGGTGATGGCCGGGGTGAGAAGTGTCCTTGACAATGTTCAGAGCTCTCCTGAGGCAGCTGGAGTTGTATAAGTCCAGAAGAGAGGGCAGAGGGCAGCCGATAATCTTCTCTGCTGTCCTTACTACCCTGTGCAGCCTCTTCTTCTCTGCCTCAGTGCAGCTGAGTACCAGCTGCACTGAGGCAGTGATGGAGGGTGTGTGTGTGATGATGCAGGCAGCTGAGTTTTGGACCAGTTGAAGTTTATGGAGAGTTTTTGTGGCAGACCAAACAGGAGGGAATTGCAGTAATCCAGAAGGGAGGTGACAAGTCTGTGGACAAGGATGGAGTTGAGTGTGGAGTAAGGGAAGGGCGGAGGAGGTGGATGTTACAAAGGTGAAAGTAGGTGGAGCGAGTGATATTGTTGACATTGCTATTGAGGTTGAGGAAGTTTGAGGTGAACCAGGATTTAACTTCTTCAAGACAGTATATAAGTGAGACGGGTGGGAGCGTGGAGTTTGGTTTACTGGAGATGGTGTTTATGGAAAATGTGGCCGAGGAGAAGGAGGCAGAGGATGAACAGCAGGGGACTGAGGACAGAACCTTGGGGAACACCGGTGGTGATGGAGACTGGATGAGAAGTGAAAGATTTGAGTTGAATGACCTAGGTGGGATTGGCAAGATAGAAGAGAGTCAGTCAAGAAGGATGGAATGAGAGATGGTGTTGAAGGCACTTGTATCAAGCAGGAGGAGGATAGATAATGAACCAGAGTCAGCAGAGAGGAGAAGGTCATTAGTGATTTTGAGAAGGGCGGTTTCAGTGATGTGGAGGAGACAGAAGCCAGACTGGAAATGTTCACAGAGGAATGGAGCTGAACAGAAACAGTGTTTTCAAGGATTTTGGAGATGAATGGAGATAAGGCAGAAGTTGTTGAGGTCAGTGGGATCTAAACCAGGTTTTTTGCGACTAGGAGTGACATTGGTTTTGAGGGGAGTGGAAACAGTTCCAGAGGTGATGGAGGCATAAGGGCGATGACAGGGCACAGAGACGGGAGGACGGCTTTGACAAGGACTGTGGGAAGTGGGTCAAGCTGACATGAGGAGGATTTAGATTTTTGGATAAGGGTGGAGATTTGATAGACAGAAGGCAGGGTAAATGAGGAAAAGGGGGTGGAAGTGATAGGAGATGTAGAAGCCAATGAAGATAGTGCTGAGGAGGGGGTTAGCTGGTGGTGAATAAGTTTGATTTTTGTGGTGAAGAATGAGGCCAAGGTATTACAGAAATCAGAAGAATAGAGATGAGATGGAAGAGAGTCAGGAGCTTTAGTGGTGTTAGTGATGAGAGAGAAGAGGGCTTTGGAATTTCCATTGTTTGTGCTGATTAAACTGGAGAAATAAGTGAATTTGACTTTGGAGATACTGTCTTTGTAATGGAGAGTGTGGTTTGTGTACATGTCTTTGTGAATAGTCAGTTTGGCTTTCTTATATAGCCTTTCAAGTTGGTGAGATCTGGTTTTGAGTAGTGCAACAGTGTTGAGAATGTTTTGGAGTGTTGTAGTGAAAGACCAGGTGATCTGGAGCTGCAGAACTGTCAGGGCTGGGTATGTTTGTGATCTAGGAGGATAAAGTGTCTAAGTCAATGTCCTTAATTTTGCGGAAAGTTATGGTGCGAGAAGGATTGGATTTGGAGTGAGGCAGATTGATATTGAATGTAAGGAGCATGTGGGATATAGTTTGGTTCACAGTCTGTGGGTGACAAGCCAGAGCAGCAGATAAGGTCCAAAATATGTCCTTTTGAATGAGTGGGGAAATAAGTAAAGAAACTACTGAAAACCAAAAATGTCCAAATTGGCTGTGAAATCTTTGGAGAGTGGGTAATGACATGGTCCATTGGTCCATTTGGTGTGTGGAGTGTGTGGATATATGTGTCAAAAAAGCTGCAGAAAAGCTGCAAAAAAGTCAGTTTTTAGATCCTTATTTGGTTTTGGTGGTTGGTGGTCAGTGGTCGGTAACAACATTAGGAATAGGTCCAGAGATCTGAAACACCATGGCCTCAAAAGACTGGTAGGCAGGCACTTTCACTAGCGCTACTCTCTCACAATAGATTACCGCAAGCCCCCCCCTCAGCCAGTGACACAAGAATGTGAGAGGTAAACAAAACCCGGAGGAGTAGCATCGTTGAGAGGAGCAAATTCGTTTTGCTGCTGCCACGTTTCAGTCACGCACAAGAAGTCCAATGGTCTGCTATAAGATCCTGGACAAGATGGCCTTTGTTCGTAAGCGAGTGGATATTAAAAGACCAAAGTTGATAGCTAGGCTAGGCTATTGTCCATTAGGATTTACAAATATTCATTTGACCTGACCTGTGCTCTGTTTATGTGTACCGATGCAGATATTTAGTAAACGTGGTGGAGCTCCAGTAGGCTCAGGTATGTTATTGCTAGGAGACGGCAGCTAGGCTAGGCTATTCCTAGGAAATGGCAGCTAGGCTAGGCTGTTGCTAGGAGAAGCACAATAGGTAAGCTAATGAAGCTCAATCATGCACAAGACACGACAACAGTTTGTGTGTCGTGGTGGGATGATTACAATGGTGAATAATTCCCACACGTAGACCACAACTGCAGTGCCGCAGAAGGTTAAAAATGCTAAAAAATACTGAAAAAAGTATGATGGAACAACGACAGTCAAAAACGCACCAGCATGTACCTGGAACCGGAAGTGACAACACACCACTACTACTACTACTACTAGTACTACTACTACAACTACTACTCTACTGTATTGTATTGTATTTTATTGTACTCTACTGCATTATACTCTACTTTACTGTATTGTATTGTACTCTACTCTACTGTATTATATTGTATGTCATGCAGTATGTAGTTTTATATTTATGTTAAGTCATGTAGGATGTAGTTTTATATTTATGTTAAGTCATGTAGGATGTAGTTTTATATTTATGTTAAGTCATGTAGGATGTAGTTTTATATTTATGTTAAGTCATGTAGGATGTATTTTTATATTTATGTTATGTCATGCAGTATGTAATTTTATATTTATGTTAAGTCATGTAGTATGTAGTTTTATATTTATGTTAAGTCATGTAGTATGTAGTTTTATATTTATGTTAAGTCATGTAGGATGTAGTTTTATATTTATGTTAAGTCATGTAGGATGTAGTTTTATATTTATGTTAAGTCATGTAGGATGTAGTTTTATATTTATGTTAAGTCATGCAGAGTGAATGGGTGTGCAATCATGAGTGAAGAGAGAGTAGAGAAAATGGCTGAGAACACATTCTTGTGGCATTCTGGTGCTCAGGGTGACAGTGGACGAGGTGTGTGTTCCCATCCTGACCCTCTGTGGCCTGTTCCGTAGGAAGTCCAGTATCCATGTGCACAGTGAGCTGCTGAGTCCCAGATTGCTCAGTTTTGTGACCAGTTTGTGTGAGATTATAGTGTTGAATGCCGAGCTGAAGTCGACAAACAGGATTCTGACATATGTATTACTATTGTCCAGGTGTGTGAATGTGGCATGCAGAGCTGTTATGATTGCATCGTCAGTGGATCTGTTTGTCTGGTATGCAAACTGGTGCTAATCAAAACCAGTAGGTATGACTGTTTTAATGTATAAGAGAACCATCAGGGAAGCCATTGAGATCAGGAAACGAGGCACTGACAGCATCAACCGTGACGATGGCGCGTTCCTCCTTTCACACACCTGGGCCACCCTCCTCCAGAGACCACCGGGCGACAGGAGGCATGGTCAGTCTGGGCGACCACGCCTACCGGAAGTAACAACAGCTGATATATGACACGTCACCACCAACACCGGTGACAGTTCTGAAGATGGCTCGCAGCTAGCAGCCGAAACATGTCAACAAGGTACAAATACACTTGGTTACATTGTCTTAGAAAGGAACCTAAGAAGTTAAGTTTATGAGAGAACCAGTCTCTCAAAACATTTAGTGATTATTGGTGTAAGTGCAACTGCACAATAGTCATTCAGGCAACTCACCATGGTTTTCTTGGGCACTGGGATGATTGTAGTGGACTTGAAGCACGCAGGGACAGCACACTGCAGCAATGAGAGGTTGCAGATGGTGGTGAACATTCCTGCCAGCTGGTCAGCACAGGCCTTAAGGATGCGTCCAGAGACCCTATCTGGCCCTGCTGCTTTCCTGATGTTGATTTTGTTGAAAACAGCTCTGACCTGGTGTCGGTAGAGCTGTAGGCTGTGGTGGTCCTCCTCTGGTAGATCTGGCTGGCAGCTGGTCTCTGTATTCTGCTGGTCAAATCGAGCAAACAACTGGTTAAGGGTGTTAAGGAGGAAGCCGTCCATGGTGCTTGGGACTGCTCTGCTGGTTTTATATCCAGTGGGGATCTTTATCCCCTGCCACATGTTCTGGGAGCTGTTGTTGTTGAAGTGCTCCTCTATGCGCTGTTTGTATCTGTGCTTGGCCTCCCTGATGCCCTTCCTTAGCCTCTTCTGCGCCTCTCTGTACTCCAGCTGGGTCCCCGTAGGATGTAGGATGTAATTTTATATTTATGTTAAGTCATGTTTGTAGTTTTATATTTATGTTAAGTCATGTTTGTAGTTTTATATGTATGTTAAGTCATGTAGTATGTAGTTTTATATGTATGTTAAGTCATGTAGGATGTAGTTTCATATTTATGTTAAGTCATGAAGTATGTAGTTTTATATTTATGTTAAGTCATGTATGTAGTTTTATATTTGTGTTAAGTCATGTAGTATGTACTTTCATATTTATGTTAAGTCATGTATGTAGTTTTATATGTATGTTAAGTCATGTAGTATGTAGTTTTATATGTATGTTAAGTCATGTAGGATGTAGTTTCATATTTATGTTAAGTCATGTTTGTAGTTTCATATTTATGTTAAGTCATGTATTATGTAGTTTTATATTTATGTTAAGTCATGTAGGATGTAGTTTTATATTTATGTTAAGTCATGAAGTATGTAGTTTTATATTTATTTTAAGTCATGAAGTATGTAGTTTTATATTTATGTTAAGTCATGAAGTATGTAGTTTTATATTTATGTTAAGTCATGTATGTAGTTTTATATTTGTGTTAAGTCATGTAGTATGTACTTTCATATTTATGTTAAGTCATGTATGTAGTTTTATATTTATGTTAAGTCATGTATGTAGTTTTATATTTGTGTTAAGTCATGTAGTATGTACTTTCATATTTATGTTAAGTCATGAAGTATGTAGTTTTATATTTATGTTAAGTCATGAAGTATGTAGTTTTATATTTATGTTAAGTCATGAAGTATGTAGTTTTATATTTATGTTAAGTCATGAAGTATGTAGTTTTATATTTATGTTAAGTCATGAAGTATGTAGTTTTATATTTATGTTAAGTCATGTAGGATGTAGTTTTATATTTATGTTAAGTTATGTATGTAGTTTTATATTTGTGTTAAGTCATGTAGTATGTACTTTCATATTTATGTTAAGTCATGTATGTAGTTTTATATTTATGTTAAGTCATGAAGTATGTAGTTTTATATTTATGTTAAGTCATGAAGTATGTACTTTCATATTTATGTTAAGTCATGTAGGATGTAGTTTTATATTTATGTTAAGTTATGTATGTAGTTTTATATTTGTGTTAAGTCATGTAGTATGTACTTTCATATTTATGTTAAGTCATGTATGTAGTTTTATATTTATGTTAAATCATGTAGTATGTACTTTCATATTTATGTTAAGTCATGTAGGATGTAGTTTTATATTTATGTTAAGTCATATTTGTAGTTTTATATTTATGTTAAGTCATGTAGTATGTAGTTTTATATTTATGGTAAGTCATGCAGAATGTAATTTTATATATATGTTAAGTCATGAAGTATGTAGTTTTATATGTATGTTAAGTCATGTATTATGTAGTTTTATATATATGTTAAGTCATATTTGTAGTTTTATATTTATGTTAAGTCATGTAGTATGTACATTCATATTTATGTTAAGTCATGTAGGATGTAGTTTTATATTTATGGTAAGTCATGCAGAATGTAATTTTATATTAATGTTAAGTCATGTAGGATGTAGTTTTATATTTATGTTAAGTCATGTAGTATGTAGTTTTATATTAATGTTAAGTCATGTAGGATGTAGTTTTATATTTATGTTAAGTCATGTAGTATGTAGTTTTATATTAATGTTAAGTCATGTAGGATGTAGTTTTATATTTATGTTAAGTCATGTAGGATGTAGTTTTATATTTATGTTAAGTCATGTAGGATGTAGTTTTATATTTATGTTAAGTCATGTAGGATGTAGTTTTATATTTATGTTAAGTCATGTAGTATGTAGTTTTATATTAATGTTAAGTCATGTAGGATGTAGTTTTATATTAATGTTAAGTCATGTACTATGTAGTTTTATATTAATGTTAAGTCATGTAGGATGTAGTTTTATATTTATGGTAAGTCATGCAGAATGTAATTTTATATTAATGTTAAGTCACGTAGGATGTAGTTTTATATTTATGTTAAGTCATGTAGGATGTAGTTTTATATTTATGTTAAGTCATGAAGTATGTAGTTTTATATTTATGTTAAGTCATGTAGGATGTAGTTTTATATTTATGTTAAGTCATGTAGGATGTAGTTTTATATTTATGTTAAGTCATGTAGGATGTAGTTTTATATTTATGTTAAGTCATGTAGGATGTAGTTTTATATTTATGTTAAGTCATGTAGGATGTAGTTTTATATTTATGTTAAGTCATATTTGTAGTTTTATATTTATGTTAAGTCATGTAGTATGTAGTTTTATATTTATGGTAAGTCATGCAGAATGTAATTTTATATTAATGTTAAGTCATGTAGGATGTAGTTTTATATTTATGGTAAGTCATATAGTTTGTAGTTTTTTATTTATATTAAGTCATGTAGTATGTAGTTATGGTTACATGAAGGGAAGTTTGATACTGAAGAATTAAGGCTAATTTGACGGGTACTGATTGATCAGCCTATTAGTCTGTTTGAGACCTTTGCCAAAGACATGCCTCAGTGTGATTTTTTCCCAAATTTAAAAGCATTCTTTCAACACTGCCTTGATTTTTATTGATTTATTCAGGAGTTGTAGCCATTTTTTCCAGGTAGGCTACGTGAGCAAAGCATTTTACTGTCCAGAGGTGTATAGTTAGTATGCTAGTTGTTGTTAGCATTTTTCATGTACTGTTTTTCATGTTTTTAAGACAATAAAATCAGGTAGAGGATCTTTAATGGCATGGTTTGTTGTATTTGAGCAGAATCATCATCTTGAGTCCAGGAAAGTTTCACCGTGCTGTTAAAAGGACAACACATTTTTCACTCTCTTCACAGACGTCCGATTAATCCTAAAAGAGAAATATTCCTCCGCCGCCTTCACTCTCGGGAACTGCTTCTTCTGATCCTAATCTATGAGCCTCAAGGTCCCCCAGCCCATCACACATTCCTCTGGTCTAACTTCTGAAAAACTTGTCTTGGCTCAGTTTGTGCCATTTCGAATGTGGGGCAGGTTACAGGAGGTCTCTGCAATGTAATGTTAGTGGTTTTGAGGCTGCTGAGGCTGCTGAGTAAAGTGTTTTTTGTTTTTTTTACTGTTGATAGAACTTTTAAAACTCCATGTCATCATACTGTTCAAAATTCCAAAATGGAGGTAACTGGAGTAACTGGAGTCAAATTGAATAATCTATTTCAAATAACTGACATCAAATCCAAATACCAATGTTTGTAAATCACAAAAACTGCAAAAAACTCTTTTAACACTATTTAATTGTTTAAGAAGTTGAGTCTGATCATGATTCTGATGTTTTTATTTAGCTATTTTGTCCTTCAAAAAATCCCATTCATAATGTAGACCCTGTGACACTTGTTTAGTCCACTTTTTACACAGTTTTGGATCAAAACAAATATGTCTGCTTACAAGGATAAAAGAAAGGGGGGAAAAAATCACAGGGGACTGAAAAACATGGCGGATTTTTGTGGAATCAGTGAGTGAAGCCTTAAACTCTGCTCTTTTGTTTCACACGTCACTGAACAAAAAAGTGCCCGACTATGTTGGGCACTATGACTCAAGGTGCAAAAGAGGGAGTGATGACCAGACTCGGTATAAAAAATAAAGAGGTTATGGATTTGCCTCAAAATGATATGTGAGTATCACAGAAGGTGGTGTATAGGAAAAGGATTACAGGGTCAACATTAAGCTTCTGCTAGTATTACTACCACGCTTGTTACCATGATGACTACTTCTGTTACTGCTACTATGTGTTATTGTGGCTGCTGCTACCTCGACTATTATTGGTTTGGTTTGGTTTGCAGCCCACACAGGTCCAGCGGTGCATGACTTACACACAATACATGGTGACTATAGGCTGAGTTATAACACAATTACCATAGGGTCACTTATAACACGATGACCATAGGCTGAGTTATAACATGATGACCATAGGCTGAGTTATAACACGATGACCATAGGCTGAGTTATAACGCGATGACCATAGGCTGACTTATAACATGATGACTATAGGCTGACTTATAACACGATGACCATAGGCTGAGTTATAACACGATGACCATAGGCTGAGTTATAACACGATGACCATAGGCTGAGTTATAACACGATGACCATAGGCTGAGTTATAACACGATGACCATAGGCTGAGTTATAACACGATGACCATAGGCTGAGTTATAACACGATGACCATAGGCTGAGTTATAACACGATGACCATAGGCTGAGTTATAACACGATGACCATAGGCTGAGTTATAACGCGATGACCATAGGCTGAGTTATAACATGATGACCATAGGCTGACTTATAACACGATGACCATAGGCTGAGTTATAACACGATGACCATAGGCTGAGTTATAACACGATGACCATAGGCTGAGTTATAACGCCATGACCATAGGCTGAGTTATAACACGATGACCATAGGCTGACTTATAACACGATGACCATAGGCTGACTTATAACACGATGACCATAGGCTGACTTATAACACGATGACCATAGGCTGACTTATAACACGATGACCATAGGTTGAGTTATAACACGATGACCATAGGCTGAGTTATAACGCGATGACCATAGGCTGAGTTATAACACGATGACCATAGGCTGAGTTATAACACGATGACCATAGGCTGACTTATAACACGATGACCATAGGCTGAGTTATAACACGATGACCATAGGCTGACTTATAACACGATGACCATAGGCTGACTTATAACACGATGACCATAGGTTGAGTTATAACACGATGACCATAGGCTGAGTTATAACACGATGACCATAGGCTGAGTTATAACACGATGACCATAGGCTGAGTTATAACACGATGACCATAGGTTGAGTTATAACATGATGACCATAGGGTCACTTATAACATGATGACTATAGGCTGACTTATAACATGATGACCATAGGCTGACTTATAACATGATGACTATAGGCTGACTTATAACACGATGACCATAGGTTGAGTTATAACACGATGACCATAGGCTGACTTATAACATGATGACTATAGGCTGACTTATAACATGATGACCATAGGCTGAGTTATAACACGATGACCAAAGGGTCACTTATAACATGATGACTATAGGCTGACTTATAACATGATGACCATAGGCTGAGTTATAACACGATGACCATAGGCTGACTTATAACATGATGACCATAGGCTGAGTTATAACGCGATGACCATAGGCTGAGTTATAACGCGATGACCATAGGCTGACTTATAACATGATGACCATAGGCTGAGTTATAACACGATGACCATAGGCTGAGTTATAACATGATGACCATAGGCTGAGTTATAACACGATGACCATAGGCTGAGTTATAACGCGATGACCATAGGCTGAGTTATAACGCGATGACCATAGGCTGAGTTATAACACGATGACCATAGGCTGACTTATAACATGATGACTATAGGCTGACTTATAACACGATGACCATAGGCTGAGTTATAACACGATGACCATAGGGTCACTTATAACATGATGACCATAGGCTGAGTTATAACATGATGACCATAGGGTCACTTATAACATGATGACCATAGGCTGATTTATAACATGATGACCATAGGGTCACTTATAACATGATGACCATAGGCTGATTTATAACATGATGACCATAGGCTGAGTTATAACATGATGACCATAGGCTGAGTTATAACACGATGACCATAGGCTGAGTTATAACATGATGACCATAGGCTGAGTTATAACATGATGACCATAGGGTCACTTATAACATGATGACCATAGGTTGAGTTATAACACGATGACCATAGGCTGACTTATAACACAATGACTATAAGGTGACCCTCACAGGTTTTATGAAAGACAAATATTAGCTGTGATTATGAAGCGTGTTTGATGAGCGATCTGAAGGTAAACAATGAAGCTATTTAAATCAGATCCAGGTCCGGTGTGATAAGCTTTATCAGAGCACACGGGCTATACATTAAACACAGTTATAAGCACGTCTATGTTCTCCTCCTCGTTATGTAAAATCACCCTGCGAAACCTCTTCTGTTCCATAACAGGAAGTCTTTTGGTCCGTGTTTAAATGTAGGGCATCCTCTACCTGTTTGTCTCCAATTGCTTTGCTAGGAATGATCCACAGTATGGCATTACACTTAAATATCATTTAAGTGTAATGCCATACGGAACCCTGAAATGACCATGGGAACCATTTCAGGGTTCCCATGGTCATGGAAATCCTGGAAAAGTCATGGAAATTGAAAATGTCATTTTTCAGGCCTGGAAAAGTCATGAAATTTTGTCAATTCAATGAAAGTTTTAGAAAAGTCATGGAATTTTAGTATCCCTTCCAGTATCCAGAACTACAGTGTTCTGTTAAGTTCTCATTAGGCTATTATGATGATTTACAGACGTATGCACCAGCCGCTCCAGCAGGACAAGACACAATAGGGTCTTTTGTTTTAAAGAGGTGACAATAAATCCACTGACAGTATTTTGCTATTGATATTTGGTATTAAAACTATAATACTAAACCAGGTCATGAAAAAGTAATGGATAAGTTGAATAAATGCATGATAAGTTTAATTTTATACTATGGAACATAGTAAGGGAAGGTAATACGCTCTACAGTTAACCTTCAAGTAATGTATTTTTGCTTTATGGGTTGCAGTTAGAAGTAAAAACTCTTGGGGCTTTCAGAGAAGAGGCAGAAGACAACACTGTGCTACAAACAATGAGAACTGAGCAGATCTGAGAAAGCAGTAAGAATTTCAGGTAAAGTTTTATAAATGAGACCACAGGATATTACACTTTCCTGGAAGTACTTCAAACTTTACACAGTCTTGCTCAATGTGCAGGTATTGCCCAAACATGTATTTCTGCATACATCTGACACAAATGGCACACATTTATTTTAGTATTGACTGAAATGTTAGACTGTAGGGCTTTACTTTAAATATTTCAATGTTCTTCATATCGTGTGATTTGAAGCACAGGTTTGTGGCAGGTTTGCTCATTCTATCTGCTTTCACTGAATGGATTATTCTCACATTCAGAGCCTGTACAATCTGTGGATATGAGTGTTCGGCTGCGGTTCACCTGTGTATCAGAAGTAACTCATTTTGGGGGCAGGATTAATCACACAGAGATGCGAAGAAGCTGTACTGTACATTTATAAAATTGTTTGGCATATTACCTAATGAGAGCCTAAAGGAGAACAGTATGCATGTCCCCGCAGGGCAGCTATGGCAAAGGAAATGGACGAACAAACAAGTGTGAAGAAAACACATTGTGTTTATAATGTTTATAAAGCACAACAGAAACCCAACCTGTCATTAATTATTTTCCTGTTTTATAACTGGAGTGTCCTACTTTGTACTTTTAAATTTGAATTAAAGATCCTATATCACACAAACTGACTCTTGCGAGCTTTAAGCCATGTTATAATGTTGTTCCCTCCTCAACTGGAGTTGTGTTTTATCTCATTCACATGTTTAGGGAATCCTTTATTATTAGTCTGTCTACATCTCCATAGCTAAAAATGCTCCGTTGCACCTTGTGATATAATGAAGCGGTAGTTTTCAAATGAACAAGTACCTTTTTATCTTTTGTTCAGTAGAGATTAGCAATTCCAGGGCTGAAATCATTCAGAGGATTCTGGTGAAGGTGTGTGGACTTTAAAAACACAGTGGAGCACGTCCTGTATTACTACATAACATCACAAGGCGGGACAGTGTTTCCTGTTTGAGAAAAGAACTATGCAGGGCTTGTGTGTTAAACATGTGTGAATGAAACAAAACACTACTTCAGGTGTGTGTATGATGAGGAAACAGCATTATAACAGATTAGAAAATGGCGTAATATGAACCTTTAATAGTTTCACTTCCACTTGTGCCAGTCAGATCCAGACTCAATTCACACCTCACAGACCCAGATGATGTGTTTGCTCCACTGACCCGCGGCTCTCCTGTCTAATATGAACCTCATATTAAAACTCCGGCCAATCTAATTTCTCCAAACCTCCTTGGCGTCGGCGTACACATTTATTTTAGGACATTTGAAGCCACAGGGGTCACAGTGTACGGAGCAGCTTCAGTGCAGGCTTTGCACAGGAGTAGAGCTAAGTGAATGTGTGGCCCCGGGCTCATGGCAAACATGTTATTCTTCCTCTTGATTGTATTTTCTAGGTTGTAAAGAGTTTAATACCAAGCACAGTCCTCTCTCTGAATTCTTCAAGTATTTGTATTGCACTAAACGAGGACTCAGTGTTTAAACTACCGTAGACTTTAGCTCTGTTGAGTCCTTGGTTTAGTTTCGGTTTAGTCCCATTTTTAATGTGGTGTCTGTACAAGTGTGATTAGACCAGGGATCTCATTTATTTAAAAGAAAACTGCGTAGGAGTTGTCTTAAGCTAGTGCATACTCCAAGTGGCCACCAGAGCTGTACTCCATATTCAGAAAACCCTCCGTGCACACACAACCTGCAGTCTGTGCTTTATAGATGCCACCTGCAGCTAGAATCTGCACACATAAACCCACGTCACGTCACACCCTCTCCACACCTCCACCTCACCATAAAAGGAGCAAAGTAACGTGAAGTAAGTCGTGAATAAGATTTCCCTAAACATGAGTCGATAATCAGTGGGTTTGACCGAGACACACGGGACAGAGGGAGGGGGCTCCACGCAGAACCACACAGTCATGTCAAAGGCTTAAACAACGTTTTACAAATAAATACAAAACTAATAGTAACAACAATGATTCATCTCTTAAATTAATAATATTTCATCATATTTAGCGCATATTTGCAAATAAAGCCAAATTGTTTTCTTAATGTTTCAAAAGTTTTATCACTATATTTTTTAAGTCTGCCTGTGTGTGACTGGCCCTGTTAATGCACATATACTAGTAGATATGTGCACGCGGCGATCTGAATGGTCAAAAGGAATGCAGAGAGATTCAGATGCCCTCCCCAAGAATGCGAAAGGAGCGAGGGAGGGGTATGTGGGGCGTTTCAGCAGGTAGAACACATAATTGGCATGTAACACATCTCAGGCACTGTTGGCCTGGGCCTGACCTCTGTGAGTGCTGAGACAGTTCCGGTCATTATTTCATCCTCTCTGTGTTAGGTCACAGTCACACATATTCTATAGTCTATGGTCTCCCTTCTCTCCAGACTTTGCATAGATCTTACAGGAGAATCCTAGTTGGTGTAGAGAGAAGCAAAGCATGGCACTTAATAGGAGTTTCAGAAATCTTAGTGTGTAAGTGAGCTTCATAAATGAGGCCCCTGGTGTTACAATCCAAATCAGGATTGGACTAAACTATGTAACCAGAGCCAAAATGGCCTTAATCAAGTATAAAGTCTGATTAAACCAGATAAAGTATATGTCTAAAATTTGGTTTGCTTTCTAAATCTTAGTTAATGACATAATCAAATAAGTGTTGCTTTACTGAATGTCTTCTATTTTCATTTAATTAAAGTCTAGAATTTATGGACTTCCAACTTGTATGTGACAAATGGAATGCTCTGCAACCTCAGAATTCTTACTCGGAAAGTTGGACATTTCAAAGCCAGAGTTAGAAAATCCAACATGGTAGTGCCCTGTGTAGGGATAAACTTTCATTATTTGATATATCAAATACCGATTGTGCTTGTGTTATTTTGCCTTTAGTTGCTGCTCCTGCTCCTGCACACCGAGCTTCTACACTCATAAATGTGCAGATATGCTCTGTTGAGCTAATGCTGCTAGCGTACACAGAGCCAGTGAAGAAAAAAAAAACTCTTAAATGTTGTTCTATACATGTTAAATGCAATGGAAAAGTCAGGACTACTAACTCGATCTGCATTTTGGTTGATTTGAGCTCTTACGTCAGTTTTCTCACTTGATGAAGTTGTTGCTGTAATAGCCTACAGGCCTAGTGGTCATTGTTTTTAGTGACCACTGATAACTGGAATGCAGTATTTAAATGGAACTAAACACTGCACCACTTTTTGTGTATATGGTATTTTAATAGCATTAAATAGTAGAATTTGCAGCTTTCTAAGTTTGTACTGCCTTCAGGGCCTCTGCAATTTTCAGTAGTTGGTGACATCACAAAAGACTGCCCCTGTTATAGCCAGGTGTTTCTGATACAAACACTTGGCCGAAGGGGTGGAGTTTGAAGTGTGGATACCTGTTAGACCAATCACACTGTTCCTTATACGTCAGCTCGGTTTGAAATGTTTTGTGTTTAGTCCAACTTTAACCAGGGGTTATGTTCAAATGCTGCACTGTGGGGCTTGTTGTGTCTGTGTTGAAAAGGGAAGTAAACGTAGTGAAGCAGAGTAAAACCAAAACTACAGAACTGTACCACATTTAAAGGGATGTTTGGTCTGATCACGCCTGAAACTCACTTGAATATAGCACTGCCCCTTTAAGACTAACCTTTTCTGTCAGCTGCCTTTTCTTTTCCTCCTTTTTTCTAAACTTCGTTAGTCTTCACTGATGCACGTTTGAGTCAGGTAGGCTAAGTGTCTGTGTGTACTGCGACTGAGGCTATGGATAAATATGACATACTTCAAACATTTGACGAAAATCCTAAACCACAACCATAGCTTTTCACAGCCATTTGGACTCTAAGCCTGTGTCTGTATTTATCTGGTGTTACATTGTATGTATATGATCTTTTGTTCTTTAACACTCTGCGACACTGCACATGGAGCCCACATGTTTTGTTCTGATAAAAAAAAAAAAAAAAACATATCCGATTATGATTAAGGTATCAACTTTATTGGACATTTAGGGAAATTTGCATTATTCACATGCTTCAGTGCCACTGAAGCTTCAGGAGTAATGAAATAAAACAATCTAGAAAGAGTGCTTATATATGTTTATATTTTAAATTAGTGTCATATATGTACTGCACCCACATGTATGTCATCTAATTTGACAAACACTAACCACTGTGTCTTTGCTGCCACAAAATTATCCAAGAAATGATTTGAGATTATCCAAGAAATGATTTGAGATTATAGTAATATTAATCCATCCCCCTCTAGCTGTAAACCTGCACTGGTCATTTCAAAGGGGACATGTAAACTGAGGTTTTAACTGTGCAGTAACAGTGTTCTCTCATCATTACACTGTTCAGAGTTATATTTTTGTTCATTCATGCAGTAAACCTGTAATTTCTTCCATCTGAGTGCTCAGGACATTTCCAGTTACACCTATGGCCTAATATCTCCAAAGGTTCAGTCTGTCACACATGTTCGGTTCTTATTCATGTTTCAAACAAAATAAGGAAATGCAAATGCACTGATGAGTCTGTGCCAGCAGCAGATACTTCTGTACTTTTGAACAGGAAGTGTATAGACCTGCTGTTTTAGCTCAGTACTGTGGTTTGCACTGAACTACATAAAACAAGCTCAGTGTGTGTGATGGTATAATATGAAGTGGAGGTGCAAAAACTGGTTGAAAGTGTCTCTACTTTAAAAGTCAGTTAGCATAAATCCTTTATGTTTCTGACAGATAATGGAGCCTCTACATTTGGCTGACAGCTCTGATGTCCAATCACATCTCATTCCTGCATTTGTCCCGCCTTCTTTGAGAGAAGAGGAATGCTACCATGTCTTCTTAAGCTACAGCAGTACAGACTACAGGTACATAATACACCCTCCCTGCATCCCCTCAACTCACCCCCATTTCTTTGAAATGACAATCAAGTATGTCATTTAAAGGGCCTAGTGACTATGAGAATGACAACCCAAATAGAAAACAGCACAAAAGCCCCCTAAATGCATGCAGTAAGGCCTTTATGAACAATGACCCAATGACCTCTGCTTGTTCTCAGCTGGACCCATGCGCTGGTAGACAAACTGGAGGCTGCCGGGCTGCAGGTGTGTTACCACGAGCGAGACTTCACTCCAGGACGCACTATTCTGGAGAACATGTCTGAGTGCATCCAGCAGAGCCAGAAGGTTCTGCTGGTGCTGAGTGCAGAGTTCGTGCGCAGTCGCTGGTGTCTCCTAGAAGCCAACATGTCTCTCTTCAGGGACTGTCTGGAGAGGAAGCCCATCGTCCCTGTTCTCCTGGACCCAGAGGTGTGTGTCCCTCTGCACTTGTGTCATCTCACCTACCTTGAGGCCAACCATCCTGACTTCACCAAAAAGCTGCTGCATGTGCTCTGCACCCCCAACAGGCAAGACTGCTCTCACACTACTCCAATCATCATAATAACAACATGGAATTACAGTGGCTTTACACCTACACTTCCAAGGGTCTTTTAAATATGCACTATGTTCATTTTTTGGTCTTCCACCTGCTTGTCACCAGGGAGATTATTATATATGGGATTACTCCTCCCCTAAAGCATGTTCTGTAGCTCTGACAAGGACCCAGGACTTTTCTATGCACATCTTTACCTGCTATTCCTCATGCGTTTAACACCAAATGAAAATAGAGAGAAGAGAAAAAAGTGCATGGCATTGAGTGTGCAGGGAGCAAACACGTATCAGTCCAGTGTTATAGCTCCACACTGGAACTACACAAAGGATGCTCCAGCATGAACAAGGCCCTCACAGATCATACAGGCCTATACAGCTGTACGAGCAATATTCAGTTAAGTTACAAGGAGGTAGAAGATGGAGCAATATCTTTGGCCAAAAATATACCACAGTAGAGATGGCAGCATCACAATAACAGGAAAACCACGCAGAGATTGGATTTGAACTCGGCTGGAGTATGCAGGTCAGCACGTATTACTACTGCTCACTGTGAGAAACAATAAATAAATTCACAATAGATCTGTTAAATGCCCTACTGTACTGTACATTGTAGAAAAAACAATAACATCATAAATTGAAATTATGAACATTATAATTCTATAATGTTATTCTAGAACACACAATGAAATCAGGAATAGGTACAAAACAGTTGTGTGTGTGTCACCCAATCAAATCCATAATCTGACCCACTCTGGGCTGTGAAAATGTGCTCATATCTTAGGACCCTCATCTGTGCACATTAAAAAAAATGCCTTGCCTGTAGCTGTCCATGAATTCTGCGTGGCTGCATCAGTAACAGGTACTAAACAGGTACTTCTGATTTGATGATCTCAGTGTATGTTTACCTCACAGGGAGCTCCAGGGGGCCTCTGTGGTGCCGTATCAGCCTCCTTCGGTCTACAACGGTAAAGCGCTCCAGCCGCTCACCGCCGCCAACGAGGAGACACTGCAGTCGTGGGACGCTGGCGTGTTTGGTGACATAGATCTCCCCGATCAGGTCCGCCTCATCGTGCACAATGAGGACACCTACAGGCAGGCTCTTGCCATTGTCAACAAAGTCTCACAAACCCAAGTGTGGATGAAACAAGTCTGGAAACGTGTCGTGGTTTACATGGCAGGGGTCTTATTCTTTCTGTCTTGGTGTGCAGTGCTTGTATATGTCACAGTTCTGATCATTCATTACCTTCACTCTTCCCTTGAATTAATCACCCTTAGCTCCATACTTATATGGTCTGTCCCATTTGGCATTTTGATTCAGCTCTGTCTCTGGAGGTGGGATGATGACCGGCACATAGTGAGGAAGATGCAGGAGGCTGTAGGCCGAGCAAATGTTCTCCTGTCAAAGGAGAAGGTCTTGATGGGTTGTCGGTCCAATTCCAAGATCTACTTGGTGTATGTTTCACTGGACGGATGCAGACAGGTGTTCGAGGAGACTTTTTCAGAGATGGCCTGCTCTGAGGACATGTTTAACCGAGCACTCTTGTTCTTCTCTTCGGGGTACACATGTTGTCTGGCTAAAAAACACTTCCCCTCTGGCACACCGCTCTCTAGTGGCCACCTGCCCGGAGCCGTGTGCTTCTGTCAGTACGTCCGTCAGCAGCTGGACAAAGGACAGTGGCTGGACCAGTGAAGATATTTTTGACTTTACTCTATCTCCATGTTGACAACATCTGTGTTCCTAAGTGCTAAACTTTTTCATGTGTGTTGTTTATAGTAAATGCTCCACTTTAATATAAGTAAATACCTGTTGCTTTGACCTTGTACTGTTCTGAGTTATTGTGCTTGGTTAAGCGATATCAAGTTGACATTTACAAGTGTATTTTATATTGATTATTTAATATAGGAGATTATAGCATTTTTAATTAAGGCAAAACCTTTATTTTAATATTTATTGGACAAATAGAGACATTTTGACCCCCAATTGTTTTAAATGTTCTCTAACATAGTGACTAAAGGTAAAGAATAATACATACAGCACCTTTTGTACAAACTTGCAATTCAAAAAGTTTCATAGTTTAAATAAAACAGTGGGATTTATATTGGCCAAATTGAAAAAAAAAAATGTTTTAAAGACTGCTGCCAATCTGAGACAATAGCCCCTATGTTCTAAAGTCCATAGTACTAGGTACTCTTCATTTAACACACTGAGTTTAGAATGGAGGAGAATTGTATGTGTCATTTATTACTTTTATGTTCTCAAGGGCTTTACACACCTCATACCTCTGTGACATAACAGCTCAAGCTCAGCTCTTCTTTGCTGTTGCGTCTTGGGTCAACTTCTCCCAGTACTAGTAATATCACACACACGCACGCACATACACACACACGCACGCACATACACACACACGCACGCACATACACACACATGCACGCACATACACACACACGCACGCACATACACACACACGCACGCACATACACGCACACATGCACGCACATACACATACATATACACCATACACACATGCACGCACATACACACACACGCACGCACATACACACACACGCACGCACATACACACACACATGCACGCACATACACACACATATACACCATACACACACGCACACCCCCATCTATACACATCAAACACACACACACGCACACACACACACGAATGGCTGGATCAATATTTGCTGTTCTTTATGAGGTTATCGGGATTCAGGATATGAAGAGGAGACATGACACTGGCCTCAGGGGTGTGACTACAGAGCCCGGGCTGGGGAAGCACTAAAGAAGGTCAGACCTGGGTCACACTGTACTATACCGACCCTCCAACTACTAGCCTAGACTGTGTGTTACAGGAATCTATAATTAAAGATGCACTGTGTAACTTTTCTGATGGACGGTCCACCACCCATCTCTAAGAAACATTTGGGAATGATAAGTTGGAATATTGTTTTCAAAACCTCTAAACTGTAAAATTACAATCCTCTGCCCTCCATCTGAGACTATGATAATCACATTCTACAGTATCAATCCACCATTTGCATCACTCACTGTCCTCCTCTGTACCATATACTCACTGTCCTCCTCTGTACCATATACTCACTGTCCTCCTCTGTACCACATACTCACTCCTCCTACTCTGTACCATATGTACCCTGGCCTGAACATGGTCGGGAACTGCTAACTTTTGGGTTGGTGGATATATTCCCACCGATCACACATCCAAGTACTGACCGGGCCCACCCTGCTTAGCTTCTGAGAATACCCAGAAAACACCATGTTGTGAATACCACTTGAGATTGGGTATTTTCAGGTAGGCCAATTCAACTACAATCTCTGTACATGTACAAGCAGCAGTATGTATGGCCACTAATTACACACCCTGTACACGGCAAATCTCCAAGAATCAAATCCTTTTTTTCATTCTGACTTTAGGCCCCAGTGTAATTAAAAGTATGCAGATGAAAGCGCGAAGTGGACTGTGGAAGTAAACCTTTTGGTTCTGAAAGCTCCTTCATGAACACATATCATTCTTCAGGGGATTTAGCTCGAGTGGTAGTGAGCTGAATATATAGGTGGTACTTAGCCATAGAGAGGCTGCAGTCATGTACACAGAAACAAGCGTGAACAGACATTGTCCTCATGTTTTCCAGGAGAATATTCTATGAAAGACTACTTAAACATGCCATGACTTAGAGCTTCCTCTTATTCCTATTCCTGTTAAGCAACATTCTGAGGACTTTTATAGACAAGCTATAATATTTTGATTTAAATTATTAGTCAGTATGGCAATGTTTTTTGTTTGTTATATGTGACATTTTGAGGATTGTTCACCGTTTAAAATATGTACTATTTTAATCTTCAGTGTTTGTGTGTTAAACATGTATGAATGAAACAAAACAAAACTCCAGGTATATTTGTAATGAGGAAATGGTCACATTGGTCACTTTTTTTTATAGCGCTTTTCTACCTTTCAAGGCACTCAAAGCGCTTTACAACAAGGAACCACTCACCCATTCATACACCAGTGTACTCAAACACTGGGGACGAGATGGGTTAAGTGTCTTGCCTAAGGACACAACGACAGCATTCATCTGTGGGAGCTGGAACCACACCAGCCAACCTGTGGGTCAGTGGATCTGATCGCTCACCAATGATGTTTATGTCGAGAGCAGGATTCGAACCTTAATGAGCTACTGTCACCCAGGAAACTACATTCATCTTCTTCCGCTTTATCCAGCTGGGTCACAGGGGCAGCATGTTATGGGTTGATGGGGGAAATCCATTCAGACACGAGGAGAACATGCAAACTCCACACAGAAAGGCCAGAGTGACCTGGGGATTGAACCCGAAACCTTCTGGCTGTGAGGCATGAGTACTAGCCACCCACCCACTGTGCCGCATTCATTTGTTTGTGTTGTGTGCCACTTGTTTTGTAAGAAGCTAAACCTGCAAGTCTAAGGAATACAAATTTTCTCAGTTAAGATCATTAGACTCATAAGGTTTTTGCACAGGGCTGGTGAAAGCTGCAGCTCTGTCCCTGGTCTCTTCCTCCTGACTTAAACTTAGACTTTAGTCAGAGCTACAGGAAGTCACCTCTGCTTGCTGCTGTGGAAATAACTTTAATGCAAATATTCCATATGCATTCTGTTTTGTGACCTCTCTGTGCTTATAAAAGGAAATCCAGTGCCAAAGTAGTTCATCATCACTGTGACCAACAGAATAATATCCCCACTTTAAAGGGCCCATATTACACTATTTTCTGACGTATGTTATAATGTTGTTTCCTCATCACAAACAGACCCATATGTAAACTAGTAATGAATAAATCTTTTTCGAACGCTTGCAAAACAAATAATAATGCATTTTCTTTACCTAGTGCTTTTCTAAACAATTAAAGTGGAAACACTGAAGAAACTGTCTGCATTTTGAAAATTTTACTACACTTAAAATGGTTTGCTGGGGTTATCCTGCATTATTGTTATTGTGTCAGTGCTATAAAGTAGTTTCAGTATTATAATTTATCATCCTTCAAAATTTGCTATCGTGACAGGCCTAAGTGCTGGAAATACCAATTCATATGAAACAGTAAAATACCTTGTATCTAATTTCTCTTAACTTTACCATTGCAAAAATATACCAACTCATTCCAGTGTTTGGGATTCATGATCATGAGAAGTGGGTCCGAATATGTTGCTGATAGGAGATGATACTAACATGAAAAACGACTGGTACAGAGGCATCTTTTGTACTCTATTGTCTACTCTACTGTCCTCTCTTCTTTGAATATGATTAAAGCCCAGGTGCCCAGTAAAATAAAAATCAATTGCTGTGGAGAGGGAAAGATGATGATTAAGGATTAGAAAATATGTTTACAGCTCATTAAAATCGAATTAAAGTGTTTGGTAATTATGAGTCATTCGAATAAATCCATGTGAACTGAAATGTCAGGATATTGATTTTTAAATCTGCCTCCAGTCTGTGTGCTCCATCATGCAAACCTATTTAATTTACTCACTGGATTATTACCACGGTGGTTGGTGGAGCTTGGATGTTTCATCCTGGGCAGTGGTTCCCACACTCACTAGTCCTCGGCCTCCTTCCGGCTCGTGTACAGTCTCAGGCTGCTGGACTTGGGATGGAACCCTCCATGCAGGTCAGGAGCTTTCGTGTCTTAACATCTGTGGTCTGTATCTCCTCCTTTGGCCAGCTTATGATTCCTGCTGGGTATCTGATCACTGGCAGGACTTAGCTGTTTATTGCCTGTGCCTTGTTCTTGCCATTGAGCTGGCTTCTTAGGATCTCCCGTACTCTTTACAGGTGTTTGGCTGTCGCCTCCTTCCTTGTTGCCTCGTCAAGGTTGTCATTTGCCTGTGGGATACCAAGGTACTTGTAACTGTCCTCAATGTCTGTTATTGATCCCTCTGGGAGTGAGACTCCCTGTGTGTGGACTACCTTCCCTCTCTTTGTCACCATCCTACTACATTTCTCAAGCCTGAATGACATTCCAGTGTCTGTGCTGTAGATCCTGGTGGTGTGGATCAGTGAGTCGATGTCTCGCTCGCTCTTAGCGTACAGCTTGATGTCATCCATGTAGAGGAGGTGACTGATGGTGGCCCCGTTTCTGAGTCGGTATCCATAGCCAGTGCGGTCGATTATTTGGCTGAGGGGGTTCAGACCTATGCAGAACAGCAGTGGGGACAGTGCGTCTCCTTGGTATATGCCACATTTGATGGACACTTGTGCAAGTGGCTTGCCATTGGCTTCAAGGGTGGTTTACCACAACCACATCGAGTTTGCAATGAACGCCCTTAGAGTCCTGTTGATATTGTACAGCTCCAGGCACTCAGTGATCCATGTGTGTGGCATTGAGTCATAGGCTTTCTTGTAATCAATCCAGGCAGTGCACAGGTTGGTCTGACGGGTTCTGCAGTCACGAGCGACTGTTCGGTCAACCAGGAGTTGGTGTTTGGCTCCCCTGGTGTTTTTGCCGATGCCCTTCTGTGCTGCACTCATGTATTGATCCATGTGCCCGCTTATCTTAGCCGTGATGATGCCTGACATGAGCTTCCATGTTGTGGAGAGACAGGTTATTGGCTGATAGTTGGATGGGACTGTACCCTTTGCGGGATCCTTCAGGATCAGGATCGTACGCCCTTGGGTTGGCCATTCAGGGTGAGTCCCATCCCTTAGCAGCTGGTTCATGTGTGCTGCTAGGCGCTTGTGGAGAGCAGTGAGCTTCTTTAGCCAGTATGCGTGGATTATGTCAGGGCCTGGTGCTGTCCAACTTTTCATGCCTGAGACTCTTTCCTGGATGTCTGCCACTGAGATGGTTCAGGGAGGTTGCTGTGGTCTGCTCTCAGAGCCACCAGCCATTGTGTTGTGTGATGCTTCTCTTTCCCATATGTCTTTCCAGTACCCCTCAGTCTTCAGCCTTGGTGGGTCTGCTCTGCTGTTATTACCCTGTCATTGAGCGTACACTTTCGCAGATTGTGTTGCGAACAGGCGGTTTATTCGCCTGGCTTCATTCTCTCTCGTGTACCTCTTTAGGCGGCTGGCCAAGGCTTGGAGCCTTTGTTTGGCAGTTTCGAGTGCTTCAGGTATGGGCATCTGGCTGTACCTCTTGGGTACTCACTTTTTCATCGCATCTTTCTGGGCCTCTGACAGTTGGCTCACTTCTCTCCACACTTCCTTGATTTTAGCCTCTAACCGTCTTTTCCATGGTGGGTATCGTATCTCATGGCTCCCATGGTTGCTCTTATAGCCCAACACTTCTAGGATCACTGCTGCTGAAGTGTAGATCAGCTCATTGGTTTCAGTGATGGTTGTGGTAGGGATCGCTCTGAGTGCTGCATTCACATCCTCTAGCAGACTTTCAGATGGTACTTCACTTAGCCTGTGTAACTGGCGTCGGGGTTGCCTTGTGTTCATCCGGGCCATGATCTTATCTTTCAGGTCAGTCGCTGCCTCGCTCAGCATATATATATATATATAGACATTCTGTATGTATTATAGATGGAACATCTCATATTGATGCTAGTTGTAATACAGTGAGTTCTTAGGTCTAGTCAAAAAAAAGAAAAAATCTGAAGAAATCAGGTTCCGTATTTGTGAATTTGTGAAGGAAACTACAATGCAATCAGTGGAAAAATCTGTCTCTTTTCACCATGTGCATTCTGAACAGAATCAATTATAAACTATGTACCCTTTAAGGTGCACCATGTATCTGTCTCATGGGGGTCCGCCACCTGCAATGTCTCCATAGATTAGAGAGAGAGAGAGAGAGAGAGAGAGAGATTTTATTGATCCAGAGGGAAATTCAAGTTTTGTTGCAGAAACATTCCCACTGCGCATCTCAGTGTCCTTTGTGTCTCAGTCAAAGTCTCAGTGCAGTTTAACAGGAGGACTAGTCAGGGAGGGTCAGCAGATCCTGTGGAAGAACCTAAAGTGTCCTCCTCTGTGCCCTGCAGCATCACAGCAGAGTCCAGGGGGAATCAGGTGAACACAACAGGAAGGGCCTCGTTCTTACTCCTCTCTGGTGTTTCGGCTGGTGACAAAATGGTTCATTCCCTGAAAGTGGCTCCTTTGGAAAGACTTTACTAGAGTATTTCCTCTAGAAGATCTACCACATTTGCTGCCACATACTGTGTACAAAACCTGTAGCAACCCAAATGCCCATAGCTAGCTCCTTACCTCTGCTTAGTGCTTACTGCTTTGCTTAAAAGGCTCCACAGTATTACACTATCTACATGGAGACAAGCAGATAATGCCATCAGGCCGAGCTGCAAGACAGATCTGTAAAGAAGTGACTCTGCTCACAGTTACACTATTTACATTTTTGAGCAATAACAATACCTGCAATGAAATAAACACTGAAAGTTACATGTAATATCTTATTGTGGAATATTTCATGCTTGTCCTTCCTTCCCCTCAGGTCAAGAGTCTGGGTGTCATCCTCGACCCCACCCCCCCAGGAGTAAAATCCTCCTCACCACCTTTAAAGCGATCCATAACCTGGCCCCACTTTACATCACTGACCTCCTCCACATCTTCATTCCTTCTCGCTCCCTCCGCTCCTCCTCCTCTCTCCAGCTCTCTGTCCCCTCTGCCCATCTCGTCACCATGGGGGGCAGAGCCTTCAGCCGCTCTGCTCCCCTGCACTGGAACTCTCTCCCTCCTGACCTCCACAACATTGACTCTCTTCCACTTTTCAAATCCAGACTCAAAACACACCTGTTCAGACAATCCTACACCACATAACAGTCACTCTCACCATCTTCCAGTTTTGTATCTCTGTTTTTATCTTTGTATTTTGCAATTATGTTTTTAACTTTGGAAACTTACCTTTAAATAGTGCAGCAAGGCTCTGTTCCCCATCAGGTCAGTTTAAGTGTATTGTAGGAAACAGCAGCATGAGATACAGACAGAAGGGAGGAAGCCTCATGTCTGTGCTGTGGAGATTCACATCTTTATTGGACATTTCATTTCTGTGTTTCGCTGAGAGGCAGAAGAAAGCAGATGTTTTTTTTTTATTTCATTATGCTTTAGTTTGATGGAAGGGTTTTGGTTTACACTAGTCTAATAATGACTAATATGTATATGAATTTAAAAGAGAAAATCAAAAATGCTCAACAAAAGAAGATACTTTATGTAACTGAAAGAACCAGTACCAAAAGTGGGCCACAAAAAGCCCCATTTAGTCGCATTGTATTATATTTGTTTTACTTTCATGTACTTTTGCAGGAATTGATTAAAATACAGTAATGAGGCAGGAAAAAAAAACACGTGGTTAGATGTTTGAGTTTTTATATATATATATATATATATATATATATATATATATATATATATATATATATATATATATCATGAATATCACGCATTTAATTTATTTTTTATTCATTGTCTGTGTAATCCCCCAGTCGTCCAGGTAGGATCAAAGCAAAAGAAAAATTCAATTCATTTCTGTCACTGGGTAAAAGTGAAGACTCCCACAGCTCATCCAAACGGTTTCCCCAGTTCTGGTCAGACGCTGCTGGATACTGCTGTCTTATAGGTGCCACTCATTGCCACACTCAGACTGGCATCATTATTGTTTTCCTTTTTTAATCAATGTGTTTATCTTATTTTCTTAATTATTTATCAAAGATCGGGGGACTGTAGGCCTGTCTAGATGTTCTGATGTTCTGGTGTGCATGGACCTGTACCTTCTACCTGAGGGCAACAGGTGGAACAGGTGATGGGCATTGTGGTGTTGGTCACATAGGATGTTACGCACTCTCTTCAGACAGCGGATGGTATAGATGGTACTGCTTTCTGTGTGGTCCCAGTGATTTTTCCCGCTGTTTTGACCCCCCACTGGAATGCCTGCTGATCAGCCTTAGTGCAGCTGGAGAACCGCACTAGGAATCCATACGTCAAAACACTGCCGATGGCACAGCTGTAGAAGTTCACCATGAGCCGTTTTGAGATCTTGCAGCCCCTCCTTCTGCCTCAGGTAGAAGAGCTGCTGGACCTTTCCTATCGCCGAGGCAGTGTTAATGCCCCAGGACAGATCCTCAGTCACAGTCACCTCCAAGAATGGAAAGTGTGTCACCCTCTCAACTACTAATCACCAATCATCACCACCAATCATCCTCCACTCTCTTGCCAATAGAGAGTGGAGGATGATTGGGTTTTCCTTTTTTTTTTTTTGCTGCAATCCACAATAATCTCCTTGGTCTTCTTCATGTCCAATACCAGATTGTTGCTCACACCATGATGCTCGATGTTGCACTTCAGTCCAGTCGTCCGTCTCCATGCTGTTTATGAGTCCAAGCACTGTGGTGTCGTCAGCAAATTTAACAATGAGACTGGAAGGAAAAGAGGCAGAAGTATTTAGCGTAACTTGCATTTATTCAACCATAGGCCTACCACAGATCTGACCTGGTGAACTTGGCCTGGTGGAGCCATTATCTTTCTCCATGGTGATAGAGAAATTTGATGCCATACTGTGGAACATTGATGAAGAAATGCTGGTGGCAGACCCTCATATCCCATTTATGAGGTGTCAAAGGGTCAGAGGAATAGCTTAGAAATGAAAAGTACACAGAAATTTGTAAAACATTTGAGTGTATTTTTAATAAGCGTAACAGTTTTAGCATTTCACGGTGCGTTTTTTGTCGTTTGGATGTGCTGCCTATGTGTTCTAAACAAATGAAACTCACTGTGTTTGAAGCATGTGGTTAGACCTCTACTCTGTTACGATAGTGAAAAGCAGAGATTAACCAACACTATTTCAACAGACAAACATTCATTTTAGATGCTTCAAAAGGCTAATTGTGCCTTGTATTCATCAGAGCCCGGACTACACAAAGGTGACCACAATAGGTTTATTAGCAGAACTATAAATCTTCATTATCACCATGGTGACGCTTTGAGGGGTTAAACGAACACATTTATCAAAGTGACAGAGCGCAGAGTGCACAGGAGAGCCTCTAAAAGCAAGTGAGCTCAGGGAGGGCAGCAGGCTTACAGGGCCAGAAAGGATGGAATTAAAGCTGCACTGTGTAACTTTTCAGGTGGAGGGCCTTCCTATCTATCACCAGCTTATCTTCATCAAGCTGCTATTAATACTGTGCAGTGATATCATGCTGGGAGGTAAGCTACTACATGTATGTCTATGGAGGAATGTTCAGCAGTTACCATGGTGACACAACACATTAGTAGCCTACACACTGCCAAATAAGATTCTTTTATTATTGTCTGAAAACTCAAGAAAAATACTAAATGGATTTTGAACACATTTGCAGGAACCTGTGATCAGTGTAAGTAGTTATGTTCCCGTTTGTGTTTTATTTTCAACTAAAAAGTGAGAGTGGTTATATAAGACTCAAAAATAACTAATGCTAGATTGTTTCTGTAACGTCATTTGAGAGAGACTTGTTCAACAACACAAATTAGCTTCTTCACATTAAAGTTTACACCCCCATAATATGATATTCCCAGTGTGTTACAGACACACTGGGAATATCATATTATAGAAACAATAGAAATGATTGTTTGGCTCGTAATTACCATAATTAACCAAATCAGTCTAACTGTTTACTTCATTACAATAAAGAACTATTTCTACTCAAACTCCAGACTGAAATGACCCTCCGTCCAAACTGCCTCTGTGTCTGACCCCTGTGCACAACACACGCATCCACACACACATCCCCTGTGCAGGACACACACATCCCCTGTGCAGGACACACACATCCACACACACATCCCCTGTGCAGGACACACACATCCCCTGTGCAGGACACACACATCCACACACACATCCCCTGTGCAGGACACACACATCCCCTGTGCAGGACACACACATCCACACACACATCCCCTGTGCAGGACACACACATCCCCTGTGCAGGACACACACATCCCCTGTGCAGGACACACACATCCCCTGTGTAGGACACACACATCCCCTGTGCAGGACACACACATCCCCTGTGCAGGACACACACATCCCCTGTGTAGGACACACACATCCCCTGTGTAGGACACACACATCCCCTGTGTAGGACACACACATCCCCTGTGTAGGACACACACATCCGCAATAATAACAGTTTGGGTGATTAATTCCATTAATTCCATCCTACAATTTCAGTTCCTTAGGATTGCAATACTGGTGTGTATATATAATTGCACAAGGGGTTATTAACAATCAGATACTAATTGATATTAAAACTAGTAGTGAAACTAGATACTCATTCAAGAAAGTCCCATTCACAGGAGAGAAATGGCCCTTTCCTGAAGAGCTTTAAAATGATCTTGAGCTGTATCAGAACAAGTATAAGAGCACATATGCCCCGTTTACATGAGAAATAAAAATAAATAAATAAATAAATAATTTCGGAAAAAAGTTCATTCTGATTTCAAATGAACTAATGTTTATTCGTTTAAGTTTATTCAAATTTAAACTTTCGAATTAAGTGGCTGGTTTATTCCGTTCTTAAATACGGTTTTCCGTTAACACCGTGGGCCGTCCTCATCCCAAGTTCTCATCATGAACTCATAAAACAGCAGTGTGTAGCCTATAAGTTTGTACACAGCTCCCTGCACATCAGCCCGGAGCAGAAGCTCTGAGTTCGGGTCACAGCAGCAGTAACAGCGGTAAAGACTCGGGACTCATCACAGCGTGGAGTCCGGGCGGGCTGCTCCGGTCCTCCTGCTCGAGGGCTGCGGCTGGTTCAGAGGTGGTGCAAAACATCCAGTTTGGTTCCTTATATCTTGTTCTGAGCTGAGGCACTGAACCACTCCCCGCTTCGACTCATCTGAGCACGACCTGAACCAGAGCTGCTCCCACAGGTTCAGGAGTCTGGGTTTGGCTCTAGTCCGACTGAAGCATTTCTCACACAAGGCTAAAACATTTCATTTTATAAGTTGAAACAATTGAATTGACTATTGCCTATTGCCATAAAATTATTAGGCTAATTAATAGCCTAAAATAACAAATGTTTGTTGCTACATGAACACGAGGAACACTGGGACTTCTCTGAGCGCTGTCCCCTGCCTGTACAAACTGGAGAACAGTGGTACTGGGGGACAGAGGTACAACCCCATGGCCTAATGACAAACAGAGATGACAGAAAAGCCAGTAGCAGCTGAAGTGTGTGTTTTCTTCCAGGTGATGTAAATATGTTCGTCTCCCTGTCCAATCAGAACCCTTTATAGACAATAAACTGGACTGGAGCAGGAACGTGGACGCGGAATACAAGAAGGGCCAGAGCCGCCTCTATTTCCTGAGGAGGCTGAGGTCCTTTGACATCTGCAGGACAATGCTCAGGATGTTCTACGAGTCTATGGTGGCCAGTGCCATCATGTACGCTGTAGTCTGCTGGGGCAGCAGTCTGCGCGTGAGGGACACTAATAGACTCGAGAAGATCATCAGGAAGGCTGGACATGTTGTGGGGCTGGACTCTCTGACTGTGGTGTTGGACAGGAGAATGTTGAACAAAATCTGGACTATTCTGGACTCTCCCTCCCACCCCCTCCACAAGGTGCTGGCCAATCAGAGGAGCTCTTTCAGCTATAGACGCTGCTGCTGCTGCTCCACTGAGAGACACAGGAAATCTTTCCTGCCTGTCGCCATCAAACTTTTGACCCTGCTCACACATGTATATAGATGTAAATATGATGCTTGATGTAAATCATTTTTGAGAGAGAGCTATTTTTATCTTTTATCTTATTGTATTTATCTTATCTTATTTTTGGAAATTCGATTCTATCCACATGCTCTTGGTCGGTTGCATCTGTAACAAAGAAAATTTCCCCTCGGGAATGAATAAAAGTAATTCTGATTCTGACTCAGATTCCCCAACCCCAAACTTTCAGTAGTAACGTATTAAATAAAGCCAATTAACATGTCTTCCATGTAAACCTTTGTTCGGAATTATTATTTACATGTAAACTTGAAGGAGAATAATTTAATTCCGATCTATTTAATTTGGAATTAAAATTCTCATGTAAACAGGGCCATAGATTAGTATACACCCATGGACCACTATGGAACCTACATGGACCACTCTGATCACACATAAGATTTACAGATATAAGACCACATGAGAATACAAGAGAAAGTACTATGGTTTAAAGGTGACAATGACATTTTGTGGTACAAAGAAAGATTGTTTTTAATTATCATTGTGGTACTGGAATCAGTACTGAGTATCGAGTCTCTTCTGTTGTATTGAAATTGAGTTTGAAATTTTAGTATCGTGACAAGATTACAAATCCCCACTATAAAGAACACTATAATGAAATACTGAACCAAACTGTAAACTTGAAAGACTTGTGTATGTGCACATTTTCACTTGACATTTGGAGCTCCAGACCTTGTTGTTGCCCTGCTCTGTTGGTGCATGGGGCAGATGAAGTGTTTTGGCAGGTCCTGGTCTGTCTATGATCCTTTTATATCACTTTGATGTAATCACACATTTATCTGGGGTCCTCCTCCTCCGCTGAACAAAAGTGCACCAGGCCAGGTTAACCAAATCACCAAGCACACACCAGGCACCACCAACGCATCATGGCAATTAGAAACAGTGGAAAAGGGCTTGATCTCAATTACAGATATACTGGTGGAGGCGAGAGGTTGAATAAGGTGAGGGTATGCTTGTGGCTGGTGTATGTATTTCCTGTAAATGTTACAGTTATGGGCCACAGTAGCTCAGTTGGCACAGTGCTGGTCCTCTGATCCAAAGGTTGATGGTTCAAATCCTGCTCTCAACATCAACAAATATCATTGGTTGACTGGTCAGATCCTTTGATCCACAGGCTGGTGTACGATTCCAACTCCTACAAATGAATACTGTTGTTGTGTCCTTGGGCAAGACACTTGCCTTCACTGT
This sequence comes from Odontamblyopus rebecca, assembly GCA_030686955.1. NCBI lineage: Eukaryota > Metazoa > Chordata > Actinopteri > Gobiiformes > Gobiidae > Odontamblyopus > Odontamblyopus rebecca. The sequence goes on along the minus strand of CM060659.1, from coordinate 8,893,980 downwards.
CTGAAGCTCCAGTGTGGTGTGTGAATAGGTGAGTCATGCAAAGTGATTTGAGCTTTTATTAGGGAAAATCCCTATAGAAATGTGACCATATTGTTGCTAGATAATTACTGTGGGATCTTGGGTGGAAGAGTAGAGAAATGAATTAACTGTATGAAACAAGCACCCTGTGCCATTTATTTGCTCCCGAAAAATTTGCCCTCTCCTCCTCCTCCTCGCCCTGCTCTTCCCCACCTGGGTAGATGTGGCCATACCGAACTGGCCCACGGGCCTGGACATCTATAGCCTGTCCGTCCATGGGAGTGGATCTCTCCTTCACTGTAGTTCTCCCCGAGGTTTCTTCTTTTTCCCAGGACCCTGGGTTTTTTGGAGTTTTTCCTTGCTGAGAAGGAGGGTCTAAGGACAGGGGATGACTGGACAATGTTTCATTTGCTGCTTTACATGAATGTTGTTTTTTTTCCCTGTTTTGATATGTCTGTGTGTATGTTTGGCTCATCCATATCTTGGAACGCCCTTAGAGGCTACTGTTGTTGCGATTTTGGGCGCTACAAAATAAACTGAATCAAATAAACTGTTTCTCACCTTCCACGGTGGTTGGTCTCTCTCACCCTCATCAGCTTGGGTGGCCTGGGAGCTTGAGAGTTCTGCGCAGTATCTTTGCTGTTCCTAATACTGCACACTTCTGGACTGAGATGTCCGTTGTCCTTCCTGGGATCTGCTGTAACCACTCATCCAGTTTGGAGGTCACGGCCCCAAGTGCTCCAATCACCACAGGCACCACCGATGCCTTTACCTTCCAGGCCCTCTCCAGCTCTTCTTTGAGCCCCTGATATTTCTCTAGTTTCTTATATTTAGTTTTCCTGATATTACCATTGCTTAGTTTTGCATCCAGAACCACTATGTCTGTTTGGTTTGCGATCCTATAGATATAGATATAAAGATATATGGATATATAGATATATAGATATATAGATATATGGATATATAGATATATGGATATATAGATATATAGATATATAGATATATAGATATATAGATATAAATATGTGAGGTGTCTGTACTGCAGGTTCTGCTGGGCACTTCTTAAAGCTTGTTCTTGACATGGTTTTGAACAGAAATGTGCTCTTATTGCTGCATCCACATGGTCCTCAGTTTGTGTTCATGTTTCATGACATGAGCCTTTTAAAACAACAGAGAAAAGGAAGAATGAGGCTTAGCACAGGCTTTCCTGTTGTCTTCACCTGCTCCCCCTGCACATTGCTATGCTAAAGCAGGACACAGTGGAGGGACACTTTTGTCCTGCGGACTATGCCTCCTGTCCTGACACAGATCTGCTGACCGTACCTGACCTGTCTCTCTCTCCTCGCTCGTCTCTCTCTCATCTCTCTCCTCTTTCTCTCTCTCCTCGCTCGTCTAACTCTCATCTCTCCTCTTTCTCTCTCTCTCCTCGCTCGTCTCTCATCTCTCCTCTTTCTCTCTCTCTCCTCTCTCTCTCCTCGCTCATCTCTCTCTCATCTCTCTCCTCTTTCTCTCTCTCTCCTCGCTCGTCTAACTCTCATCTCTCCTCTTTCTTGCTCTCTCCTCTCTCTCTTCTCTTTCTCTCTCTCCTCTCTCTCACCTCTCTCTCCTCTCTCTTTCTCATATCTCTCCTCTTTCTCTCTCACCTCTCTCTCTCCTTACTCATCTCTCCCTCTCCTCTCTCTGTGATTTAGATGTCACCAAATGTAAATCTCGTATTTGACAAAAGAAAGATTATTGTTTGCCATCTATAAAAAAAATAAAAATAAAATAAACTCAACATTTTTTGTTGTTTTGGGAAAAAAATCAACCATTTATTATTTTTTCAGGGACGATGAACAAATTCATTCATTGTATAAAAGAAGAGAGAGAGAGAGAGAGAGATGCATTATTGATCCTGAGAAAAAAGTTTTGCTGCAACAACATTTCCACTGCGTCTCAGTGTCCTTTGTGTCTTAGTCAAAGTCTCAGTGCAGTTCAACAGGAGGACTGGTCAGGGAGGGTCAGCAGATCCTGTGGAAAAACCTAAAGTGTCCCTCCTCTGTGTCCTGCAGCATCACAGCAGAGTCCAGGGGGAACCAGGTGAACACAACAGGAAAGGCCTCGCTCTTACTCCCCTCTGGTGTTTCAGTTGGTGACGAAATGGTCCAAGTGTTTCGTCTGGAAGATCTTCTGCTACTTTTGCTGCCACATATGGTGTATGGTGCCTGTAACATTGCCAATGTCCACAGCTAACTTCTCAGATAGCTCCTTAGCACAGTCTTTACAGTTTCTATGGATACAGGAAAAACAAAGAGCTCATTTCACAAAATTCAACAGTCCCTTACTCATGTGCTTTGACCTGCACATGCTGCACTTCGAGGTTGGTTAAAATTCCATGATATTGTGAAAGAGCAGTGTATTTTACTGTAGGTAATAATGGTGTATTTTAGTGTAGGTAATAATGGTGTGTTTTAGTGTAGGTAATAATGGTGTATTTTAGTGTAGGTAATAATGGTGTATTTTAGTGTAGGTAATAGAAGTGTATTTTAGTGTAGGTAATAGAAGTGTATTTTAGTGTAGGTAATAGTGGTGTATTTTAGTGTAGGTAATAGTGGTGTATTTTAGTGTAGGTAATAGAAGTGTATTTTAGTGTAGGTAATAGAAGTGTATTTTAGTGTAGGTAATAATGGTGTATTTTAGTGTAGGTAATAATGGTGTATTTTAGTGTAGGTAATAATGGTGTATTTTAGTGTAGGTAATAGAAGTGTATTTTAGTGTAGGTAATAATGGTATATTTTAGTGTAGGTAATAGAAGTGTATTTTAGTGTAGGTAATAGTGGTGTATTTTAGTGTAGGTAATAGAAGTGTATTTTAGTGTAGGTAATAATGGTGTATTTTAGTGTAGGTAATAATGGTGTATTTTAGTGTAGGTAATAGTGGTGTGTTTTAGTGTAGGTAATAGTGGTGTATTTTAGTGTAGGTAATATGAGGACACAGTATTTTCCCCACACACACTATAGGCACAGTTTCGCTGACTGAATATGACATGAGACATGAATATACTTTTCAGTGAATTTATTATCCAGTATTAGGAAGAACAAATCTTCAACCAGTCCAGGATTTTGATTGTCCATTGTCCAGGAGTCATGTGACCTAGTTTACTTGAGATTACCTTAGAACCATTACAACAGTCAACATTGCACATTGTAGTAGCGCTCCTCACAAGATGGAGATTCCAGAGAGTGCCTTTCACCAAGGGCCACAACCAGAGAACAAACCAGCAACACCACCAGCATGAGCCTAAATACAACAGGCTACATTTAACATACATTTGACAAAAGGACACAAAATAAACCATGGTGACACACCGACGTAAAGTGGTGTGTGTGCGTGAGTGTTGGTGGTAGCTTACTACCATCGGGTACGGAGTGAATGAACAATGCTTTGTTAATAATGCTTTGGAAAGCGTCTTTGAGGACATGTGCTATAGCTGTTGGTGTAAGGTGACCTTGGGTGTCCAGAAAGGTACCAAATAAATAAAATGCATTATTATTATTAACTTCATCACGACACGGCACTCAAACATGCAGAGGACAGCCCAGCACCTAATCTTGGTCCACTTGGGGCTTCGCATTTTGTGGCCATGATAGCTGGGCTCCACCCATCTGTGACATCAGAGGTTGGAGTTCAGGAGGGAGAGATGAGTGTAGTGATATCACCCTTTTTACAGGCAGGTTAGTGACTAATAAGCCAGATACTATTACAATATGATTTTAATCCAACCAGAAAAGTTGAGGTGCCAGATTTAGCTCCTGCTACTTTCCATCTGCAGTCCCATGGCAGGTGCAGTAAAATACAATAGTAATGTTTAGTCAAAGAGCTCATATATTAAAGATGAAGAACAAATCAACTGATTTTCTGTCATCTTCACACAGTAAGAGATGCATGGACGGCCTTTAAGGAGGATACACAAAATCAATAGACTCTTTTCTATTATTAAGTCATTTTATATCAGTATTGCAAAGGTGCCATTTTAAAGGTACTCCATGGGACTTTTTTGTAACTGTGGCATTGATTAGCCTGCTCCAAAACAACTCACACAACAAATCTCCTCTTTGGTCTTCCTCTAGGCCTCAGCATGATTCGACTCTTTGTACCATATATTCAGTCCCTCCTCTGTACCATATACTCACTGTACATACAACAAGTAGCATATTCCCTACTCTATTCTTGTATTTTTTTTATTTATTTACATCAGATGCCCTTCCTACAACTCTGCATTTATCCAAGATTGGAACTGGCATAAACTTCCTTTTGACCTCTGCATTCTGTTCATGTTTTCACATTATTTTAGCAAAGCAGTATTCACTTCCCTTTCCCTCACTGCCTAAAGATAACCAGTAACTTCCTTACATATCTTTATTATGCTATGTGGACTTATATTTGAATCGCTTATATCACTGAAATGTACAATCAAAACATCCTGCAGATCTCTTGGATAAGACCAGCACATACTTTGGCTCTAAACTCCTCATTCCAATTGGATTTGGGTTTGTAAACTCTTAAAAAGAGTTGATGCATGGGCTGCTGACAGATTTATGGGGTACTCTTATTACTTAGACTGACTTAACTCAGTGTTTAGATAGACTTTAAGGACACTTAAGAAGCTCGGGTTTACAGGGAGGATGTATGCAGCAGCGACGTTTACATATGGACGTGAATACTATGTCACTAAAATGTCAACTATTTGATTCATTTCTCTGGTGGATTTATGGTGCAAATGATTAGATTTCAGAGACTGTTAGTGCTGATTTGACAAAGGCAGAAGGACACCCATGCACTTATTGATTCTAAATATTGACATGATGGAAGTGAAGGTCTAAGTGAAGAGTCTTTCCCAAGGACACAACCACAGCATTTAATAGGTCAGAGCAGGAATCAAACCACCAACTGTCCAAAGAGTTTGTATCCAGATTTTGAAATTTGAAAATGAAAAGAAAAATGTCTCTCTTTTATTGTTTTGTTTTTCTTTAAAAAAAAATAGAAAGCAGTTGATGAAATCCTGGTAGCTGTACAAATTTGTCTTAGTCAATAATGAAAATAACACTTTGTAGTGTTTTTATTTTTATATTTGTACTGTATGAAGTTTCATTACATGTATGTCTACATATGCACTAGTACAATATTACCAGCACTATTGTGGTGCTGCTACTATGCCAATAAGAAGCATTTTGACTGATTAGAATGGGTATTACTTACCAGCTTTGTTTCCAGTGAAAACAGACACAGGCTGCAGTCAGTGTATTAAATTTGATATTATAATTTTAAAAGCATTAAACATCACATTTAATTAAATTGTTCATTTCTGATCAACCATAAAATGGCTTTGGCTGATCCAAGAGACCAGTGCACCTCATGACTGCATAGTTTCATCAACATTTCAGTGTTGATTTACTGGCTGTGGTCTCAGTTGTTGAGGTAGTTTTGGCTCCAACATAACAGTGAAAAGTTAAAGAAAAGGACTTTGGATCTCCTCTGACATCTCTATCCAGGGCAGAGATGTCAGAGATCCACCAGTCCTCCACCAGTGATCCTGCACAATGCAATAACAGAACCATTAACCAGGCCAAGACTGATCCAGGCATTTCAATCGATATGTTTTTCATGTTTTACTTAACTATTAAAGGCGTGCAAAGTAGCTTTCCTGGTGGAGGGTACTACCTGCTTATCTCCATAGAAATTGTATTGCTTTGGCAATTAAAGTTATTTATCTCATCTACCGTCGGGTCCAGTGACAGGCCAGAGCATAAACACATAGATATGCAACTGCCTTTGAAAATAAGAAAAGGACACAGATTTTTAAATCTGTAAACAGCATTTTTAAAGATATGATGATGTGTATATGACATCCAGGATCAGCTCAATTTGAAGGTGATGTCTTGCTGCTAAGCGAACAGCTTCTTTAGAGCTTAAGTTTTTGATTGTGCATCTCAACGGGTGTGTCCATGTCTCACTGTCACAGGGCACAGGGCAAACTCACATTCAGTGATGATGAAGTTTTAAGACATCCAGGTGAGAAATATATAAAACAGTCAGACTATAACTGCTGGATCAACAAGTTGTTTCAAAACTCTTTCAGACTGTGATCCAGTGTTATCCACCTTATTCCGGAGTTGCCATTGACCCTGTCCTGGTCTTTGGGGCTGTGTTATTTTGCACGGGGCTGTTGAGCTTGACAGAAACTAAGTTCTACAGACTTTAAAGCTGTTTTAAAGTTTCTGTTGGTGCACATGAACACTGAACATTTTACACAAATCAACCTACTTTATATCATATTTTAGCTGTGGCACTTTTTTGTAATTCTGCAGTGACTCACTATTTTAGATATAGCACAGCTAAGTCCAAGCACATGTGACTGCTTTTGGTCACATATCCATTCACTAACATTAGCATGAGTCTGTCCAGTCTCCCACTTACAGCATGTTTATTTTCATTTCACACAAACTCCAAAGGCCTGCTTTATAACAGTGCCTCTCTCACTTATGAGCAAAGCCAGCCCCCCTCACTCTTGTACCATTACATGCTATGGTGTTATGATTTAATGACTTGTCCTGATGAAGATGGAAACGTCTAGCAGCCCGTAATTGTGTGTGCTATATTTAAAACTTGTTGCTAGCATAAAGCTGGGCTGTGCAAGAAAAATAGCTCATCAGCATGTGATAAGAGGGACGCAGAAATCCCACCAGAGCTCCCTGTAATAAATCTGAGGAGAAATGTCTTTGATGTCGACTTCTGCACGGTCAGTCCACATGATTTCAGTCTGGTCACTCACTACTGCATCTGTCTCACCTCCAGACAGTATCGTCCAATCAAATTTGTTTATTTCAGTGACACGTGAAACAAAGAAGCTCATTGGTCACCATCATTTTGAGGAAAATCAAATGTCTCTCACCTCAGATTAACAAACTTTAGTGCTTCACTCATTGATTCTGCAGAAATATTTAATGTTTTTCAGTCCCCATGTTATATTTTTCTTTCTTTTTCTTTATAAGCAGTCATATTTGTTTGCTTTGGATGAGCCATGTGTGTCCTTGATTGGCTAATGCACCTGTCAATCATGCCCATCTGAATTCTGGGAGATGCACCAATGACCAGACACATCTTTGTAAAGTGCTGAATAAGTGTGGGTTCCAGCTCACGGGTATATAGTTTCTATGATTTCCAAAGGAAAGAAAAGTAAAGTAAGTTTTCTAACATACAAAGTATTTCATAATATGGTTGATTGGCTTGGAGGTCAGAATTCTACATCAGAATTCACCTTTTAAATGTCAAAATGCACATGTTTTTTCCTAGTGTATGGTCCATATCTCTAGACCTACATGAGCCTATCTACAGGAAACAGAAAGTGACAGAAAATCCAGCACAGAAGGGCATCGGCCAAAACACCAGGGGAGCCACACACCAACTCCTGGTTGACCGAACATTCGCCCATGTCAGACCAACCTGTGCACTGCACTCTACAGCACAGACACTAGAATGTCATTCGGGCTTGAGAAATGTAGTAGGATGGTGACAAAGAGAGGGAAGGTAGTGCACACAGAGGGGGTCTCACTCCCAGAGGGAACAATAACAGATATTGAGGAAGAACAAGGCCCAGGCAATAAACAGCTCTGCCCTGCCAGTGATCAGATACCCAGCAGGAATCATAAGCTGGTCAAAGGAGGAGACACAGACCACAGATGTTAAGACACAAAAGCTCCTGACCTGCATGGAGGGTTCCATCCCAAATCCAGCACCCTGAGACTGTACACAAGCTGGAAGGAGACCAAGGCGAGTGAGTGTGGGAACCGCTGTCCAGGATGAAACATCCAAGCTCCACAAGTACATCAGTGACAAGGCCCAGACTGATGACGTGCTCAGAGAATGTCTCAGACAGTGGGGCACAGAGGAAGAGGTGCTGGAGGGACCATCATGGCAGGACAAACTCCTACATGGGGCGTACCACCGGAACATAACTGAAGTGGCTGATATGAAGAAATCCTACCAATGGCTGGAGAGGGCTGGTCTGGAGGACAGCACAGAGGCACTCATCCTGGCTGCACAGGAGCAGGCCTTGAGCACCCGAGCAATAGAGGCCCAGATCTACCACACCAGACAAGACACAAGGTGTAGGCTTTGCAAAGAGGCCCCTTGAGACAGTCCGGCATATAACTGCAGGGTGTAAGATGCTGCAGGGACATGAAACATCTGTGCAGAGTACAGGCTGGGAACCCAAGGTCATGGTGGGAAAAACATCCAAAGGTTGTGGAGAATAACCAAGCCAAGGTTCTGTGGGACTTTCAGATACAAACTGACTGAATGGTGACAGCGAACCAACCGTATATAGTGGTGCTGAAACAAACCAGTGGTGGTGGACATTGCAATACCAAGTGATAGGAACATAATGAAAAAGAAACATGAGAAACATGAGAAATACCAGGGGCTCAAGGAAGAGTTGGAGCTGTGTGTGTTCTTTTTGCAGTCTGGGGAGGCTAGAGACGAGACTAAAGACACATACAGAACACTGGTCACATTTTAAAGCTAAAAGGATCATTTGTCATTAGACTGTGCTCTTGGGTTCAGTGGAAGACCTCACCTGTAGAATGTCCTAGTGCTGTCTTGAACACTGTCCCTCTGTGTGTGAGACATTACAGAAGCACTGTCCCTCTGTGTGTGAGACATTACAGAAGCACTGTCCCTCTGTGTGTGAGACATTACAGAAGCACTGTCCCTCTGTGTGTGAGACATTACAAAAGCACTGATCCTCTGTGTGTGAGACATTACAGAAGCACTGATCCTCTGTGTGTGAGACATTACAGAAGCACTGTCCCTCTGTGTGTGAGACATTACAGAAGCACTGTCCCTCTGTGTGTGAGACATTACAGAAGCACTGTCCCTCTGTGTGTGAGACATTACAGAAGCACTGACCCTCTGTGTGTGAGACATTACAGAAGCACTGACCCTCTGTGTGTGAGACATTACAGAAGCACTGACCCTCTGTGTGTGAGACATTACAGAAGCACTGTGCCTCTGTGTGTGAGACATTACAGAAGCACTGTCCCTCTGTGTGTGAGACATTACAGAAGCACTGTCCCTCTGTGTGTGAGACATTACAGAAGCATTGTCCCTCTGTGTGTGAGACATTACAGAAGCACTGTCCCTCTGTGTGTGAGACATTACAGAAGCACTGTCCCTCTGTGTGTGTGAGACATTACAGAAGCACTGATCCTCTGTGTGTGTGAGACATTACAGAAGCACTGACCCTCTGTGTGTGAGACATTACAGAAGCACTGATCCTCTGTGTGTGTGAGACATTACAGAAGCACTGACTCTCTGACCCTCTGTGTGTGTGAGACATTACAGAAGCACTGTCCCTCTGTGTGTGAGACATTACAGAAGCATTGTCCCTCTGTGTGTGAGACATTACAGAAGCACTGTCCCTCTGTGTGTGAGACATTACAAAAGCACTGATCCTCTGTGTGTGAGACATTACAGAAGCACTGTCCCTCTGTGTGTGAGACATTACAGAAGCATTGTCCCTCTGTGTGTGAGACATTACAGAAGCACTGTCCCTCTGTGTGTGATACATTACACAAGCACTGAGCCTCTGTGTGTGAGACATTACAGAAGCACTGATCCTCTGTGTGTGAGACATTACAGAAGCACTGTCCCTCTGTGTGTGAGACATTACAGAAGCACTGACCCTCTGTGTGTGAGACATTACAAAAGCACTGATCCTCTGTGTGTGAGACATTACAAAAGCACTGATCCTCTGTGTGTGAGACATTACAAAAGCACTGATCCTCTGTGTGTGAGACATTACAGAAGCACTGATCCTCTGTGTGTGAGACATTACAGAAGCACTGTCCCTTTGTGTGTGAGACATTACAGAAGCACTGTCCCTCTGTGTGTGAGACATTACAGAAGCACTGTCTATGTGTCCCTGTGTGTGAGACATTACAGAAGCACTGTCCCTCTGTGTGTGAGACATTACAGAAGCACTGACCCTCTGTGTGTGAGACATTACAGAAGCACTGTCCCTTTGTGTGTGAGACATTATAGAAGCACTGATCCTCTGTGTGTGTGAGACATTATAGAAGCACTGTCCCTCTGTGTGTGTGAGACATTACAGAAGCACTGACCCTCTGTGTGTGAGACATTACAGAAGCACTGTCCCTTTGTGTGTGAGACATTATAGAAGCACTGTCCCTCTGTGTGTGAGACATTACAGAAGCACTGTCCCTCTGTGTGTGAGACATTACAGAAGCACTGTCCCTCTGTGTGTGTGAGACATTACAGAAGCACTGATCCTCTGTGTGTGAGAAATTACAAAAGCACTGATCCTCTGTGTGTGAGACATTACAAAAGCACTGATCCTCTGTGTGTGAGACATTACAGAAGCACTGTCCCTATGTGTGTGAGACATTACAGAAGCACTGTCCCTCTGTGTGTGAGACATTAGAAAAGCACAGACACTCTGTGTGTGAGACAGTAAAGAAGCACTGTCCCTCTGTGTGTGAGACATTACAAAAGCACTGATCCTCTGTGTGTGAGACATTACAAAAGCACTGATCCTCTGTGTGTGAGACATTACAGAAGCACTGATCCTCTGTGTGTGAGACATTACAGAAGCACTGTCCCTCTGTGTGTGAGACATTACAGAAGCACTGTCCCTCTGTGTGTGAGACATTACAGAAGCACTGTCCCTCTGTGTGTGAGACATTACAGAAGCACTGTCCCTCTGTGTGTGAGACATTACAGAAGCACTGTCCCTCTGTGTGTGAGACATTACAGAAGCACTGTCCCTCTGTGTGTGAGACATTACAGAAGCACTGTCCCTCTGTGTGTGAGACATTACAGAAGCACTGACTCTCTGTGTGTGAGACATTACAGAAGCACTGACTCTCTGTGTGTGTGAGACATTACAGAAGCACTGTCCCTCTGACCCTCTGTGTGTGTGAGACATTACAGAAGCACTGTCCCTTTGTGTGTGAGACATTACAGAAGCACTGTCCCTCTGTGTGTGTGAGACATTACAGAAGCACTGACCCTCTGTGTGTGAGACATTATAGAAGCACTGTCCCTCTTTGTCCTGGTGTAAACATTAGCTGCATCAAATCAGAGGCCATGTACACATGTAGCCGGGTATTTTTAAAACCGAACATTTCCCCTCCTCTGTTTATAAAAATTGTTTTATCCACACCACCTCGTCTTCGAAAAAAATACCTTCCACACATAACCAAACATCTGCGTTTTCAACCACATTCATACACATTCCAAACCTGTAGATGGCGTTATTTACATTGAGCCCTCACTTCGCTGTCACTTCCACCTAAACTTAAACAACAGAAAACATGGCTCCAAGCTCCTTTGTCTGGACAGACTCGGAGTCAGAATTGCTCCTAAACACAGTTTAGGAGCAATTCTGCTCTCAACACACACACAGCTCTCAAGAAACAGTCCATAGTCTGCTTTGGCTTTGGCTTTGGCTTTGGCTTTGGCTTTTGCAGTCGCCTAAACAAAGGTCGCACGTTTGACCTCAGGGCAGATTCATATTTTTTGGCGCAGACAGTGAACCCAAAACCCCAGTTATCTCTGCCCACAAAAAAACAGACATAAACGGAGTTTTCAAAAATCTTCACTTTGGCTGAGTTTTTTCACTTTCTGAGTTTTCCCTGAATACTCGTTTTTGATGCGTGTTCGTGTGGATGACAGGTCAAAACGCAGCAAAACATCTTCGGTTTGTCAGATACCCGGCTACGTGTGGACAAGGCCAGAGGCTGAGGGAGAGATTTGGGACGTTAGTCTTTTGATTGAATCGTGAAATGAAATTGAAATATAAAGTAAAAATGTTATTCTACCATTAGGCACATCCAAGCCTCTCATCTGATGGACACAAATAATGAATGAAGTCCATGAAACCAGACAGGATAAGATCTAACTATTTTCAGTTGTTACTAAGCTGTTCTGCACAACTTTTCTATTTGTTATTTAATATTCGTCACTGCTTAAGGTAAGCAGATGTCCTCTGTATGAACATATTTCTGAAAATATAGAAAGTTCTTTATGGTGAAAGTCGCAGCTGAAGATCCCTTCATGCAAATTCATTTACCACAATGAAAATACAGGTGCTCAAGTGAAATGCTCCGTATGGGTTGGATTGTCACTGTTTCACTCCACTATTAACAGCAGTTAAGGTGTTCAACTAACACCTTTTAGACATGAATCATGCTATACTAATATTTGAATATAATAAACTCAGACACAGGGAAAAAATGCCAATTTCATGAAAGGATCCACTACTGACAGGGAACTGAACCTGGGGCCTTCTCTGTGAGGTGAGATTGCTGGTCACTCAGTCATAAACTACATGTGAACTGTGAGCTGTCCCCCTGTAATCTGGGCAGATACAGTGAGAGTGTCCAGATGATTCTTAAACTCACTATGTGAGTGAGTTTGAAATTAGGTCAGTGTTGGTCTTGCTGTAGTCTCACTACAACTATTTTATTCCACTATTAACAGGAGCGTAAGTATAGAAAATTAGAAATACAAACCTGCTGACACACTGTTATTTTAAACACATTTGAGCCATGTTGCACTTCCGTAGACTGTATATATAAGTGCACATGTATTTATAAATGGAAACAGCTAACACACTAGCCACTGCATTCCAAATAGGAAGTTCCAGCTCCTTCTGACCCTGGTTCCCATTGATTTACATTGAAATATTATGGACCCTCTCTCTGTAACTGCTGCTGTGAACCTTGTCATTTTGGTCTTAAAATGTTAGTATGAACCTGCTCTAAGTTTTTTTATTTAGTTCTTTTGTCCTTTAAAAAAGTCTCATTCATAATACAGAACCTGGCATCACAGCTTTCCTTCGTTGACGTCACATTTGCTTAGTCCACTTCTTTATACAGTCTATGTGCACTTCATTATGACATTTGCATGCACATTCTTCCCATGATGCTCCTGTCCTGGAATAACCCCGCCCCTGTCGATTACTGAGCCTGTTTGTATACAAATGTGTGGGATGTATGAGTCAAAAATAATGATGTGAGAACCTAAATAAAACTAAGGATGTTCAGGGTTTTCTGTCCAACACGAGCATCCTGTGGCTCATCGGTTATTCATCCATAATATACTGTGTATATTTTTATATACACAGACACTGGGAAAACATGCTAACTCCACACAGAAAGGACCCATTGCCTACTGAGAATGAAACCAGGGACCTTTCTGTTCAGGTGAGATTGCAAGTCACAACCAAAAGATGCAATGTTAATTGTTAGCCTTGCCCACTTAGGATACAGTGTGCGATTCCCACTCGCAGTGTGGTTGAGTTTGAAATGAGAGCCTGGACTGCTGAGGCAGTGTGCTCACTTGTGCTTGTTGTTCCAGCCTGTCAGATCTGTGTTAGTGTTAGCTCCCCCTGCAGGTGTAGTTTAGCATCTTTGTGCTGATTTAACTCTTCTTAGGGGTGCTGGGACCCAACCCCTCACCACAAATATCAAACGTGTTTCTCTGTGACTCTACACTGGCCTCATTGTGAGCAGGTAAGCACACCTCACAGCCCCCTAGCACTCGCCTCCCTGTGTCTCATCCAACAAAACCCACTTTAAAATACATCAGGCATCAGTCATTCTGTTCTATTTTCCTCCCAAACCACTGCTTGTGTTTACTGGCACAGAAAATGGCTTAAAATGGTGAGTGGTCCTGAATTTACTTTATTATATGTAGAATGTAGATGAACCACTGAAGTGCTCCACTTTAATCATGAAAAGTGATTAAATGTCTATGGGTTCAAAAGCACAAATAGCTCCAGGTCTGAATGGCTCAGGGCTTTTGAGGTTAAACTGTGAATGAGCTTTGAGTTCAAGTGGCTTCATTTCACTGAAGCAGGCTTTTAAGGCCATTCACCAAACCACTGCTTTGCACAAACTGAACTGTGCAAATAAGGTTCAAAGCAGTCAGAAGAAAACACATTTTCACCAGTCGCTGCTCCAGGATTTCAGTCTGTGGAATCACCTTTTAGGTTTAATGCCATAGTATGGAACATTTTGGCAAAGCATTAACATCCCCTTAAAGTACAATTAAATAAAATAATAAAAGCTACATTTTGCACCTTTAACATTTTTGACAGTTTGCTTCTCTTTTTAACAGGGGGGAAATTACCCTTGTATGGGGTATTATTTGTGGCACTTTACAGATGTATTGGCCTCAAAACAATGTATTCAAATGCTTAATTAGTTACAGCTTCATTTTGGTCATGGCTGAAAGCTCCAAAAAAGTATCACAGAGTGGAGGGCAGTCTCTTTCATATTTAATGTGCCCACATTTGTTTAGCCAAAGCACTGGTGACCTAGGGTGAGTCCCGCTGACCTTGTGTGGGATTATCAGAGATTAGTGGGAGCAAACATGCCTGAGACCTCCACACTTCTGAGATGTATCTGCATCAATCCTGAAGGACAGTTACCTTCTCAGTCATCTCCATAAACAGCCCTGACAGGCCGTGCTCTCCTGAATGTGACTATCAGTGTAAACATATGTGTCCTTAACTTGGCTCAAATCCATTTCAAGGTAAAACAAACAGGTGCTAACCAGGCTCATGACTGATGTTCTTGGTGTTAATGGGTGAGAGGCTGTTTTTTCCCTGTTCTTGAAGTCATTTTGAGGTCTTTTGTTCAACCAAATATTTGAATATTTCGTTGTACTATCTGTGTTCACACCTCCTCACAGGGAACCATGTATGCACTGGAGTATTTGTTTTATGTACATTCATATTAACTACTACATATGTACTAACTATTATATTTAAAGAAAAGATTGGCAAAAATGTGGAACCCCAGAAGAATAGAGATGAGAATAGAAAAAAATAGAGATTTTTTTTTTACATTACAGCTAAAGTTCAGAACGAGAAATGTTATTATTTTTGAATTATATTTTCATTCATTCATTTCATTTCAAAGGATTTGTTTTCTTCAAACTTTTTTTTCTCAAATTAAATTCATATTGAACTTTCCTGTGTGGCTTGGTGAACTCAACGGAAAATACAACTGAAATGAAGCTAATCTGCTTTGGTACGCAGTCTCATTTTCAGCACCTTTTTGCATTTAGATGATATTTTGGAAAGGTCTGCATGCAGTTCAGCAATAAAAACTAAACAACATATTCATTCCTAAACCTTCTTAGACACTGAGGGTTTTTTGAATTGATGGACTACAGTATGCCTGTGTGTCACATATTATGTTATTTGGTAATTTGGATATTTGTATTTGTATTGATATTAGTTCCCTTACTGAAAAAAAATGCATTAAATCATCAGGATTTATGTAGGTTTTGTTTGACTTTGAGGTGCTCTTTCATTCCCGGGGTGCTCTAGAAGGTGGCAGTATAGGGAGTCAGTCGCGGGTCTCTCAGCCAGGGCCCTTCTTGAAGAGTCTGGTGCCGCTCCCCTTCATACAATGAAGCGAGGCTGCACTGAACCAAAACTCACTGCCTGTCTGTTTATTTTTCCTGTTTATTCAGGGAATCTAACGTGAAACACTTGCAAAATCCATACAAAAGGACTGTATATTATTTTGGTTGTTTAGAGCCGATATAAGAATGGTTTTATAAAGATAGACCAGGGTAGTTCGTTGTTCCTAAGTTCTGCTGGTCTTTGTGAGGCGAGCACGAGGTTCTGTAATGGCGGCGCTCCTCCATAATTTGAACTCACTGGCGTAATAAGCATGTAGTATCCCAGATTGTTGTGTTGTATTTAGATATCTCCTTTGAACAGTTAAGGTAAATCAGTAATGTAAAAGACCATTGAGGTTATTGCAAATATAAAATGTGCACATGTGTAAGCCAAGCTCTAAAAATACGAATATTATTTCAATGTGGACTGAAGTAAAAAACTGAGCTTGTTTATTGTATAGTTATACAGATGTACATGTATTTCAGCAAATAACATTGTGATTAGTGGACAAAAATGTATGGTGAAACGCAATGTAAAAAAATGTAATTTTGATTATTTTGTAAAATATACAATGAAGCGAGGCTGCACTGAACCAAAACTCACTGCCTGTTGTCCGTTTATTTTTCCTGTTTATTCAGGCTTTTCTTCTGTGCGGCTCTGCCCCATAGACCAGACCTGTAACACCTGCACTAGATGTTGTCATGATATTACAATACCAATTTTAATACCACAATGATAATAAAAATCACTCTTTTACTTAATAGAATGTGATTTGCAATAAATAATAATATATAATAGTACTTTCTTTTCTATTTCCATGTGGTCTTATATCTGTGCAATTCCTATTCCAGTCTAGGTAGGTTCCATAGTGGTCAGGAAAGGTTCATTTGTGTCCTGTGAATGGAACTTTTTACTATCGATACCTGCTCAAATGAGTATCTAGTTTCAATATAGTTTTAGTATTGAATAGTATCTGATTTTTGATACTTTTGGAAATAAACACTCCATCCTGGTCCAATGCCTCTCCCTTGTTAACATTAATAGATTGTGTGTTGACCCTGTTTCTCAGTGCAGTGTTTTTCATTTATACAGCAGCAAACATAATGGGATTAAATTAAAGCAGCTGTTTTTGTTTATCCAGATGTGCCGTCCATGTGGTACTTTTAATTTTTGTAGAGTTTAGAACTTTTTGCTCCAAAACACTTTAATTTCCTTTCTCATTACCAAGATGTAGATCTAGTGTCTAGTAAGCAGAAGGTTTGCTATAATTAAAAATGCTATTAACATGTAAAAAAAAAAAAAAAAACAGACACTTTTTCATTAACCATTGTTTGTTTAGGACACATCACTCTTAGTGGTCACAACTGTCCTGAGGCGCCCGGATACACGTGGCCGTCATTCTGTCCCTATCACCTCTTGCACTATGTAACTTTTATGGTGTAAGATCTGCCACCTGTTTGTCTCCATGGAGATGATATTACTCTAGCTTGTATGTTACACAGTGTGATTAAACACAACATATGTTCAATCATATTTTTTTCTTTGGTACAGTGCCTAGACTCATTAAAGTGTTCAAAAACTCTGGTACATTCTCCTGTTTGAACACAGATGCTCTGATTACATGAGATTGTCAAGCATTTAATCCACAGCAAATGACTCCCACAAACACTGCATAACACACTGGGAGACTGGAGGCTAACACACTGTGTGCACAGTGTCTATGCTCTGTCATTAGTGCTACATGCTACGTGTGCTCATAGCTCAGGTTCACATGGCTCTGGAGCCTGATGTTTGCAGCTTGTTTTCTGTTACAGAGACATTAGAAAGTGCTCTGTCAAAGTTAATGATCAAATCATTATGTGCAATTCTGCTTAATTAAGAACGGGGATGTGAATTATATTTTAATTATGGTTCTTCTGAGAGGTATGTTTTGGGTCACTTAAAAATAGAGAGTTTGCATCTGCAAGAGTTTGCATCTCTTGTCTCCATGGAGATGTTCTTGCTTTGCCTTGAATGTTCCACAGTGTGACAATCAAAAGTGACACCACCAGGGCAATTTACAGGTCAGATCTGTCAAGCCAGGTCATTGTTATACCATATATCCACTATCCTGTACCATATACTCACTGTGCTCCTCTGTACCATATACTCACTGTCCTCCTCTGTACCATATACTCACTATACTCCTCTGTACCATATACTCACTGTGCTCCTCTGTACCATATACTCACTGTCCTCCTCTGTACCATATACTCACTGTCCTCCTCTGTACCATATACTCACTGTCCTCCTCTGTACCATATACTCACTGTGCTCCTCTGTACCATATACTCACTGTCCTCCTCTGTACCATATACTCACTGTCCTCCTCTGTACCATATACTCACTGTCCTCCTCTGTACCATATACTCACTGTCCTCCTCTGTACCATATACTCACTGTCCTCCTCTGTACCATATACTCACTGTCCTCCTCTGTACCATATACTCACTGTGCTCCTCTGTACCATATACTCACTGTCCTCCTCTGTACCATATACTCACTGTCCTCCTCTGTACCATATACTCACTGTCCTCCTCTGTATCATATACTCACTGTCCTCCTCTGTACCATATACTCACTGTCCTCCTCTGTACCATATACTCACTGTCCTCCTCTGTACCATATACTCACTGTCCTCCTCTGTACCATATACTCACTGTCCTCCTCTGTACCATATACTCACTGTGCTCCTCTGTACCATATACTCACTGTCCTCCTCTCTGTACCATATACTCACTGTGCTCCTCTGTACCATATACTCACTGTCCTCCTCTGTACCATATACTCACTATACTCCTCTGTACCATATACTCACTGTGCTCCTCTGTACCATATACTCACTGTCCTCCTCTGTACCATATACTCACTGTGCTCCTCTGTACCATATACTCACTGTCCTCCTCTGTACCATATACTCACTGTCCTCCTCTGTACCATATACTCACTGTGCTCCTCTGTACCATATACTCACTGTCCTCCTCTGTACCATATACTCACTGTCCTCCTCTGTACCATATACTCACTGTCCTCCTCTGTATCATATACTCACTGTCCTCCTCTGTACCATATACTCACTGTGCTCCTCTGTACCATATACTCACTGTCCTCCTCTGTACCATATACTCACTGTCCTCTGTACCATATACTCACTGTCCTCCTCTGTACCATATACTCACTGTCCTCTGTACCATATACTCACTGTGCTCCTCTGTACCATATACTCACTATTCCTCTTCTGTACCATATACTCACTATTCCTCCTCTGTACCATATACTCACTGTGCTCCTCTGTACCATATACTCACTGTCCTCCTCTGTACCATATACTCACTGTCCTCCTCTGTACCATATACTCACTGTCCTCCTCTGTATCATATACTCACTGTGTTCCTCTGTATCATATACTCACTGTCCTCCTCTGTACCATATACTAACTGTGCTCCTCTGTACCATATACTCACTGTCCTCCTCTGTATCATATACTCACTGTCCTCCTCTGTACCATATACTCACTGTCCTCCTCTGTACCATATACTCACTGTGTTCCTCTGTACCATATACTCACTGTCCTCCTCTGTATCATATACTCACTGTCCTCCTCTGTACCATATACTCACTGTGCTCCTCTGTACCATATACTCACTGTCCTCCTCTGTATCATATACTCACTGTGTTCCTCTGTATCATATACTCACTGTCCTCCTCTGTACCATATACTCACTGTCCTCCTCTGTACCATATACTCACTGTCCTCCTCTGTACCATATACTCACTGTCCTCCTCTGTACCATATACTCACTGTCCTCCTCTGTATCATATACTCACTGTCCTCCTCTGTACCATATACTCACTGTCCTCCTCTGTACCATATATTCACTGTCCTCCTCTGTACCATATACTCACTGTCCTCCGCTGTACCATATACTCACTGTCCTCCTCTGTATCATATACTCACTGTCCTCCTCTGTATCATATACTCACTGTCCTCCTCTGTACCATATACTCACTGTCCTCCTCTGTACCATATACTCACTGTCCTCCTCTGTACCATATACTCACTGTCCTCCTCTGTACCATATACTCACTGTCCTCCTCTGTACCATATACTCACTGTCCTCCTCTGTACCATATACTCACTGTCCTCCTCTGTACCATATACTCACTGTCCTCCTCTGTATCATATACTCACTGTCCTCCTCTGTACCATATACTCACTGTCCTCCTCTGTACCATATACTCACTGTCCTCCTCTGTACCATATACTCACTGTCCTCCTCTGTAACATATACTCACTGTCCTCTGTATCATATACTCACTGTCCTCCTCTGTACACGTCCACACTATCTCAGCCTGACTGTCTCTGTGACCTCTCCACTTGTACTCACTTTAACACTGTACTCTTTCCATTTTCACTCCAGTGACAGGAGGGGAACACAAACTGGGCCTCATATACCTGGTCTATGTGCTCTTTTTAAGTAATATGATATAGCACCATGAAGTATAGGCATTACTTAAGATATATTTTAAAAAGATGTGCTAATATGTTTGCAGCGGCTTTACGAAACCTGTTTTCCGGAGTAGCCGCGGAGAGGTAAAATTGGGTCCAGTAAAAACCATGACGCGCTAAATGCTATATCAAACAAAGAGGCTAGTTCCAGTAGGATATTTTGCGACGATTTAATGAATGGATAACTGGCATCACAGCAGAAACGTATGAATGTGGACACAGAGAGCAGGAATATTGCAAAGATGAATACTTTATCGATAACGTAAAACCAGAAACAAAGCAATAGCGTTCAACAAAAATTACGGCTACCCAACCAACCTGTCTCCTCCTCCCTGGCCCAGGTGAGTGCACGCCCTTTAACACTTCCACGCCCGCACACACACACACTCACTTGACCCCACTCTCTCTCGGGGGTGAGAACACACATGCACATACACACACACACACCGTGCCCAAAAAGGTGTCTCCTATAATGTTGTTACGGTTTAGGATGGCCAGAGTCCTAGTTTAGGTCAGGTTTGAGTCCTGGTTTACATCTGGTTTGCATCCCGGTTTAGATCTGGTTTGTATCCTGGTTTAGATCTGGTTTGTATCCTGGTTTAGGTCTGGTTTGAGTCCTGGTTTACATCTGGTTTGCATCCCGGTTTAGATCTGGTTTGTATCCTGGTTTAGATCTGGTTTGTATCCTGGTTTAGATCTGGTTTGTATCCTGGTTTAGATCTGGTTTGTATCCTGGTTTAGGTCTGGTTTGAGTCCTGGTTTAGGAGGGTCATATTCCTGGTTTAGGTCAGGTTTGAGTCCTGGTTTAGGTCTTGTTTGCATCCCGGTTTAGATCTGGTTTGTATCCTGGTTTAGATCTGGTTTGTATCCTGGTTTAGGTCTGGTTTGAGTCCTGGTTTAGGTCTTGTTTGCGTCCTGGTTTAGGTCTGGTTTGAGTCCTGGTTTAGGTCTTGTTTGCATCCCGGTTTAGATCTGGTTTGTATCCTGGTTTAGATCTGGTTTGTATCCTGGTTTAGGTCTGGTTTGAGTCCTGGTTTAGGTCTTGTTTGCGTCCTGGTTTAGGTCTGGTTTGAGTCCTGGTTTAGGAGGGTCATATTCCTGGTTTAGGTCAGGTTTGAGTCCTGGTTTAGGTCTTGTTTGCGTCCTGGTTTAGGTCTGGTTTGAGTCCTGGTTTAGGTCTTGTTTGCGTCCTGGTTTAGGTCTGGTTTGCGTTCCGGTTTAGGTCTGGTTTGTGTTCTGGTTTAGGTCTGGTTTGAGTCCTGGTTTAGGTCTTGTTTGAGTCCTGGTTTAGGTCTGGTTTGACTCCTGGTTTAGGTCTGGTTTGAGTCCTGGTTTAGGTCTAGTTTGCGCCCTGGTTTAGGTCTAGTTTGAGTCCTGGTTTAGGCCAGGTTTGAGTTCTGGTTTATGTCTGGTTTGAGTCCTGGTTAGGCCTGGTTTGAGTCCTGGTTAGGCCTGGTTTGAGTCCTGGTTAGGCCTGGTTTGAGTCCTGGTTAGGCCTGGTTTGAGTCCTGGTTTAGGCCTGGTTTGCATCCTGGTTTATTTTGCATTTTACCTTTTGTTCGCTTTTTCATTGAATTCATTAAATTTCCTAAAGAGCAGGTTTGTCTTTTCTAATTTCCATGTTCATAATTGCGTCCACAGAAGTGGAGTAGTTGCATAAGTGTCTGGCTGGTCACTTGGAGGTCAGAGGTTCTGTTTACAGCAGGACAGATAGAGCTGCATTATTAGACTTACATAACAGTGTGTGCTAGATGTAATTGAGATAACAGGGGATGGACCAGGAGACTTTTACTGTAATTTCATTTCATCTTAATTTAAACATTTAAATTTTTAATGAACCTGTTAAGTTTGGAGAGCATTTCCCCTTATGGAGATGTTATTGTTGTTCTTGCCCAAGTAAGAATGCATGTATAGGTATAAAAACTATAGGAGAAACGTAACATTAATATGGCATTGTTTATATGGCAACCTTATAGTTATATATACCTCTGCCCTCCATCCGACATTATAACATCAAATGACAGCATTAGATACTTGAAAGTTATGAATGCCAAAACAAAAATTTTTTCCTAACTATTTATTTGAGTTTATTCTTAATTTCCATCTTGGTTTGACCCACAACGTCACCATATCATTCCATATACAGTCTTGTGTATATTTGTGGCTTTTCCTATAGGACTTCCATTTGGGGTAGTGCTTAATAGTGATATCCTGTGTGTGTGCTGTTATGTGATAGAGGAGGGAGCGTCAGAGCACATAACTGAGCAGTGGAGGTGTGAGAGACAGAAACCAGGGGCACACAAGCATGTGGCTAAGTACAGTGCTCGCAGACAGACAGACAGGCCTCAATAAAACAGACATTAATGACAGGCCTTTGCTCCATTTATAACACTCCTAATGGGAAAGTGGCAGAACATGCAAAATAAATGTACACAAGTTCACATGAGGATAAAAACAGTCATGTATTTGAGCTTGTGCTGTGGATGTGTGTGAGCCAGTCGTGGAGGGGAAATTTGGGCCATCTGATGTATGTGAAAGACCGTCTGCTGAGAGGAGTCTGTAATGGTCTGGTCATTCTTGTGTAATTTTCCTTGAATGTTTCCTTTTATGAACTTTTATACCAGCCTACTCAGAGACTACAGCTGCTGCAGCCCATCCCTCATCCCTCTTAAAGTGTTTTATTCCTCAAACACTTCTTCTCTCAAACAGAAAGCACTTTATTTCACCTTGTGAACACAGCCCCAGGTAATTTTTAAGGAGGTCACACTGTCCTAACACGACTTAAAGCTTATAAGAGTCCATTTGGCCTAATATAATGTATAATGTCAGGTCTGAAGGTGCCGCATGGCGACAGCTGGTTGGCAACAGTGTCTGGAGAGAATTTTCCCATACTGCATCCGTCAGTGGATTTTTTGCTCTCTGGCACCAAGGATCATGCGTTCATCGAGAGACTGAGGATGGGACAATGTGTTTGTTGATGTCTATGTCAGATTACGTTTCCATGTTTTTCACTGTGAAGAACATTGGGGCAACTCTTGTTGTGATTCTGGGCTATAGAAATAAAATTGAATTGAAGTGTATAATAATATAATATAATGTATAATGCACTGTCCATCCATTTTCTTCTGCTTTATCTGGGGCCAGAAAGCAGTGCAGCAGTCTAAGCAGGGACTCTTAGACTTCCTTCACCCCAGACACTTCCTCCAGCTCCTCCAGAGGGACCCCGAGATGTTCCCAGGCCAGCCAAGAGACATAGTCCCTCCTGTCTTGGGTTCCTGGGTCTTCCCCAGGGTCTCCTCCCATGAACACCTCCCAGGGAGGCATCAGAACAGATGCCCTCCCCTGCTGCTCCTCTCAACATGAAGGAGCAGCAGCTCTATTATGAGTTCCTTCCTTGAGACTGAGCTCCTCACCCTATCTCTAAGAGACCGCCTGGCCACCCTGCAGAGGAAACTCATTTCGACCACTTGTATCCGCGATCTCATCCTTTTGGTCATTACCCAAACCTCATGACCACAGGTGGGGGGAGAACATAGACTGACCGGTAAACTGAGAGCTTTGCCTTTCGATTCAGCCAGAATTTCTTTGAGTCCTCCCCCATGGCCTCCTTGATTCCTCCCAGCCCTGAGCTTGTGCCTCTGCATTGATATCTGTGCCCCTCTCTTTAGCCGAGTGTCCAAGGCACAGGGCCAAAGGTCAGATGATAAGATGACACAGTCGATCATTGACCTCGGTCATTAAGGGCCTCTGAGCCGCTCTTAGGACTTGTTTGCCATGGATGACCCTTCTAGAGGCATCCAGGCTCGTTCTGGAGCTCAAACCTCTCCACCACGTTAAGGTGGTGGTTCGAGGTGATTGTCACTGTCCTATAAAACAGACTAAACTATTATGTACAATATAGTTAGACCTGTTTGTTTGGGCTTGTCATGAGTATTTAAAGTTGAGCTTTTCCAGTCGAGGCTGAGCTGTTATTGTTTTGCCTGTTAATGTCTGTTTCTCACTGGCTTTTGACTCAACTGCTTTGTATAATGCACTGTCGTGTACAACTCTTATGACTGTTTTTAGGGTGACCTCCCGGGTTGCCATTTCTCCAGGGGCAGAAGATGAAAAACAGACTCTCTAGCGAATTCTGGTACATTTATAGAGACAAAGATTAATGAACACTGTCCCTGCTAAATAAACAAAATAAATACAAAAAATGGAATATTCCACAGGATGGCATTCTCATTTGTCTTCATTCAATAATGGTTGTTTTTACTGTACACCAAGAAAAACATTCTTAGTCTCTGATGCCTCTCCACAGATCTGACCTGTAACTTGGGCCCATTTGTTTCCATGGAGACATATAAGTTTACTGTGAAAAATTTCATGCAAAGCTGTTTCAGTTGTGTGCCACAAACCTGCTCCGGACCCGCAGAACCAGCAGCCTCCTCAGCCTCTTCATCTTCTGTTTCCAAACAAATCTCTCAGTCTCTTCTTGAACTGCCTAAGCCCCAAAGTTTACATTAAACTAATCACTCCTTCACTTATTTGTCTGTTTAACACACTTGTAGCTGAGTCTTACCCTGTGTTTACTGTCACTGGGCCCTTGGGCAAGACACTTGTGATTACTGCACAGTTGGGTTCTTTCTGGTATCATTACATTTCATCAAACATATTAAATGCCTGAGAGCATTTGTGGACATGAGGGCTCCACTCCCCCTCACCTTAAAAAATGTTTCTGCTCCTTTCTGTCCTAAAACAGCTTTAATGAGACATTTCAAACAGAAAACTCAGTGTCTGCCAAGATCATGTGAATGAGAGCAAAATGACCTTATCCTCATATACTCCTGGGACATATTATTTCAAATCAAACTTTCAGAGCTTTTCACCACAGCATAATTGTTTTCCTTCTTGTTCACCCACTTAAAGTCATGCTGGAGTGATTCATACGGTGAGTAATCTTATTTCTCCTGAATTCAAGTTCAAATTCAATTCATTGCACCAAAAATCATTGTACAAATGTTACAATGGTGTCACTGATTATAACTATCTCACAGAAAAAGCATATGTCTCTATATTAGGCTATTTTCTAATCTATGCTATAATGTTGTTTCCTGATCACAATTAGACAATCAGAGTTGTGTTTTGTTTCATTCATACATGTTTAACACACAAACTGCATATTTAGGCTTCTCTGCGACAGAAAACACTCCAACTGTTCCACCTTATGATGTCATGTGGTGATGCAGGAAGTGCTCCACTGTCTTTTTAAACTCCATTCACCTTCACTCGAATCATTTTGGATAATGACACCACATGGAGCGGAGGTATGCTTTTGATGAGGTAAGAACATTCTAACATGACTTAAAGTGCACAGGAGTCAGTTTTGTGTAATATAGGACCTTTACCTTCAGGGACATCAGGGTGGGGCTCTATCAAATAAAAATTAATTGGTGCATTTATCAAATCGCAAAGGCTGCATTTGTTTAGATAAATGTGACCAAATAGCAGTCCCCGTTATATCATGAAACTACTGTATGCCCACTGTCCAGTCCTGCAGTAAAAGGCTTCACTATCTGGTATAGGATCAGGACTCCTCTTGTTAAGTACAATGTCCCGGAAATGGCGCAGACAGAAACAGAGCGCTCTGATTCTGCTGCTGGAAACTCCTGTACAACAATAGGTGCCCAGGGCGGCCATAATATTCATAAAAACACTGTCTTCTTCAATGACCATCTTCACAAACAGGACATGAGGTTAAAACACTGGGCACATTCTCTCCGCAGAGCCAGCCCTGACCCTGGGGGGACGGTACATGTAGGGTGGGGACAGGGACATAACTCACAACAGGGCACCCATGGGAGAGGGTGGGGTCAGGGCAGGGTGCCCATGAGAGAACGCTATTGTGGAGGTCTGATGTGATGATAAGCTCACAGACTAACAAGTAGATAATTAGGAAAAGTCATTACCTGCCTAAAGCGGTTCAAGAGGGCAGTGGGCTTTTTAATTAAGGCCGATTCAATACAGGATGTGTTATATGTATGTATGATGTAGTCTGTTATTCATTTGATTTTATTCACTCTGTTTTAACCATTTTAACTTTACGTATTTTAATGTTTTTTATTGTTTTATATATTTATTTATTTGATGGGGGCACTGCACATTTATGAACATATGTAATTACAGTGTAAATATGTAGCAAAGATGCTCATTTCCATCTGCTGTCCCTCAACAGTGACACAGAAAACTATTAAAATACAAAACACATAAAGAGACACAACAAAGAAGAAACAGATTCAAAGTGTTCAGACTTGGTTTTCCTTCATCCACAGTTTAAGTGCAGTATGAAAGTGCAGAGTGATGGACTTTCTCTTACTGTCAGTGGAAGCCTGTTCCAGTATTAGTCTGACCGAATGTCAGTCCCCTCAAGCTTTGGCCCTGATGCCCTCCCACTCACAGCCTTTAGTTAGTCTCTCAATGGAAGAGGAGCGAGTCTGTGCAAAGTTTTAAATATAAGACATAAGTTTTTAAAATGAACAAAATAATCAAAACAATACAGTGGTGACATGAGTGAGTTTTGTTGTTTTTTTGGGACGTATGTATTGTCTTTTATTGTATCTGTTCAGCACTTTATAAATAATGTGGATTAAATAAGATCAAATCTCTTGTCGCCTCTATTTCCCTTTTATGATTGCAACTTTGTATTGTGGTGGAGGCAGTACAGAAGTTGGGTTACACTTAATAAAACATGCAAAAATAAAAAAGCTCAAAATCAAATGTTTTAAAAATGCAAGCTTGGTAAAATCCACCATGTGTGTTGCAAGTAAAAAAAAAAGCAAACAAAAGATAAACATGCTACACTGCTTGTCTCCATGGAGATGTTATTGCTTTGCTTGGAATGTTCCATATTAAATGTTTATATCTCCATGGACACAAGCAGGTGACAGGTCCAGGCCGGGTTACATGACATATCTGTGGAGACGCGACCCCATTTTCAAGCCAGTAAAAACATGACAAAGGATGAAGTACTCAGTTTTGTTACTTAAATAAAAATACACATACAGGGGCAAAATTACTCAAGTAAAAGTACACAATTAAAGCATTAAATGTAGAGATTTTGATGAAGAATTTTGGTATTTTTTTAGTGATTCAATTGTTTTATTAAAAATTCAATCTGTTTTTGTGTATTTGTGTATTTGGTTTGCTCAAAATCGGGATGTTAACTCAAATTAAATGTGCTCAGAATAAATCTCCATCACCATCAAGAAAAGTACTTTTTACTTTTCAGTGCAAATCGAAAATGTAGTAGAAAGTAGTGGAGTAGAAAGTACAGATACAGTACCTGCTGTCCAATGTAGTGTAGTTAAAGTAAAAAGTATTCACTGTAAAAGTACAAATACATACAAATTCTACTTACATATTGTACTTTTACTTTAGTACTTTGTTACCTTTCAAAACTGTGTACCCCTATACTTGAGTAATGTTGTCACACAAACATTTAAGCTCTGACTGAGTGACCACAGCTTCTCTTAGTGGAGGTCTGATGTAGCCGCAGATTAGCCCTGAGCTGTAATATGAATATAATGGCTAAAGCAGTTGAAGAAGGCAGCAGAGTTGTCAGTGAAACAGCCCTGGTCCATGTAGGGTTAGCTTCTCCAGCACGGGGCACACGTCGGAAATGAAAGAAAGCAGACGTGCAAATTGAGAGCCACAATAAAGATAAGGATCGCGCTGCTGTATCGGCGCATGGATCAGACCTTCTGCAGACACACATGTGCTGTCGCAATGGAAACCCTAATAAACACTGTACAGTGTTGTGGCTGAAAACACGGGCAGAGTAAAGAAGAAGCAATCATCGATAAAGAGAAAGTCAACAAGGCCAAGCAGCTGCTACACACGGGCCTACTCCATTACATTTATTCAAGCTTTTTGTTTTCTGATTAGTTTACTAAGAGATTTTAAATACATTATGGAAGAAATAAAGGTTGACATATGGGGACTGAAGGATAAAAGTGCTGCTGTTTTTGTTATTGAAGTACTATCATTTTCCTACTTGCATAAAAATTGTGGTTATAACTGTGAGTAAAAAGTAAAAATGGAAAATTGTTATTTACAGTTTTTCTACCTTCAAGACAAACTACTTTACTTTACGTATCAAGGAAGCTCTCACTTTGTATTCACACATTTATACACTATTGCGTAAATGGGACACAAGGCAGGTTAAGTGTCTTGCCCAAGGACACAATGACAGATACTCTAACTTGAGTAGTGCTTTCTCTCTTTTGTAACTTCTAATAGAGTGATATTTAAGTCATTTTGTTGTTTAAATAACAGTCTTCTTATTTTGGTTAGTCACAGCCATATCAGAAGAGGTGTCATAAATAAACAGGTATTATTCTGGTATTGTAGTGAGTGTTTAATCACATGATTGTGTTCCAGCTCCCTGTAGTTTATTAGTTTAGTTTTATTTGAGGCTTGAGTGCTCTGAATTTCAAAATCAAATATCAAAATCACAGTTGTTTATATCTGAAAAGAAAAGAGAGAGAGGAATAATAACCTTGCCTATCTAAGCCTTATCAGGTTATCAGATTATTAGATTATTTGGAGCAATATTTGCAATTTATATTAAAATCTGATGGTTAACCTGAGGGGTGGCAATCAATTTTACCTGAGGCCCCTACTGTAATGCAGCCTTGTGATGGAGGGCCCCACGCACATACTAATAAGCTCATTTATGCTACAATAATAACAGGCCCTTAAGGCTCTCTTATCAAGCGGCATAAGACTGTTAACAGCACAAAAAGAGAGAGGATGGGCCTGTGGGCTCATGGCAGTCCAGTGTGTCAAATGTGAGCTTAAAGTCATCAAATAAAGTGTTCACATGTTCACATATAGGACGTGCTTGGAGAGATTAGTCAGTGCTCGGTCTTGAGAGGTCTGGTCAGGGGCAGTGCTGATGTGGAGCTCCTCAGAGGCTGGACTGCACTGCAAAAAATACCACACTCCCAAAGTCATAATGGTACAGTCTATAGTCTTCTGTCATTTTGTCCAGTTGACAGAATTGAATTTCTCATTATACAGTGCATAGTGTTTCACTCAAGTAGAAAGTTTGTGTGCAATTCTCTAAACAATATTATTGTTATTTTATTTTGTTATTTCTTTACTCCTACATCCAATAGTCATATGCCAATTATATGAAGTGTTTTATTCGGGTTTTCCACTCAAAGTGCATTTTGTCTGGGAATAAACATTTTATGAGCCTTAAAATGTTCTCTTTATAGAGGCCATACACCTTGGTTCAGCTGCTTTTAGAGATTTAGCTGTGTACAACAGCATTCACTTTGACTTTATAAGGAGCAGGACGGGCTTTATGCATGTTAATGCCATATTAATGTGAAATCGTTAATGTCATATTAATGTGCGCGTGTTTTGATACAAGTAGAATGTCTAGGCAGAGCTCCTTCTCTGTTCTTCTCTTTATGAGGTGGTGGTGGGAGTGATTTTTGCAGTGCGTCGGTTGACGCAGGGGCGCGTGAAACCTGACTCGGCTTTAAAAGGCTGTGGCGGTGGTCGCACTGAACACAACGACCACTGTCTGCGCCAGCTCCAGGTCCTGACCACTCACGGCCCGCGCGCACAGGCTGTGCCATGCACGCAGCGGAGCGCGCGCTGCTGCTGGGCGCGGGGAACTTCTCTGACGCGCTCACTCCTGACCTGACCATGGACAACAGCAGCGGCAGCAACAACGGATCGGACCCGTTCGCGCGCAACGAAGAGGTGGCCAAGATCGAGATCCTGGTGCTGAGCGTCACGTTCGTGGTGGCTGTGGCCGGGAACGTGAGCGTGCTGCTGGCCATGCGCCACACCAAGAAGAAGATGTCCCGCATGCACCTGTTCATCCGACACCTGAGTCTCGCGGACCTCGTGGTGGCCTTCTTCCAGGTGCTGCCGCAGCTGTGCTGGAAGGTCACGTTCCGCTTCTCGGGTCCGGACGCGCTGTGCCGCATCGTTAAGCACCTGCAGGTCATGGGTATGTTCGCCTCCACTTATATGATGGTCATGATGACAATGGACCGGTACATCGCCATCTGCCACCCGCTCAAGACGTTGCAGCAGCCCACGCAGCGCGCGTACATCATGATTGTATCCACGTGGGTTTGCAGCCTCGTGCTCAGCACGCCACAGTACTTTATTTTCTCTTTGAGTGAGATCCAGAACGGCTCGGAGGTGTACGACTGCTGGGCGCACTTCATCCAGCCGTGGGGAGCCAAAGCGTACATCACGTGGATCACCGTGGGAATTTTCCTCGTGCCTGTGGCCATCCTCATGATCTGCTACGGGTTCATCTGCCACAGCATCTGGAACAACATCAAGTACAAGAAGCGAAAGAGCGCATCTGGAGCGGCCGGTAAGAATGGGCTCATAGGCAAACACTCTGTGAGCAGCGTCACCACGATCTCCAGAGCCAAGCTGCGCACGGTCAAAATGACTTTTGTGATCGTCCTCGCTTATATCATCTGCTGGGCGCCTTTCTTCACCGTACAGATGTGGTCCGTGTGGGACAAGAACTTCCAGTGGGATGGTGAGTTTGGACAATGATTCTTCAAAACATAAACACTCCACTTTTTGTGCGCAATGAGGGAAATCCCGTGCGTAAAGATCCTAGAGCGCACCACTTTTACGCATGAGTGTTCGGAACAAAACAGGAGAGAGCAGGATAGTAATTACAGTCCATACAATTACCAAAACAAAGTAGATGAAAGAGGCATACTTTGACATTTACTTTTAACTTTTAATTAAGGTCATGAGGAGCGGGTTAGAGAATATCTTTATTATGTTTTCTTATGTCAAAGCGGAGCCGGAGAGATGAAGTTACGAAGCTCCTGTTGCGTTTCTTATGGACTCCTCGTCTACACAGTTTCTCCCGCTGAGCGGACGTGCCCCACACGCACGAGGCTGACCTCCACTTTACCATCTATCTACACCTTATTTATCTTAGTCTGTCCCAAGCTGCAGTCACTTTGATTGAAGTTAAGTCACGTAAAATCATTATATATAGGAGTCTTTAAGAATTGTTTATTTTGCCTACGCCAAAGCTTTGTCCTCCTGATGTTAATGTAACAGTCTGTAATGTGAAGTAGTTTTATTCTTCTTTGAAGTTGTTCTGGCTTTGGTTCTGTACAATGGGGTGTCACTGGAGGAATTAGAGTTTTTTGGGGGGGTTGATTTACAGTTTAGTCCCGAAAGACAGATTAGTATTAGGTCTTTGCAAAGTGCTACTTTAGACATACCATATTCTTGTATTGCATGGGAGTTTGTGCCTATTGACCGTGCTTAGTTCAAAGTTATTCTTGTTAAGTTAAGGGTGTACAGTCTAACTGTTCTGGTGGTGGGTCCACCACCTGCTTGTCCCCATCGAGGTCTTATTTGCGTTGCTTAGAATGTTTTACAGTATGGCATGGAACTTGTCTATTTCTACAGAGACAAGAAGAAAGCTAAACTAAATCATGTTATAAGCAAGATCTGTGGAGATGTGACCCCTCTCATAATAAGTAGGATTTTCAGGGTATTTTTTGAGCAGTAAAACAGCCTGATATAAATGAATGAGTCACACCTAATGCCACTATATTACTCTGATGTTTCCAAGAAACCTGAGCGGCAGCATGCCAGGGTGTAGCGCCTTTTAGTTGGACATCTTCAGAATAACTGAGATCACATATGTAACATGTTCACATGCTCTTTGTTTGAGCTCAGGTTAGTCCTGATGTAGGCCTGGTTTAGTCAAACCCAGACTCTGTTATTTGCAACACTGGCAAGACTTCTTCTCATTTAAGTGAAATATATTGTTGTTTCAAATTGTCGCTATGGGAACAGTGCTAATCTCTCATCCTTGTGAAATGTATGGAAAGTTTCAAAACAACTTAACATGTAATCATGGCATATTGGTCTAATGAGTGTTTTCCTGTTCCTTTTCTTCTCTCAGATTCAGAGAACACGGCTGTGACCCTGTCTGCACTGTTGGCCAGCCTCAACAGTTGCTGCAACCCATGGATCTATATGATCTTCAGCGGGCACCTCCTCCACGACTTTTTGCACTGTTTTTCCTGTTGCCATAGATTCCGCTCAGACCTTAAGAAAGAGGATTCGGACAGCAGCCTCCGAAGGACCACTCTTCTCACCAAAATGACTAACCGTAGCCCCACTGCCAGCTCTGCCAACTGGCGTGAGTTGGACAATTCTCCCAAAATGTCCATTCAAGCAGACTAATGGAGCTTGACAGTCCCTCCCATTTCACAGTCCTCTCTGGTTCAGATATTAAGAGTTCAACAGCATATCCATATCACAGTTAATTTAAGTCCAAAAAGCATGTTTTTTTGTTGTTTTTTTACAGAAAGTCCATGGGAAAATGAATGGGAAATGTATTTTCTGAACCAGGGGCGGGCAGTCACTGTCGAGCTTCATACAAGCTTATGTTTACAAAGGTACTCATTCATACACAAAGGGACTTGAGGATATGTAAGATAAAACTGAGCAGATGTCTTAAAAAGCTGTTTTTAAAGTGTGTGTCTCATTCCCAACCAGAAGGATAGTTATTGTGGGACTTTTAGGAATGGCCCAATACTTTTGTGAAACTCCTTTTCCAGAAACACCATCGGCCCAGCTGACACTTTATTGCCACAGAGCACCACATCCTTTCTCTGTGTTTGCAGAGATAAAGTTTGGTGCAGCCAGAAGGTAGCAGCGCTCACACCACTCTCCAGACCACAGGCTTCGAAAGTAACACAAGTGTGACTCAGAAAAACAGGGCTAAGCTAAAGTTTGAGTATTTGTTTGCAGATACATAATGTACCTCAGATAAATAGACCGCTGTAGATTAATTTTGGCTAAAGGTGCAATCTGTAACTTTTATGGTGGATGGTGATATCATCTGCTCGTCTTCATAGAAATTTTATTGCTGTTATTACTTTGCTGTAATGGTCCACAGCATGTCATTACATTTTACAATCTCCATGGAGACAAACAGCGAACATCACCAGGCCAAATGGCAGGACAGGTCTGCGGAGAGCCACTAAGAATGTGTGTTTTTTTTCAAGGTTTTCAAGGAAACTTTTCGTTTCATTTTTGAGTCTGCATAATAAGATAAGAGATAAGCGATGGCCAAATAATGTAATAATTAAAGGTCCTATATTAGACAAAATGGACTCTCGCGAGATTCAAGCCGTATTAGAATGTTGTTACCTCCTCCAAAACAAACCTGGAGTTGAGCTTTGCATTCACACATATTTTAATAATCTTTTATCATTAGTCTGTTTACATCTCTGAAGCTCACACTGCTCTTTTCCACAGCTATAGCTTTTCCTTTTAGTTCAGTAGAGATTGGCAATTCCAGGGCTGAAATCAGGTGCATTGAGTTTAAAAACACAGTGGAGCACTTACTGTATTACCACATGATATCACAAGGAATGGAAAGACGAAAAGATGAAAAGAACGAGAACAAATCTGCAGGGTTTGTGTGTTAACCATGTGTGAATGAAACAAAACACAACTCCAGGTATGTTTGGGATGAGGAAACAACATTAGAACATAGATCAGAAAAGACCCTAATATGGAGTTGCAGCACATGTTCCCAAACCTAATGTAGCACCCTGCTTTTGTCCCCTATTCCAGCTCTAATTTCTGAATAAAATACAGTCCAAAACTCCAAAAAATATCTGTACAATGAGTAATGAAAGTCAGCATTTTACTGTCTTTACCATTGCGAGATAGGATCTGTGCTCTTTTTAGTAGAAATTTTCCACCCTTTTGCTGCATTTTTAAAAAAATATATATTGAATTTCCTCATTTCACATCCTTAATTTGACTTGAGTGTGTATGGAAGATCATTTATTCCATTAGATTTTGAATTTTACACACCACTGAATTTCTCACTTTGAATTTTTTAACTCTGTTTGATGTTTGAATTATTTGTATCCTGAATTTTAGTTGCTGAAATTTTAAGTATACTTTTTCAATATGTTTCAAATTCCAAATAAAAATGACATCTTTTAAATATTCAGTACAAACTATTTTCAAGCCCTCAAATTTAACAGTCAAAATTCAGAGTGTAAAATTTGCAGTGATTTCTCAGCAAAGATTCTGCCTTGGCATCTTGGATCTTTGCTGTGATTATTTTTCACTGCTAATTTTACACTTTGAATTTTCACTGTTGAATTTGAGGGCTTGAAAATATTTGTGCAGAATTTTTTTTTTTTTTTATAAATTTTAAATACTTAATTTTAAACACTTAAAATTACAGCAACTAAAACCCAGAATAAAAATGATTAAAACTGTTTTTTTCAGAGTTAAAAAAAATTCAAAGTGAGGAATTCAAAATTATTTAAAATTTAAAATCTGAAGAAACAAATTATCTTCCATAATGTGCGGCATTCATCAACCCTGGCCTTTACAAACAAGTGTATTCTAATCATCAAATTGTTTAACGTTAGGACCAGTCAGTGTGAGAACGGTTTCCGTGAGCCTTGTCTCCAAAAGCTGTGTGTGGGTTTGTGGTTGAACTATGGGATTATTGTTTATAGGTGCCATTTTGAGGACTTTTGACCATGCAAGACACAATATTTTTACTTGAATTGTTAATTTAATATGAGAACAGTGCAGAATTGATCCTAAATCTGACACCTGTGGATAAAAGCACATTCGAGAGGAGGACCCCCCGCATACCTCCTCATGACGGCCAGTGCATTCCTATCACAACACGTCAATTCCTTAATATTCCACATCCTGGACCATGGGGAAAGGGGGTGGGGGGGTGCCTTTCATTTAACCAAAAGATAAAAACTATTGTGTGGAGCTCATATTACGCTTTGAAATATTGTCAACTTTTTCACATCCGCCAATGTAACAGCGTCTGAAGCAATGCCAAAGAAGCCATTGTTTTGTACTATACAGGTGTCGCTACAGGATTGAAGGAGGTTCTCAGTCATTCAGATCAGGGTTTACAATAACACAAGCAGGAATCTGAAAAACAAAACTTGAAAGAATTTCCTCTCAGTCACATTCTTCTTCATTTATTTGCGTGAGTAAATGGGGTGTGCCGTATCACTTTATACCACGTTGGGGTTTTGGAGTCACTCAGCAAAACAAAACACAAATTTGCATTGCTACTTTCTGGTGAAGGGTGCGCCACCTGCCTGTCTCCATGGTGATGTTATTGCTTTGCTGGAATGTTCTACAGTGTGGTATTAGATAAAACGATCCTGCATTTATTCCATTACATATTAGGTGGTTTTATATTGCCCAAAAACATGCATTGTTACAATAAGCGGGCTTGCCTTTCCACTGATGTGATCTTTAACTCCATGGAAATAGATACAACTAATGCCATACTGTGGAACATTCGGGGGAAAGCCATAACATCTCCATGGAAAATCCTCTGTCAAGAAGTGCAGTGCATCTTTATGACATGTAATGTAAAAGCTGCACAACTCTGCCTTCAGCTTTGAATCTAAAATCGTATATTATAATGTTATTGGTAATCGCACATGTTTACAACAGCCACTGTTTAAAAACGCATGTGTGGATTCCATTAGGGTCTGATTTTTTATCTTTGCCCAATTTAATGAGGAGAGTTTCCTTTGACGCAATTTCAAATCTTAAGAAGACTCTGTTTTGTTTACTGCTCCCAGGCTTAAAACACAAAGCATGGGGCATCATGGAGCAGAGAGCCTTTTTAATGTTTAGAGTAATAATACTAATAATATTGACCTTTTAAAATGACTCCAGTTTTTCAGTGCACCTCTCCCCTGCTGTCAGAAATGTGTTCCTTTTAAAACAAGACTGCGTTCGATCACTGTTGTATGCTCTGTAAATGTCTGTACATAGAAGTGTAAATATAATTATAATATATGTAAATGAAGATGTCTGTATTGTCCTCAAAGTGTTTTATGAAAATATATATCTGATATCAAAATGTTTTGTTGGTGGTGTTTTATTGCTGACCAGAATTTGCATGGAAATGGTAGAATATTGAAATTAAACTAGAAAATGTTTGAAAACTCACTCAGATCACTCAAATTCAGATGTGGGTAAAGTGGTTGAAAACATAGTATTTTTACCGTGTAACCATCTTGTTTCATTGCTTTTCTTCACTAGTATAAAACCTGTCTTTCTCCATGCGCACAAGCAGGTAACACCATCTGGCCACATTACAGGTCAGATCTGTGCTGAGACGAGCCTGCACCCAATGAGACTATATACATATGTGGCGGACAGCAGGGGGCGCTCTTACTTTTTAATCACCTGATGCCAACTTCCTGTGCCAAAGGAAGTTGGGCTTAAATAGGCCAAGCAGCAACTCCTCAGCCCCGACTTCCGCTGGCTGGTGTCAGAGCTACAGCAGATTTGAGATTCTAAGGACTGGTTTGCTACTGTTTTGTTTGTTTCATTTATGGTTTTGATTTGTACTGTTTCGTTAACTGTTTAAAGTTATATTATATAATTATTTTTAATCTTTAGCTCTATTGCATCGTAAATAAACGCGGCTTAGCTGCGGTCCCTGGGCTTTTAGCTTTAGTTTGGTTTAAGTTTCCCGGTGAGAGCCCAAATCTTTTAGTTTGCACATTGGGGTTTTAAGTTATTTTGTTGTGATTATGTGGTAGCACTTTCCGAATGTTCTGGGTGGGGCCACCACCTCTCAAGTCGTCCTTGCTTGGTTGAACATTTATTTCTGTTAGAGGACTTGTTTCCTCCACCCAGGTATTGTCTGTTAATAAACACTGGCCATTTTTATCGTTTTAACCACCGCTTAGTTTTTATAGAATAAATTATTTTAAATTTTACTTGCTCCTTTAGGCTTTTAATCAGTTTTAATTACTTCTTTTAAAGTCACGTCTCTGTCCTTTTATCACAAATGTCCCTGTTTCCTTAGGTATTTTATGACATTATATTTTAGTATTTTAAACATTATTTATTGAAAAGGTACCTTAGGTCACACATATTTCTTAGTTATAAAAACACCTGTATTTGAATAAATACAAGATATAAAAGCTCACATTGTTAAGCAATAATGCTCGTCATGGAGACAAGCAGGTGAAGGACCTTCCGGCAGAAAAAGCAGATCTTCCAGCAGAATAATTACACTGTGAACTTTTAAATATAGTCATTATTTTAATGTATAAAATACAACTTTAAGTTATAACACAAGGCGAATCTTCAACAGGACCAACTGATCAGCTGTTTTAGTTTACAAAATGTCAAACTCAGGCACGAGTAAACTTTAAATCTAGAATACACAAAACATATCAAGAGATACTACACAAGTGTTACTACCACCTCTGTATCACTATTTGTACCTAACATAGTTGCCAATAAATACTTGTGTTAAAATTGTGTTATTTTTCCTCTATACTGGACAAAAGCTGAAGTCAAAGCTCAGGCCAAAATAAACCCCAAACTGGGCCAAAGTCTGATTGTGTAACATGTCCCTGAACCCTGGGAACGTGCTCTCCTTTTTATAATGGTCTTATAATATTCTTAGTGCTATTATGAAATTCTTATAAAAGTTTTACTTAGCAGAAAAAAGCCACAGTAATTACTCTGAAGTGAAAGTTCCTGTGTGTCCGCACTTGATTAATACCACTGATGGAACATAACAAAGTCAAAGTAGTAAAGTACTTTCCTTAAGTGCTTTTTATAGTGGGTACTTTTTACTTTAACTTCATTACATCTGAGAGCTTTCGACTCACTGACATTTTTTTAACAGGACTGAGAATTAGTAGTAGTTTTTTCATTATAGTTTGAGACCTGCTGAAAAGGCTAAGGTTTTATTTTATTATTTTTTATTTTTTTAAGACAATAACACTGTGTTCATTTTTTCCTGATAACTTATGAAAGACAGATTGCAATCCAGTGTTTATTTTCATAACTTTTGCATTTGCGGTTTTCTGATAAGATTTAAGACCTGCCACAATTTATCTTGCTTATCTGAAATAGGTTTTATTTGTTTGGATGGAAAACCATGGTGATTTGGTGTGGCAAGACTGGCAGCTCTCATATGTGTTTTAATTTTCTACAATACACAGATTTTTGGCCTAGTTGTGCGAGCAGTCAGTTCTGTGTTGGTGCCGTTACTGTACGCAAAATGGGAAAATACTTCTGCATTATTAAGACACTGACAAAAACCTGCACATGCATCATGATCTATACACTATTTAAAATATTAATCACATATGTATGTTTACACAGTCCTCCCAGCAGACCAGTTATTCACATACTAAAGGCGCTCTACCTGATTTTTAGTGTCTCCAAAATGTGAAAAACAGGACTAGTTCATTTTAAACAGTTTCTTAAAAGACATTTTTATAGCATCATAATTTATAACCGCTTTACGCTTTACAAAGTTACACCCAAAGTAATGTAACTACAGTAACGTAACTACTTTTTTCTGGTACTTCTGAATTTTATTTTTATTTATTTATTTATTTTTTTTACTATTTCCGCTACTTCTGAAAATTTGCTAATGAAAAGTATTGAAAATGAAACGATTCCTTTTTCAATTCGGGGTTACGTTACTTTTCTGTGCACATGGGCCAGTCCCCGCCCCTACACGATGTAACTGGGGTACACTGAGGACAGAGGACGGAGAGGGCACATCCCACAGCCACGGGAAGCGGCAACGTCTGGGCGGAAGGAGCTATAAAGCATGCAAGCGTCGTGCCACCACCTCAAGCCTTTCCTGACTGACCCAGAGCCAGTCATAAAGTAAGGGATTCTTTTTTAAACAAGTAACGAGCAAACACTACTTTTTAAAGTAATTTCCCCAACACTGCCAGCATGCTAACAGTGCCTTACTTTCTGGTTCATGTATAATAAAAATACATAGCAGTCTCATTTTGGCTGTACTATCAACTATCAAGTAGCAGAGTACCTCTACGGATGAACTCAGCAATCATCTATTATTAAAGGGGAGGTCTCGTGCAAGTATTTGTTAATGAATATGCATTGTCCCTTTTAATAAATAAACTAAACTAAACATAGACATACATAGACTTAGACAAACATATACATGCATAAATTTACATAGACATACATAGACTTACATAGACTTACATAGACTTACATAGACATACATAGACATACATAGATTTACATAGACTTACGTAGACATACATAGACTTCCTTAGACATACATATACATACATGGACTTACATAGACATACATAGACTTACATAAACTTACATAGACTTACATAGACATACATAGACTTCCTTAGACATACATACATACATACATAAATTTACATAGACATACATAGACATACATAGACTTACATAGACTTACACAGACATACACAGACATACACAGACATACATACACTAGACTTACATAGACATACATAGACATATAGACTTACATAGACATATATAGACTTACATAGACTTACAAAGACATACATACTTACATAGACTTAAGCCCTATTCGCATGGGATAAGTATAACCTGGGGACGTCTGGTAATTTGCAAATTACCGCCCCACCTCTGTGTTACTCGCAGCGCATTCGCACGGGATAAGCGAAGTCCGTAAATTACTCTATTTTACTGAAATTACGACCGGATATGTCGTAACATCACATCCGTTTCTATGTCTTTTGCGCTGCTAAGTATGTAAATTTATAAAGTATGCAAAAAATAATAATAATTAAAAAATGTTCCTTACCGCATGCAGCTACACATGTCATCCAGGTCAACATCCTGCGAGAATTTCTCTTTTTGCGGATCGGTTTCCATGTAGATTTTCCCCTAAAAAGCTATCAAAACCACTAATCAAAATTTCTACTGCAGCCTCCTTTACTCAAGATGGAAAGAGATATAAAAGGCGTGCAAAGCGATATAAAATGCGCACAATATATAGAGAAAAGACCACGGAAATAAAAGGAATAGACAGAAAAGATGTGCAATTACAACAATAAACACTGACATGCAGATTTGCACGAGACTAGTATTATCACCGGACGTCTGTGTTTGGTGAAATATAGTAGGTAATTTGCGGCGGAATTTTTACTTTACAAATTACAGACATGGCGCATTCCCATGGGATTAAGATCTCAGACATTTTCCGCAATTATTACAAATCACCAAAGGTCCACAGGTAAAACTAATCCCATGCGAATAGGGCTTTACACATACATACTTACAGTAGACTTACATGGTCATACATAGACATATAGAGACACATAGACATACGTAGACTTACAAAGACATACATAGACTTACAAAGACATACATAGACTTACATAGACATACTTACAAAGACATACATAGACTTACATAGACATACGTAAAGTTACAAAGACATACATAGACTTACATTGACATACACAGATTTACATTGACATACATAGACTTACATTGACATACACAGACATACACAGACATACATAGACTTACATAGACATACATAGACTTACATTGATATACATAGGCACATATATGAATCTACACCTCCAAGTCACGTGAACTTTCAAAGTGCCAGGAGCACAGGTCGAGGTGGCGGTGTGGCTGTCATTTCTCACTCCAGCCTAATTCTCAGCCTCAAATCTAATTATACATTCCGCTCCTTTGAAAGCCTCGCACTGTCTATTACGTGCACCAACTGGAAAAACCAAAAAGCTGTTATATTCATAACAATCTACCGACCTCCTGGTCCATATGCCGAGTTTCTGACAGAGTTTTCTGACTTTATTTCAAGTTTAGTTTTGGAATGGGAAAGAATTGTTATAGTTGGAGATTTCAACATATATGTTGATAACAGCAGTGAGTGCCTCAGCAGTGCTTTTGGTGCTCTCCTGGATGGGGTCGGTTTTACCCAGAGTGTGAACAAGCCGACTCACTGTCACAATCACACTCTTGATCTCGTCCTAACTTATGGTATTGAGATTAATGATTTAATTGTTCTTCCTCAAAACCTTATACTCTCTGACCATTTTTTAATTACCTTTCAATTCATACTAAAAGACTATCCAGTTCTGCAGGAGAAAACTATAATGAAAAGAACAATATCAGAAAAATCGGTTGCCAAGTTCAAAGAAATAATTGAGCCAGTATTAAATGATATGCCATGTGACAATGAGAACAACTGATCCAATTATCATGGATCAGTTTGTTGATAGAACAATGCTCACCTTAAAATCTGTTGCAGCTCCGCTAAAACAGAAAAGCATTAAACCAAGACCTCCGGCTCCATGGTTTACTCCAGAACTGCGATCACTCAAACAACACGTGAGACGCACAGAGAAGCTCTGGTGCCGCTCACGCTCCGAGCAGTCTCTGAAGGCATGGAAGCTCTGCCTGCTCTCTTATAAGGCCGCTCTGCGAAAAGCGCAAACCAGATACTATTCAAACCTAATAGAAGTAAACAAAAGCAACCCCAGATTTCTGTTCAGCACTGTAGCCAGGCTGACAAACTCGCACACTGCCCCTGAGTCTCTTCTCCCTTCGAAGTTCAGCTGTGATGACTTTCTTGAATTCTTTGATTACAAAATTACAACCATTAGAGACAAGATCAACGAAGCCACTCCAAAAATCAGCCCCGAGCAAATCCAGCAAATCCAGTCTGTAACACCAATATCCCACATAAATCCTCTGATAGTATTAGACAAATTTACTCCTGTCGATGAGGTGGAGATTACCTCAGTCATCATGTCGTCCAAACCATCAACTTGTTTGCTCGACCCTATTCCAGTCAAACTCCTCAAAGAAGCTCTCCACCTAATAATAGGTTCCATCCATAACATAATAAATATGTCATTAGAAAATGGCTATGTTCCTCAGTCCTTTAAATATGCTGTAATTAAACCGCTTTTGAAAAAAACTAGCTTAAATCCTGATGAACTAGCCAACTACAGACCTATTTCGAATCTTTCATTTCTCTCAAAGATTCTGGAACGAGTTGTGGTGAAACAGCTTTGTCACCATCTGCAGGACAATAATTTATTTGAAAAATTTCAGTCTGGTTTCAGAGCTTACCACAGCACAGAAACTGCTCTGCTTAAAGTGACAAATGATTTGCTACTAGCTGCTGATAACGGGCTGGCTTCAGTCCTGGTCCTACTGGACCTCAGTGCAGCGTCTGACACCATTGATCACAACATTCTACTGCAGAGGTTAGAATGTGACATAGGTGTCAGAGGGACCGCCCTCAAATGGTTTAAATCCTATCTATCAGATAGGTACCAGTTTGTTAGTGTAAACCAGTGCACCTCTCCCTGCTCTAAAGTAGCTTGCGGTGTTCCACAAGGATCTGTGCTTGGTCCAATCCTGTTTACTCTGTATATGTTGCCAATAGGTAACATTATCAGAAAACATGGCATTAATTTCCACTGCTATGCTGATGACACTCAGCTGTACTTATCAGTGAAACCTAATCAGACCGATCAAATCGATAAGCTCAGTGCCTGTGTGAAGGACATCAAAACCTGGATGACCCTGAATTACCTCCTCTTAAACCCTGAAAAAACAGAGGTCATTGTTGTCGGTCCTAAAGGTCAGAGAGATTCTCTGTCCAACCAGATAATCTCACTTGACAATGTGAGTATAGCCTCTAGC
This sequence comes from Odontamblyopus rebecca, assembly GCA_030686955.1. Lineage (NCBI taxonomy): Eukaryota > Metazoa > Chordata > Actinopteri > Gobiiformes > Gobiidae > Odontamblyopus > Odontamblyopus rebecca. Next base: position 8,851,354 of record CM060659.1, on the reverse strand, counting down.
TCTACTGTAAAAAACCTTGGAGTCGTATTTGACCAAAATCTCTCATTCACAGCTCATATAAACCAAGCTTGTAAAATTGCATATTTTCACCTGCGAAACATAACTAAAATCAGAAATAGTTTGCCTAAAAATGATGCTGAAAAACGTATCCATGCATTTGTTACATCCAGACTAGATTACTGTAATTCTCTGCTCACCGTCTGCGCTAAAGGTACTTTAAGAAGCTTCCAGTTGGTCCAAAATGCAGCGGCCAGAGTCCTAACAGGAACTAAAAGAAGTGATCACATCAGTCCTGTGTTAAAATCACATCACTGGCTTCCTGTTGAGTTTAGAATTAAATTCAAAGTTCTCCTCCTGACATACAAAGCCTTAAACAATATGGCCCCATCATATCTTCAGGATGCCATTGTCCCCTATCAGCCAAATAGAGCACTTCGCTCTCAGAATGCAGGATTATTAGTGGTTCCTAGAGTGTCTAAAAGTACAGTGGGGGCCTTCAGTTACCAAGCTCCTGTGTTATGGAATCAACTCCCTGTTGATGTTAAACAGGCTCCACAGTCTCTTTATTTAAGACCAGGCTTAAAACCTTCCTCTTCGGAATAGCTTATGACCAGGTTCCTTAGTTTGATGTTACTCCTAACTAACTATGACCAGGTTGGTTGGGAGTGACACTAAAATCCCAGGTTAAGATAAGCTGCTGCAGGAGATAACAAGCTGGGGGAAATGTGGCAACCTGAGCACTATCCTCTGTTTCCTCCTATTTTCTCATCAGCATCACTTACTATGTTCTCATCTGTAGCTCGTTCATTGCTAATCACATGTTGTCCCCTGTCCCACTCCCCCTGTGGAGTGTAACCCTTTCAGATACCTGATGACAGCTGGACCCCTCTCCTCGCCTGACTCTCCTCCTCCTCGGCTGGCCCCCTTCCTCCCCGCCTGGCCCTCCTCTTCCTCGCCCGGCTCCTCCTCCTCCTCACCCGGGTCCTCCTCCTCGCCCGGCTCCTCCTCCTCGCCCGACTTCCTCCTCCTCGCCCCGCCCTCCTCCTCCTCACCTGGCTCCTCCTCCTCGCCCGGCTTTCTCCTTCTCACCCGGCCTCCTCCTCCTTGCCTGGCTCCTCCCCGGCTCCTTCCCCACCTGGGTAGCTGTGGCCATACCGAACTGGCCCACGGGCCTGGACATCTATAGCCTGTCCGTCCATGGGAGTGGATCTCTCCTTCACTGTAGTTCTTCCCGAGGTTTCTTCTTTTTCCCTTTTTTTTGGAGTTTTTCCTTGCTGAGAAGGAGGGTCTAAGGACAGGGGATGACTGGACGATGTTTCATTTGCCGCTTTACATGAATGTTGTTTATTCCTGTTTTGATATGTCTGTGTGTATGCTTACTCATCAAAATCTTGGAACGCCCTTAGAGGCAACTGTTGTTGTGATTTTGGGCGCTACAAAAATAAATTGAATTGAATTGAATATAGAAATGACTGTCCGACTTAACATCTGATTCATAATTTGATGTGAATGTAATTTGAAGGACATCAAATAATGCACAAAATCTGATGATTTCTGATGACTCATAATTGAGAAAAACAGCATTAAGATGCTGTGCAAGAAACAAATGTTCAAATCATTTCAAATTGTCACAGAAAGTTTTTGTCACTTGTAGACTTACTCACAGCGGGAAGAGGAACAACAACTTTTACTCAAGTAAGAGTACTGTTACTTCATTGAAAACACAAAAGTAAAAGTATGCTTCTAGAAAAGTACATAGTTTTTAAAACATTACTCAAGCAAATGTAAATTTAAAGTGGTCAACAAAGAGACTGAAAGGATGACGTGGGTCCACCCTCCTATGGGCTCTCCACCCACAGAGGTGTTCATAGGGGTCAGGTGCACAGAAGACTGTGGACTGCTGCTGTCCAGGCCCAGCCAGATAAAAGCGAAAGAAAATGGATGGATGGAGATTTTGTAGTGGTAGACGTACATTCATTATTACTGACATCATAATCAACCAACAGCAGAATCCTTCAGTTTCTCTCTTTCTGCCAAACTTTAGGAAATCAAACTGAATTAAAGCCGCAAGCGGCATCGAACGGTCCTCACGGGTCGCGCTTTGCACTCGGCCGACCCGGCGCTCCCCCGGGTGGTGCTGGTGCTCCCGCGGGTCCTGTTGCTGACATTCCCCGGGTGGTGTTGACGAGCCTCTTGTCTCTGTGTGTTTGTGGCTTTGAGCTGAACTTGTCACTAAGCACATAAAGTGCACACACCCCCTTGGAGATGCTGATGTGCTAACATAGACAAACATGGGCAATTTAAGACATCGCCATGGCAACACCGTGCAAAATACAACTTTGGCCCCCAGACTTTTTTGATCGGGCTGACCTGAAGAATCACTGTGCCAAATTGCACGTTCTTCAATGAAACTAATAAGTCGTTATATCACTTTGAAATGTAAGAAATTTAGGACATTTTTTCATTAGGATAACACTGAAGTTTTCGTGCATCACCATGGCAACACGGTTAAAAATACCATATGGTTGTCTGACTTTTTTGATCAGAATGACATGAAGAGTCATTGTGCCAATTTTGAGAATATTCTGTGGAAGTAAAATATTTTTCATGAATGGGAATTTATCTGATCTCTCCTATTAGGATAACATTGGAGCTTTCGTGCTTCGCCCATTCACTCAATGTTGACGATGACTTGTTAGCAAGAACAAATATGCATGTCCCATGCCTTTGGCATGGGTTGCTAGGATAGTGCTGTTCACGCAGGGGCGATTGAGGGACAAAGATGAGCGCTTGTTGACAACGACGAGCGCTTGTTGACAACAACGATGAGCGCTTGTTGACAACAACGATGAGTGCTTGTTGACAACGATGAATGCCTGGGCGAAGCAATAGGCTCTACGCCCTGTAGGGGCTCGGGTCTAATAATAATTTTAGCAAAAACAATAGATCCTTTAACATAGGAAAGGCATATTATACATTTTTTGAAAGCTTTCGAGATTCCCCACATCACCATGGGGTCATTCACCATCTCGTCGGGGTCGGCCATTGACTCCCATTGGTTTCCATTGATTTTAGCAGCTATAAATATGGCCTATGCCTTCGGCATGGGGGCTTGAGTACAGTTTCATGTCAGGAGTGCGTTTGGAGGACAGGAGTGCTTCGCACTACTTTTGTAGTCTTCACTCATTCACTTAATGTTGACGATGACTTGTTAGCAAGAACAAATATGCATGTCCCATGACTTCGGCATGGGTTTCTAGGATACTGCTGTTCACGCAGGGGGCAATCGAGGGACAGAGTAGTAGTAGAGTATGTACATTCATTTTGCATTGAAAAGGATCGGAATATGATTTTCTAGTTCTTATGATTTTATTGTGACCTGAATACTCACAGTTATGGACTATTGACCCACATTAGAGTTTCCTGCACCCCGAAGCCTTCACTTTTTCTGGACCTTACCCCCACAATAGCAAAGTACTAAAGTAAAAGTATTGTAGTTAAGTACACATGTTAGGCATCTGGAGACTTGTCCTTCATTTTAGAGCAAGTATCTTTCATACTTTCTACTATGCTTCCATTGTAGGGAGTATTATACCAGATTAGCTGAGATAACTGAGCTTGCAGTAAGTGCTCCCAGTGCAGCACAGAAATGGAATTTCTTAAACACCCTGTGTGTTGTCTTGACTAGCCAGGCAAGTGAGGGCCTCAAAAGACAAGAATCCAACTTTGAAAGACAGAGTTAAAGCTTGTCGTGTTTGTGAAAGTGCTCACATTTGTGAAGAACAATCAAGTGAACTCCAGAGTGGACAGGCTCTGTGCAAGACTGCAGCAAAACAACAGTACACAAAGAGCAGGAGGGCTGTTTCTCTGTGGACATGTAAGTATGTGTGAGGGCTCATTATTAACATACAGTATGTATGAGCACTAATGAAAGCGCTCACTGTATACACATCATGTGGTTACCGAATAAGATGCGCTCACTCACATGCAGTAATACTTAGAAGATAATATGACATGAACAGGCAAGCGCAGCACCTCCGACAATCTTATAGGTGCACTTTTCTGGTGGGAATCTGGTAGGGTCTCCATGGAGATGTTATTGCTTTGCTTGGAATGTTCCATAGTATCGTATTTAAGTCATTTATTGAATTACAAGTGTTTTTACTCCTCAAAAAGACCTTGATAAACTTTCCGTGAGCGAGGTCAGTTCTCCACAGATTTGACCTGTAATTCAGTGGCACCACTTACTTTTCTCTGTTCCCCCTCCTCCTCCTCTCCTCCCCTGTCCAGCTCTCTGTTCCCTCTCCACCTCCCCTCTGCTCTTTTTTCTCCTCCACTCCTCTCTCTTCCTCTCTTTCTCTTTCTTTCACTCCCTCCACTCCTTCTTTCTCCAGCTCTCTGTTCCCTTTTCCTCTTTCTCTGTCCCTTCTGCTCTCGCTACTCCTTTTTTATATATTAAAGCTTTTGTACTTGTCTACTGTTGTAAGGCCACCTTGAGTGTTTAGAAAGGTGCCTAATAAATTAAATGTACTACTAGAGTATTACTACTTCTCTACAGGGCCTACTACTACTATTACTACTACTAATGGCAGAATGTTATATCTTTAGTAGTGTGGGGTAAAATTGTGCTGATGTTTTTGTAAACTCTGTCCCCCCTGTAAGTCACATAACACATTAAGAGCCCAAATAGACCGATATTACATAATGAGGACATAAGCTGGGATCAGGGCCTGCAGTCTGTCTGTGAGGGCGGGACATCATAGGCCTGTGGACATGTCTGAAATTCCCAGTCACTCTGCATCCCATTAGGAACGCCAGTTCCCCAGTGTGCCATGTTGCTACGCTAATGCTACACTAATGCTACGTGCTCCACAGGGTCACCAGAGCTGGTCTAGACTGAGCTAAGACTTCAGAGGGCCACATGATTGGGTTTGTCCTGTGAAAATGGAAGAGAGAGAGACAGATGGGGACAACATACAGAACATGTTACAAGCATGACTGAAAAGGCTTAAAGGGTCTATTTTTGCAACTGAAAACACTTCTTCTGAGTTGTTAAACAAGTGCATTCAAATTATAGAACAGCTAATAGCTAATGGAGGTCAAATAAATAAATAAGATAGTAGTTCATATTACTAATTACTATTATTCAAATTTCACAACAAAATTTAAGATTTTTTTTTATTTTGGCAAATTTAAATATTTAACATTCTGGTTGGACATGGGGAGCAGATATGACACATGTAAAAGTAATTATATAACTGTTACCTAGCAACCATTATGTAAACAAGTGCATGTAAGTCAGTGTGTATAAATAAATGACAACAGCTTTATTTTGTTCAATGACAGTTTAAACTGTGGTAAAAATGCATTCTGAATGTGTGTAAATTGTTTTGGATGGAATTGTTTTTTTCCCACAACTGCCACTTTACTGATGAAGAGGCAAATTATTACACAATGATAAATATTCAATATAAATAATAAAATAGTATAGATACTATTTCACTAAACCAAGTTATACATATACATGGCTTTGCAAAAGTTCTGCTACACTCAGTTTTATGATCTCTTAGAGAGGTTTACATGAGACCTTTTAAGCATCTGTATTTATTACAAATTTGTTACACCTCTGCTGTTGTATCAAGATGGAAAAGAAAAGCATTGAGATATGTGCTCTCCTATGTGCTGGCCACAAGTCTGACATCACCAAACGACTCAACATCAGCCAGATGACCATCCATAGAGTTGCAGAGAGGCTCAAGAATAATGAAGATCTCAAAGATCGACCTAGTTCAGGCAGACCTCAAGTTGTGAACTGTGAGCAAGGCCTTTGAACATAATCCAACGCTCAAAATGACTGAGTTTGCAAAGAGAAAGATCTCAGTGACCACAGTGTCCAGGGCTGTCAAGGAGGAAGGTGGCAAGAGTTTAAGGTGCATAGGAAGGCCTTTTCTCACCAACCGTATCTATGAAGAACATCAGAAGCGCTGCTTTCTCCTTCTCAATGACTGGAAGAGTCAATCAAATCCTGACTTTTTCTGATGCATAAACCTTCACAGTCGATCCAGTCATTAACAAGCAGAATGATGGCGTGGTTAGCTTCAGCAAAGATGTCTTTGAGTTCTGCTACATGTTAGCAACTAAGTTCACAGCCTCCGTGACATTGCTTGGGGGCGAGACTTCTAATCGTGTCCCGGCTGATTACCGGGACTTCTTGGCCACGAAAGTCCTACCCTGGGTAAGAAAGATCACCAAGAAGGGAGACTACATCTTTCAGCAGGATAGTGCACCGGCCCATTCAGTGGTGCAAGAGTGGTTAGGGTCAAACATGAGTTTCTGGCCAAAGGACATGGCTGCCTGACCTCAACACCCTCAACTACAGCGTGTGGGCACATGTGGAAACCAAGGCCTGCAAAGTTCTGCACAGCAGCGTCGAGGAGCTCAAGACCTCCACCAACCGTGTGTGGGCCAGAATGAAGAAGGACTATGTCCGCAAGGTGTGTGCAGGCCTGGAGCGCATGCTTGCTTCAGAAGGTGACCATATTGAATATTATTATTATTTACACATATAATGAAATGTTAAGAAAATAAAACAAAATTGACTATTTGCACCAAGAACATCTTTGTGTTCCTTACTGAGAGAATCATAATGAGTGTAACAGAACTTTTGCAAAACCCTGTATATTCAAGACATGCATCCTTTAAAGTGTCATGTGCACTTTAAACCTGCACGTGCGTGTGCACTTTAAACCTGTACGTGCGTGTGCACTTTAAACCTGTACGTGCGTGTGCACTGTAAACCTGCACGTGCGTGTGCACTTTAAACCTGTACGTGCGTGTGCACTTTAAACCTGTACGTGCGTGTGCACTGTAAACCTGTATGTCCGTGTGCACTGTAAACCTGTATGTGCATGTGCACTGTAAACCTGTATGTGCATGTGCACTTTAAACCTGTACGTGCGTGTGCACTGTAAACCTGTATGTCCGTGTGCACTGTAAACCTGTATGTGCATGTGCACTGTAAACCTGTATGTGCATGTGCACTGTAAACCTGTATGTCCGTGTGCACTGTAAACCTGTATGTGCATGTGCACTTTAAACCTGTATGTGCGTGTGCACTTTAAACCTGTACGTGCGTGTGCACTTTAAACCTGTACGTGCGTGTGCACTTTAAACCTGTACGTGCGTGTGCACTTTAAACCTGTACGTGCGTGTGCACTTTAAACCTGTACGTGCGTGTGCACTGTAAACCTGTACGTCCGTGTGCACTGTAAACCTGTATGTCCGTGTGCACTGTAAACCTGTATGTCCGTGTGCACTGTAAACCTGTACGTCCGTGTGCACTGTAAACCTGTATGTCCGTGTGCACTGTAAACCTGTATGTCCGTGTGCACTGTAAACCTGTATGTGCATGTGCACTGTAAACCTGTATGTGCATGTGCACTGTAAACCTGTATGTGTGGTATGGTGAAATGGCTTCTGTGGAGCTGGTAAACAGGTACATTCCAATAAGTTCTCAGACAGACAGACCACAATATCTGTGGTTCCCAGGTCAATTGAGTGAAAGATCATAAGAAGAGAGCAGACTAATCAAACTGAGCTGAAGGTGGTATGAAAGCATTTTCTGAAATATTTCATATATGTGTGAGCTGAAGGTGGTATGAAAGCATTTTCTGAAATATTTCATATATGTGTGCCCTCAGTTAAACCTGTTCACATCAACTCTTCATTTTACAGATAAGTCAGTCTGTCCCAGTGCAGCTGTGGCTACAATAGTAGTTTACCACCACCAAGTGTAGAGTGGATGAATAATGCTCTGAAAAGCATTTTGGGTGTCATGAAAGGCACTATATAAATGCAATGATTAATTAATTGCTTAATTAATGAATTAAAAGTCTTGATTTCAATAACATTGGACATGACGTAGAAGTTGTGTATGGAGTTATTTGGTTCTCAAACAATTATCCAATCAGAAAACAGAATGAGCTTGACTCACTTTTGGTTTGCCAATAAAGACTGGTTGGAAATAAATCTAAAAGACTCATCTATTTAGATGATCATATGTGTAAGTCATGATTGTACATTGTTCATTGGTAACACAGTATGCGAAATGGAAGTGCCCTAGTGTGTTTTAATTGTGGTGAGCAGATGCTTTAAGACCTTAAGACTAAATGACCTTTTTCATGATAAAATCCTCTACAAACATCTCAGTGGTACAGTGATGTGGAAACAGGCCTAATGGTGATTTCCTGACACATTCTTAGCAGAAAAAAAACACTAGAAAAACATTGTAATCCAGCGGGAGCCACGCCAAGTTGCTCCACACTTCCTGTTCTGGTAAGTAAACAACGTTCACCATGTTTTCTACACAGGAAATCAGTCATGTTTGTGTTGGTTTGTCTTTGGACTTCAGTGTCAGCAGATGTTTTCCCTCCACCTGCACCAGGACCAAGGAAAGGAGCACTTTAGGAAGTGGTCGGCTCATGTGCTATCATAAAACTCAAATCCATTCAAAGTGAGCTGGAGAGCAGGTGAAGATGTGCTGCTGAACTGATGATGCCATTTGACCTGGTTTATGGTTCATATCTCTCTAAGTACTGGGCCTCTTCTGATTGGTTATTTCTGTAAATCTCCATAAAGTTCAATAGGACGCAGCCCCCCATCTCACATCAAATACTGTCATGAACATAACCTGACCATGGCTTAAAATAGGACTGTTTAAAGTGATGTATTATATATTTTGAATAGAAGTAAATCCTCAAAATGTTGCATATAACACATGAACTGATGAATTTCAGTCTCCTGTTATGGACACCATTTTGAGGATTTTGATCATTCCAAACATAACATATCACAACAATACAATATTTCATTTTGAATTATGAATTGCTATGGCAAAAGTACACATTTTTCATCACTCTGAAACCCACAGAAGCTGTGAGCAAAAAGACGTTCTAAGAAAATGTGTCCAAAAACACGTCCTGCTTGTGTTTACTGACCTGAGCCTGAGCCATGTGGTAATACGCTTTACCCCTCACACAAACGCACACAAACGCACATGTGTGCAACCGCGGCAACTCGTGTGCGTAACCGTGGAGACTCAAGGGCACTGCGGCGTGTCTGTGGTGAACAAACAAAATCAGGAAAGACAGGAAGAGACAGGGGAGACAGGAAGAGGACAAGTACAGAGAATAAACAAATAAATAATTAGAAATAAATAAACAAACTGAATAAACATAACATTTAAATAAATAAAAGTTAAAAAAAATAAACTCGTGTTGTCCACAGGTGGAGTATGGTGAGCTGCCACAATTCTTTTTACAGCTTTCTTGTCTCCATAAAGATTGTATTGCTTTGCCTTTTTTCACTGCATTGCAGACAATACTGATCTGATCAGATCTGTGGAGACAAGGTCCACAGGAAGAATGCATATTTATTTATTTATTAATTTTTGATGTTTTATTTTTTCAGTAAAAACACCTGTGACTGAATAAATGCAAGATGAAGTTTAATGCCATGCTGTGGGACATTAGAGACAATGACACCAGGTCTGTGTACAGAGGCTGCTGTTTTGGGCCTAACTGTAACTGCTGAAGTCATTAGTGAACCTTGTTCATTATGAATGGTGACTTTGTTTACGCTTTAATTAAGGCTAATCAGTTAGTACAAAGTGTTGCCTTTTCCATACTGTATGTTGAGGTCTTTCCTGCCGGTAGTTTCCTTACACTGACCTTGGCTCTGTTGTATTCACCGTTTTGGTCTGAAACCTCCTGAGAGTACAGCCACAATCACTGCAAACAGGCTCCACCACACACCACCATGTCATATCCTGCACACACAACAGAGAAAACGCTGTGAGGGAAACCTATACAATACATGATATAGTCCTGGTTTGGTCCTAATATTAGCCCAGTTTAGCCCAGATGCTGACTTGGTCTCATCCTGTTCCAGTCCTGGTTTTGGTCCCAGTTTTGTACCAATTTTGATTAGATGTGTAGTTATTGCACTCACAGGGAAATTTGTTCCTTGCATTTGAACCATCTGTCAATTCTGCAGGGCAACCTTTCAGGAGCAGTGAGGACCACCGTACCGCACCCAGGGACCCATTTCCAGATCTTGAGATAGTATTGGTCAGGACTTCCTTAGCTAGAGGATTTGATCTTTGGTGCATGTTTTGGGTTGATGGGGGAAACAAGAATGCCCAGAGAAACCCACCCAGACACAGATAGAACATGCAAAACTCCAGAAAGACACAGGGAGAACATGCCAACTTCACACAGACACAAGGAGAACATGCATTATCTATTAGGTTATTAGCTGGTGCTCGTCAGATGGCTGTAGCGACAGAGGAGTAAGGAATAATTAATTGTAATGTATAATACTTTTAAATCAAATAACAAATTAAACATTTCTGGTACTTTATTGTTAGCACTTTTCCAAACAAAAATCACAGGAATGCCCCATCGACAATAATGCAGCAAACTGTAAACACATTATAGAATATTTGATTCTAAGTGAATTCATGGGAAAATTAACGGCCAATTTGCAGTATCTGATTTTTCCAACTATTTTTAACACAATATTATCCACCAAATCACTATTCGTGCTGTGATCCAGTACATTTTTTACTTGTCAAAAATGCCCCAAAGAGTGTCTAATTATTTCTACTATCATATTTTTACTTTTAAGATAACAATAGTTGACTTGCTCTTGTAGAGATTGGAGGCTGGGATCAGTCCAGACATTTAGGTTTTTATCTGGACTTGCAGGTGCTTCAAGCACCTGTCATCTTCTGTAGGGGGAACTGTGTTAAGCGTTGAATCACTCCCACACTCCTTTGCTGAACTTGATTTTTTCTATTGTCTTTATGGCACAAAGCAGTATAACTCCAGACGCACAGGCCTAGTCTGTGTTTATTCCCATGGAGACAAGCAAGTGAAACCAGGCAAGTTAAAGGTCAAATCTGTGGAAAGGTGAGAATGCCTAGTGTGGAACATTCCAGATACAGCAATAATATCTCCATGGAGACGAGCAGGTAGAAGAAATTTGGTTTAATAGTTTAGCATTGTAACAATAGATTGAGACTGTTAGCACAGAAAGAGCAGGGCAGCTGGGGCTCAGGTTACATAATGTCAGTGCAGAGACATTGTAGTGAATGAAATATTCAAGTTATTCAATATCTGTTTTGTTTGGGACAAACTTTGTAAGAATCCTTTCAAACAAAGACTAGTCATTTGATTGAGACCATAGAATAGATGTAGTCATCACCTCTACCAAGTGAGCAGGTTAGTGCAGTAAGAAGTCGATATAAAATGAGCTTTATGCATGTACAGTATGTTTATGTAAAAAGGGTGTAACTTTTCTAGTATGGATCTGCACCCTGCTTTTCAGCCTGTGATTCTATTACTTTGCCTCGAATGTTCCACAGTATGGCATTAAACTTGCTCATCTCATGGAGACATGCAGGGGAGGCCGCTAGATCAAGTTACTGGTCAGATCATTGTAGCAATCAAAACATACATAAGTGAACAATTACAAGTTAGATATCTACTGTGGAAGATTACAGGTAAAACAATAACAGCCCACCCCCCACCACAAAAGTTAATTTAACAAGTCCAAAAAGTGCTGAATAGATCAACGCATTAACAATTACTAAACATTATGTTGAATTTATTCATAAATAATGAGTCCAAAGTGCCATCTCCTCAGTACAAGCTAAATGAGAGTGTGTTAGCGGTGCTACACAAGTGCTTTAATAGCCCCTCTGTGTTTAGCCGCCTTTAGATTGGCCGTGGAGGAAGCAGCCATTCAGAGTGTGACACTTACATCCTGAAGAAGAAAAATCACTTCATTTTACACCAGTCACAGTAATGAACCCACTCGCAGCATGCATCCTGGAACACAGGCTAATTACCTCATTATTAGGATAAGGTATGGACCAGAGCCTTTAGAGCTTAAACACTGGGGCTTTACTAACATGATGAATGTAAATACGATAGAGCAGGCAAAAGTGTGCACACATCAGACCTGTAGGTGCCCAAACTGTGCTTTCTTTGCATTATGTGGGAATCCCATTCATGGCAATGGGGAAACTGAGAAAAGTTCCTTGTCTAAACTTTAGGTTATAGTAGGTTGATCTGTGCAAAATGTTCATACAACACTGATTCTCTGGAGGCTTTAAAAGAACTTTTTTGTCAAGAGTAGCAGCTTCATGCAAAATAATACAACAGCAATGACCATGATTAATGAAGTGAATATTCAAGCAATTCATGAGTTTCAGAATTATAAAAAATTATGACTGTTTGCCGGGCGGCACGGTGGCTGAGTGGCAACACTCAGGCCTCACAGCAAGAAGGTTGCATGTTTCTCCCCGTGTCTGGATGGGTTTCCTCCGGGTACTCCGGTTTCCCCCATCATCCTAAAACATGCCCGCACCCCTATGAACTAACATCAAGGACCATGTTGTCCATCCTCCTGTGGGCTCACCACCCACAGAGGGGTTCATAGGGGGGGTCAGGTACTATGAGTATTGGGCAACAAGCTGCCCCCGCGACCCAGCCGGATTAAGCGGGAGAAGATGGATGGATGGATGACTGTTGCCTAGTGACAAATAACTTAAAACAAAAATTGTATCAAAAAGGAAGTGAGAGCTTCAGGGTAATTTTACTTCAAAGTCCACAACAGGGGCTCCTCAAGGACAAGGCTCAAAAGTTAGCAGACAGTGAAGATGATCAAGCTTGCAGAATAAAAATGTGATAAAGTAAAAAGCGGTCCAAAAGGTCCAAGGCACTCTGTTGGAATTTGAATCAAAGTCCTTTAATGGTCTCATGGGACAAGCCAATGTGTTTTGATACATATACGGTCTTCATCAGGGCAGATCAGATGATTCACTGTTTTTGTACAATCCAAAAAGGTTGCACTTAATCATTATTTGTCCACAAACTTAATCTTATGGTTTAATGACTTCATCTAACAATACTCACATCTTTCTTATTGAATAATGAGACCGCTTTAAGTAATTGTGGAAAAAGTTATTTCACTTTTGCTTATTTATACTGACAGATACTGAACTCTGGCTCAGTTTTTGTTTCATGAGGATGAAAAGGAGCAGTCGTGCTGGTTGTGTCTGTACAGTGCAGATACAGCAGAGCTTCTGCCTCATACACACTTGTGTGCATGTCTCTGACACTGTGTCTCTCCTCTGCACATGAACTCTGTCTATCTGAGAGTGGCAGCCTGTACAACCCAGTGGAGCCCAAAGGAACCTTCTGTAGATCCAGCCCATATCAGGCAGAACCAATTCAATCTCTGCTACCCCAGGGGAAGACTCAGAGGAGATAAACAGTCCAGAGCACGTCAAAGTTGTAATAGCAGTAAATCACTTAAAGAGATAGTTCAGGATTTTTGACATGAATCTGTATGGAATCCCTGTCAGCAGTGTCATGCATCAACACTGACTTACCTCCCGACAGCACCCGGTGAGCCAAGTTCTTCCCCACTTTCGGTGCTGAATCCGGCAAAATCCGGCAATCCTGAACTCGAAAAAAGTCAGACCTCGTAATCACTTGGCACTATTTTGTCTCCGGTCATATCACTGCACGCTGCTGCCAGTCTATGCCGCCAGGTGAAGCCACACATGAATATAACTCTTTTTTCAGTAGTTTGGCAGTGTTTACGTGCTCAGACTCAGACTGCCACGATGAGAGCAAACGTGAGATACAGCAATAAGTATATAAGCTTGTATAAGCTATATAGTAATATATATATATATATATATATATATATATATATATATATATATATATATATAATGGTGTGGACTTGATTATCCAGGCTGTAACAACAAAAATCCAGCTTTGTCCCACTCTGTCTCTCTTCTCTCTCATTCTAACTCCATGTGGTGAATTTTGGTATCAGTATATTCAGGTTCATAAAGATCTCCCTTTGGCTCTGGGCTAAAGGAAATATCTTCATCGTTGGTGTCGTAGTCACAAATGTTGTTGTTAACTTTCCGAGCAGTAAACACAGTGAAACAGGCCTGGCGGCAGCGCGGAGTGACATGAGCGGAGAGAAAATAGTACCAAGCGATTTTGAGGTCTGACTTTTTCGCGGTTAACATTTTGAGAGGCAAATGTATCGCTCTTTTGAACACATTGTTTTGAGAAGATTTTCATGACCCCAGACAACTTTCATCAGCACCGAAACTTGAGAAGAACTCAGCTCACCGGACGCTGTTGGAAGGTAAGTTGGTGTTGATGCACGACACTGCTGACGGGGATGCCGTACAGACTCATGTCAAAAATCCCCAACTATCCCTTTAAGACAGGCCAGGGTACCACATGGCTGGTTAGCTCAAGCGCAAGCTAGTGTGGGTCCTTGGGCAAGACCCTTTACTGCCCACCTCATACAATGATGGGAGGCGATAAAACTTACGAGATGCCGGCTCAGATGTCGCCCGGCCAAACAAGGTCTGTTTCAGGTGTCGAGGAACCAGGGCACCTTGATGAGAAATGGGCTACTGGAACCAAGCGGAAATGGGCGAGATGCGAGAACCAGGCTCTGTTGGAATGCTACTACTCCAGTAACCCGAGTCAGAGGGGTTACATGAACAGGATGTGGGAGAAATGGTTACTACAATTACTACGATACCCACAGTCCAAGCTAACAGCCAAACAACTAGTAGCTCAGTGTTCCAACATCCACAAACGGCAACTGCGATCACAACTAGAGATTGACCAGGTACAACACAAATGCTACGGCAAGGGGGAGCCAGGACGCCAGGTCAGAGGGGAGTTGAGAGGGGAGTCCCAATGAGTATCATGCTGAACGAGGCAGCGACTGACCTGAAAGATAAGATCATGGCCCGAATGAACACAAGGCAACCCCAACGCCAGTTACACAGGCTAAGTGAAGTACCACCTGAAAGTCTGCTAGAAGATGTGAATGCAGCACTCAGAGCGATCCCTACCACAACCATCACTGATCTACACTTCAGCAGCAGTGATCCTAGAGGTGTTGGGCTATAAGAGCTGCCATGGGAGCCATGAGATACGATACCCACCATGGAAAAGACGGTTAGAGGCTAAAATCAAGGAAGTGCAGAGAGGCCCAGAAAGGTGCAATGGAAAAGCAAGTACCCAAGAGGTACAGCCCGATGCCCATACCTGAAGCACTCAAAACTGCCAAACAAAGGCTCCAAGCCTTGGCCAGCCACCTAAAGAGGTACAAGTGAGAGAATGAAGCCAGACGAATAAACCACCTGTTCACAACACAACCTGCAAAAGTGTACGCTCAATGGCAGGGTAATAACAGCAGAGCAGACCCAAAGGGAAGCATCACATAACACCGATGCACAGTGGCTGGTGGCTCTGAGAGCAGACCACAGCAACCTCCCTGAACAGAATCCAGTTACCATCTCAGTGACAGACATCCAGGAAGAGTCTCAGGCATGAAAAGTTGGACAGCACCAGGCCCTGACATGATCCACGCATACTGGCTAAAGAAGCTCACTGCTCTCCATGAGCGCCTAGCAGCACAAATGAACCAGCTGCTAAGGGATGGGACTCACCCTGAATGGCTAACCCAAGGGCGTACGATCCTGATCCTGAAGGATCCCTCAAAGGGTACAGTCCCATCCAACTATCAGCCAATAACCTGTTTCTCCACAACATGGAAGCTCATATCAGGCATCATCGCAGCTAAGATAAGCGGGCACATGGATCAATACATGAGTGCAGCACAGAAGGGCATTGGCAGAAACATCAGGGAAGCCAAACACCAACTCCTGGTTGACCGAACAGTCGCTCATGACTGCAGAACCCGTCAGACCAACCTGTGCACTGCCTGGATTGATTACAAGAAAGCCTATGACTCAATGCCACACACATGGATCACTGAGTGCCTGGAGCTGTACAATATAGACAAGACAATATATGTAAGTTACAGTGTTTTTAATGAAGATGTTAGGAGTTAGGAGGTTATTACAATGAATTACCAAGGCAGTTGGTCCAGCTTACAATTTAAGGTAGTTCAGCAGTATTAGTCTTTAAATATTACATAAATGTTGACAATTGTTAACAAATCACAAGAAAATATAGCCTAATCTTTTAGTTTCTTAAAGTATGCCTGAGCTGCTTGGGGCAATCTGAAAACAGTTGAGAGAAAAACAGTCATCTTCCCTGTCCACAAATGCACAAAGCTCTTACCTTCTGCACATTTTTCACAAATGAAATCATCACCTTTGGCTTCTACTCAAACCTCAGTGCTGCAATGTGACCTGTCGCCCATCACCTGTCGGGCCCTATCACACCGCCTGGTGCTTGCCAAGATGGATTCTCGTGAGTCTGTGAAAGTTTTTTTCATGATAAATATTTATGTTTTTAAAAAAATGTGAGTTGGTGTGATAACCGTACAACCAGTGAAACCAGCTCCTGTGAACTAAATGATTCATATCATACTAGAAAAAATAATTACTGTTTCCTGATTGAATCTTTACAGCTGAACAGACAAATTGGTGGTGTTTGCGTCATAACTTATTGTTTTCATTTTGAAGATAAAATTGTACCACAGAGTGCAGCTTTTTATTTTGATGAATGTGATCTGATTATGATTTCATGTTTGAGAAAGTCAATTTAAAAGAATCCGTATCACAAAAGCAGCCTTTTCACTCTTTTCATTTTGTTCCATTGAAGAAAAGTAATTAGGTTTTCAGGTTTTCATTCCTCACAAAACTGTACTATGTTCAGTCAGCAGATGAAGTCGTTTGCATACCATTGCTTCACATATGTACTAAAGACCATTACAGGTACTTACAAGTACTGCTACAATTATGAATACTACTTTTTTTTTACTCCTCCTATTTTTGTGAATAATTCAACCAGAGTCACTACAGAAACTAGGTTCAACCGTCATAAAAGTGAACACATAGAATCATGCTTTGCCCATTCATTAGACAAACAAATAAGACCAAATAAGAAAAAAGTTGAGTTCATTTAGTTTAAATGTTAAATGTTCACATTTTTTATACAGTGCTTTTCCACCTTCAAGGCTCAAAGCACTTTACAACAAGAAACCACTCACCCATTCACACACTCATTCATACACCAGTGTACACAGGCACTGGGGGCAAGGTGGGGTTAGTGTCTTGCCCAAAAACACTATGACAGCATCAATTTGTGGAAGCTGGAATCGCCTTTGAACCGCCAACTTTTAGATCAGTGAACAAACGCTGTACCACCTGAGTTACTGCCATGGACCAGGGACCATGTAGAGGAGCATTAAACAAAGAAACACTGAAAAGAAGCTTTGTACAAGACTGTAGCTCTTGGAGCGCGTTTCCATCTATTGTACCTGAGACAGACAAAACAGTATGCAACAGTTATAAAAAGTACAATGGTAAACTAAAGCCAGTGGTGGGAATAAGGAAAATAAGCAACATTTTTAGGTATCTGTACATTTTACTGTGGCTGCTCATTATTTTACATTATATTTAAGAGCACATACCTGTACTTTCTGCTTCAGTGCATGTTTTTACTAGATAGAACTTTTCATAAGGTTTGAAGGGTGATTTTTAGCATGTTCATAGTAACATTCTAACTAAAGCTTTTGAGTACAAGTTCTGCCTTTGGGAAGTGTATACTAGTCAAAGTCAAACTCCTATATTATATAGGCTGACTCATGACACACAGAGCGAACTGCAGGTGAAATACAGATGATCTGAATGTCACTATCAGAGCAGCTTGGGTTTCCATTCCACCTGAGCAGTGCCACAGGGGGACCTCCTCCATACCACGGGACACTGAGGCAGTAGTTCATGCTAAAATTTTATGTAGTAATCTAGTTTTCTGAGACACAGAATTTAGTTTTTTTCATTGTCTGTAAAATACAATCATAATCCAAGAAATAAACTCTTGAAATATTCCACTCTGTGTCATGAGTCTTTCTGAAATGAGTGACAACAAATGATATTCAGATTTTTTGCACTAGACTAGTAGACATAAAATACACCAGAAAATTAAGGAACTGATTCATGTTTCTACTTCTGACCACAAATTAGTCTTAATCTATATGTGTCATGACACCTGACACTTTAACACAAAATTAGATTGAACTTCAACATTTTTAAACAGTACTTCATTACTTTTACTTAGTAGATTTTTTTTTATTTGCTACTTTTACTTGCATGCTTACTTGCAGAGGTCTGAGGTTGCTCCCAGGTTAGCAACAGGTTTGATTGACAGTGTTGCTAGGGCCTGCTCCCTGCTAAAGGAGCGTGGACCTTCAGTAATCTTGCTCCTGATTAAGCTCTTTGGTTTTGTGCTCCAATTTCCAAATATGGTCTTAGATTCAGATTGTCTGTTGTAGTCATTGCTAGCCTCGATGAGCTTCATTTGGTTACAACCAAACGTTATGGGTGACGTTCAGTTGTATTTTACAGTCTATGTTTGTGAAGGACTGTCTCTTATTGTCAGGGGAGAGTGACTGTAATGCCTCCAGACGCTTGTGAATTCATTTTAATGATCATAATCAGCTTTTATTGCTCCTGCTAAGCCTGGACATTAAACTTTTACTATCATGTTCTGAAAAGCACAAGATTCATGCATGAGTTTAGCATGAGTGTTTGTTGTCCAAAATCCTCCTACTCTAAACTCTCCTCATCTCTTATCCCAGTCCAAACATGTGTGACAGGTGACATAGTGACAGGAAGTGACACGAGTCATTCCTCTTCTATATTATTCAGGAACGTGGGAGAGGGGCAAGCATCACAAAAAAGGAGGAGAGGAGAGAGAGAAAGAGAAAGGGGGAGAAAAAGAGGATGAAAGGAAATGAAAGGGGGGAAAAGGAAGGTAGAAGGATAGAGAGAGAGGAGACAGAGAAAGAGATGAGAGTGAAGAAGAGAGAATGTAAGAGGAGTAGGGAGAGAAGATGGGATGGATGGAAGAGAGGAAGGAAGCGAAGGGAAGTGCCAGGAGAGAGAAAGAGACAAGGAAGAGAGACGTGCATGGGACTGTTTTTTATTAGATACTGAGAGTGACAAATGATGGTGTGGACAAACAGTGCCCCACACAAAAGTGACGTGGTGCCCTCAGATGGACGGTTGCCTGGAAACGAGCAGGAGGTGAAACATGCTCTGAAGACAATGGTTTGTGTAGGTCCACTGGAAAAAAAAAACATATCTCAGTAAGTTAAAATGACTTAAATTAACAACATTTGACTACATTTGAGTAGATTCAACAAGTACAATGATCCGCCAGTGGAATAAGTGTTTTTCTTCATTCAAGCACCATTTAATTTTGTTTCTTATTTTATTTTAAGTGTAGCAAGATGTATTTTCATATTTTAAGTACAAAAAGTCTTTTCCACTGGCAGATCATTTTACTTGTCAAGTGAAATTTATTTCATTGAAATTTAAGTCATTGTAAAACTTTCTTAATTCAAGTCATCTTAACTTGGCTAGATTTTTTTTTCTGCAGTGCCCCGATATGGAAAAAAAAAAGACATAAAAAGGTTTTTACATAGCAGCCCATTGCATGTAAACATAGAGATGTAAAATTTATTCGAGAATTCTTACAGTTAAAGATTAAGAGGGAAGATCGGGCAGAGTTATGATGGAATTTGACCTGGTTTATGGTTAGTATCTTTAGCCACATAGAACAAAAAAAAATACACAAAGTTCAACATCTTTTCTTTTCTAAGTGATTTTTGAACCAAAATAGCCCCAGAAAGTGGAATCATTATTCATCCTCAGAGATCAATCAAGTCATACTTTATTTCTACAACACATCTCATTTGTAAGAGTGATTTTTGCCCAGTGAAAATGAGTCTGGTGACCTGTACATGGCCACAGTTAGACAGGTCAGAATTGTATAGAATTTGACTCTTTGTTGTCAAAATGCTGTATGGTAAATATCGGTCATTACTGGGCCTATACACATGAAACAAACTGGCACAAAGTTCCATATGTTTTAAATCAGGCATGTCCAAACTACGGCCCGGAGCCTCAGACCAATTGTTTTGGGCCTCATGCTTTCAGGGGAATTGCCCCATACTACAAGCAATAGTTTTTACTGCATGTTTTTGAAATCTACCTTGATCAAGCAAATTGAGTGTGTCCTTTTAAGGGTCTGAATATGAACAAAGGTCATTTAAACCTGTCATAAATGCACCGATTTGAATTACTCACTGTTCTCACCACCAGTCTATGACCCTCGGTCGGTCTTCACACTGGTCTGTGTTTTAATATGTGGCCCTCGATGAAAAAAACACCCCTATTTTAAATCATTGAAGGTGGAATCACTTTAACGAATGCTGTGTTGCTGGGCTGCTGAACGGACCAGCCATAGGTTTAACATAATGTGCGCACATAAAGCATAGATTTAATATAATATGTGTATCCAGTACCTGACAAAATGATGGGGTTAAATATTTCAGTCAGTATAATTTTGTCAAAAACAGTGAATCTCCCATAGAGAGTTCTACAGGCCCCTGCGCTCATCCGAAGTAATCATATCCAGTAGACCATCCTGGACAAGGCCTATTCAGGTCGTGAACCATATAACTCAAACCAAAAGACTATTCCAGAAATAAGCAGATATGTGCTTGTGTAGATTTGGCTTGCCGTGGTTAAAGTGCTCTGGGGAAATGCTCAACACAATAATTCAAACTGTTCAAGGGCACATTTTTCGAAGCATTTTTTGTGGAAACACAGAAATGTAGTTATTGATGGGAAACTTCAAAACAGAGATTGATTTCATACTATTAGTATTTATAATTCAGTGCTTGCAGTTTGTCAGGAAAAGCATTGCCAGTTCAACTACTCAATCATAGAGAGATAGGCTGGTATTGTGATCCATATTTGTAATTATTCATGAACAAAAGCACGGCGAATGTTACAGGCCGAGATAATTGGACCCAGAAGTGGACACAAGACTGACTGGCAGCTCATGTATTTAAGTAGATGTATTTATTGGTATTCCAGGAAAAGAACAGAGCGCTTACTTTAAATATAAGAGTATGGCATAGTCTGGCTCTGGCTCTGGCTCTGGGTCCGGTTGGGTAATTGGCAAATTCCAAATGGATATCACACAGCAAACAGCAGGAGAAGTGAACTGGAAACACAGAAAAATAAACATGGATGAAAGAAAAACAAATGTAATAATAACTAAATAAATAAATATTCAAATTAAAGAAAGAATCTGTCTTAAATCACCATTAAATGAGCAATTTGGGGGTAAAATTTTGGGGGTAAAAGTTACAGACTTTATGGCTTTAAATAACTCTCAACAGTTCAAACCAAATAATGCTTCTCATTACACTGCCATTAAATCTCCCTCTCACAGGCTTTCACAGCCACAGGACTGACTGGGGTCTGACTCAAGTCAAATACAAAAGTGTAATTGAATTATTCTTATGATTCTATTCAAATGGAATAATTACCCAGTCTTACTGACACATCTTTGATAGTGCTCAGATCCGGATCCAGACTTTGGTCAGGACTTAAAGATCTTCTGTGTACCACCCCCTTCATGTAGGATTTGTGAGTTCAAAAACTTCCCAAATGTGTCTCCTCTGCCAGCGTGAAGCTGTGCAGGTTCCACAAACAGTGTGGCAGGTTTGGTGGAAGTAAATATTAGCTGTGCAGTCACAGATCAGTGGATGTGTTTTTCCTCATCTGCATATGAAACCTCGAGGGAACTTTACCTGTTTCTCTGATCTAAAGCAGGGATTTGAAGTTGAAAAATGCAGGAAGTAGCGCTGAGTTCTAAAATGTAAAACCTCTAGTCATGTCAACACCAACATGCATCCAAAATGCAGTTTAAACATTCATTTAATCAAATTAAGGTGTAGTCTTTTTTTTTTTTTCTAGCCCATTCATAACTCAAAAGTACTAGTAAAGTAAAGTACTAAATGTTTAGGTATATGTATTTTACATAAGTTCATTTTAAAGTGGATACTTTTTACTTTTTTTCTAAACTGGTCTGAAAAGTGCTTTTCATATGGTTTTATGGGTTATTTTACCATGTTTATGGTAAGATTCTGAGTTCAAGCTTTGGCTTTCAATAAACAAAAATAATACACAAGATTCATTCAAAAATTACGAAACTGATTTGTATCATTTTGAACCAATACATTTATCACTTTAACAAATTAACTTTAACAAATTAACACTTTCAACAATTCTGTGTAAAATACTTGTGATACTTGTACTTTTTGCCTCTGTATCAGTAGTTTTACTTAAGTAACAAAACAGAGTACTTCATGCAACCCTGAATATAATGTTGATAATTCTGTTTTGGTGAAATGAGTAGTCTAACCTGTCATATGCACTATATTATAATTATACCCTTGTTAAATCCCATTTACAAAGCAGTAGGACCATTGAAATGATCTGCATATCAGTTTCACCAGCCTCCATGTGTAATGTGCATGGATCCTTTAAAACAGTGAGTGAAAGTTGTGTTATGTGTGATGGATATGGACATCCAGGGTCAGAAGTATTCACTTTCACTTTCACACACAGGCCTCACGCGAGCTGCTCCAGGTGAGACCACAGACTCCAGCACAAATATTCCACTCCACCTGCTTTCCATTGGGAAAAACAGATCCACTTTAGCATTCCATTTTTGAAATGTAGACATTTATTGTATATTTTTACATCTCTCATTAAAAATACATTACTGACAGCTCCAAACCACATGACAGTGCACAGGGCGGGTTACCAGCCTTTTCTAATTACTTGCTTCAGGGGGATCTAAGCCGTGATCATATAGTTTTACCTGGCAGTTTGTGCAGAAAAGTTAAACATTCTAAAAGGGAATACCACTTTACTCATTAAAATAAATATGTTTGTCCTACTGTGGTGGTTGGTCTCTCACCCTAATCCAGTTCAGACCGTCTACGAGAGGCCTGGGAGCTTGAGAGTCCTGCGCAGTATCTTGGCTTTTCTTGGTACAGATATATATGGATATATATGGAAATATTTGGCTATATTTGGATATGTCCATCCAAAATGCATGGGCAATTTATACGCAAGGAACACATTTTTGTGATAGTTCAAACATTCATTTGAAAGTAAAAAGGTATTGTCATATATTTTATCTGTCAAATAAACGCTAGTGTGTAAATTAGATTAGGGGCCTATGTTAGAGTATGGTTGCTATAGGTAACATGAGAAACCTGCTGTACTCTTCACAACCTATAATCAAAGCCATGAACAGTTTTATCTTTTACTGCAGTTAAATGATGTTTATTTTACATTTCTTGTCAGTTTATTTGACCTGAAACAAACTGGTTCAAATATAGCTACCTTTTGTAACTTATTCTAATGCAAAAATCCAAAACATTTTCAAGCATTTCCCAAAACGACTCTTTTCTTGAATAATAAAAAGTACAGTGGACATGTTTACCCCGGTTCCATCAAATCTAATCGTTCAAAGCACTCCATAACATCAGGCAGACTTTGTGAGAGGCGTTTTGGATGCCTCGTCTCATCAAAGAATGCAGCCGTGCTGAAAGGAACATGTGAGCTTAATAAATTGTGCTGGAAATAGTAATGTCTCAATCAATCTTGAACAAACAAAATAGGCCTCTCCAGCTCCACAGCCTCTTGAATTTTAATGCAGATCCTGAAGGCAAAAACATTAGAGAAAAATACAAGCACGGCCAAGTTTTAGCGCTCGACAGCAGAACCCTGGTGACATCTCTGTGCGCCTGTCAGACAGATGCTGTGCCTATGGATGACTATGACTGACGGTGGGCAGGAAATGAAAACTTCATTTGGAAGTTTAGTTTCCTAGTGGAACAGCTAAAATGTCAGGGTAAAATTACATTATATTATACATTATATATTATACAACTTTTCTGGTGAGAGACCAATTGCTTGTCTCCATAGAGATAATAACCTGGAATGTTCCACTGTGTGTCTTGAACATATTTTATTTTATTTTTTATTACAGATGTTTCTATTGTTAAAAAAAAGTTATAACATGCATTCTTTCTGTGAGCAGGATTGCCTCTCCACAGATGTGACATCACCTGCCCGTGACCATGTAGAGAAATTTAATTGAATACTGTGATTCATTCCAGGCAGAACAAAACATCTCCATGGAGACAACCAGGAAAGTTACATTGCACATCCAAGTCTCTGAAGGTTCAGTTCAGTTAGTGTTTGCTTTGGTTTAGTCTTAGTCAGGACTAGACCAGGACTAAACCCAACCAAGTCTAGATTCAAGACTAGACTGGGATCAAACCAGAGCAAATTGTCAGGCTACAGAACTCTGCATCACTCATTGTTCCTTATCTACTGCTGAATATGTGATTGTGATTATTATTATTCAGAAATTTCTTTGTGAAAAATGTCCAACATGAATTATTTTTTGCAGCTCACGTTCCTATGTTTTCTCACCTTGACCCATCAGTTTATCTGTTGAAACATGGAAGTGGTTTCAAAGTGGTGCCAGGCGCTCCGGTCCTCTTCACAGCTGTACATTCAGACAAAAACACATTATAAATAACCTTTATGTCCCAGTTTGCACTCCCTCTAGTCTCCCCATGGCATGCACCATGACGCTCGGCTTCATCTTGTTTACAGCGAAAACCAGTAATAAAGAAGACAAATGACCCCAGGATTGACCCCTGTGGAGAGCCTGACCACCCCAGCCCTAAACATGCTAAAGTGCAGATGGGAAAGGCATCCAGAGCCATAAATCACCCACTTCCATGTGTTATCACATCACCTAAATATGTTTCTATAGTGATTATTTAGCTCCACAGTCATGTAATTTTATGGTGGGAATGCATAAAATGTGATACATGTTTAAGTGGGTTTACGCAGCAGATGTGGTCAGGCATTTCAATGGTTCATAAACAGTGAGGAGGCAAAGAACACATGGAGATACTCAGAACAACGAGGACATCTGCTGGTCAGGAGGGGGAGTGCACAGACTATAGACCAGGCAGTAGACACAGTATGGGACAAAGTGAATGATGTGCAGAGGTGAGCCAAAAACTGTACTTAACCAAGAAAAACTAATTACTTTAAAACAATAATATTCAAGTAGAAGTACAAAGTAGTGGTCCAAGAAATTACTCAAATAAGAGTGAAAGAAGAATTTTGGAAATGCAAATGTAAATGAGTCAACTCAATCCAAATCTCAACCCAGCCCAAAACATGCTCCACAGGCCTCCAGAAAGAAGAGCTGATCGCTAAAGCGGGTCAGTTAAATACAATCATTTCATTAAATACTGTCCCACTCTAACTGTAGACTTTGAACTATATGTTTTAATAATATTTCACTTGTTTGTGTTGTTGTAAGGCGGCCTTGAGTGTCCATAAAGGTGCCTAATAGATAAAATGTATAATCATAATTGGAAATACAATAATAATAACAATAATAATTTATTATTGTTATTATTATTATTATTATTATTATTATTATTATTATTATTATTATTATTATTATCTCTCTTTCTGTCTTGCTCTCTTCTCTATCCATGTCGCTCTTTCTCTGTCTCTTCTCTCTCCCTGTCTCGCTCCCTTCTCTCTCTTCTCACTGTCTCTCCCTTCTCTCTCTTCTTTCGCTTTTCTTTCTCTGTCTCTCTCTTCTCTCTCTCCGTCTCTCTCCCTTCTCTCTGTCTTCTCTTGCTTTTCTTTCTTTATGTCTCTCTCTGTCTCTCTCCCTTCTCTCTTTTTTCTCTCTCTGTCTCTCTCTGTCTCTCTCAATCTCTTCTCCTCTGTCTCTCTTCTCTCCCTATATCTTTCTTCTCTCTCGCTCTCTCTGTCTCTCTCCTTTTTGTCTTTTCTGGCTCTCTCACTCAATCCACTGTAGAAAGAAACCCAGTGAAGTTGAAATTTCTTGCATTCACGGGTGAGAAGAAATGATGCAGACAATGACAGTATTAAAATATTGTACAAAACCTATACACCAAAAGAACAGAAATGAGCTTTTAACCATGTTGTGAAGTCTTTTAATTTCTCTTTATTCAGAGCTGTATTTTGAGTGATTCATGCATGTTTGAATGATCTTGTATTTCCAATCAGTGCACAGATCTCTCTCTCTCTCTCTTTCTCTCCCCATCTCTCTCCATCTCTCTCTGTCTTTCTGTCTTCTCTGTCTCTGCCTCCTTCGCTCCCTTCTCTCTCTTCTCTCTCTGTCTCTCTCTTCTTTCTCTCTTCTCTCTTATGTCTCTCTTTTCTCACTCTGTCTCTCTTTCTCTTCTCTCTCTTTCTCTTCTCTCTCTGTCTCTCTCTCTCTCTGTGTGTCTCTGTCTGCTCTCTCTCTTCTCTCTTATGTGTCTTCTTTCTGTCTCTCTCTTCTTTTGTTTTTCTTCTCTCTCTTCTCTGTCTCTCTTGCTGTCTCTCCCTCTCCTCTCTTATGTCTCTCTGTTTCTCTCTCCTCTCTCTTATGTCCCTTCTCTCTCTGTCTCTCTCTTCTCTCTTATGTCTTTCTCCTCTCTCTCTTCTCTCTCTCCTTTCTTATATCTCTCTGTCTCTCTCTCCTCTCTTTTATGTCTCTCTGTCTCTCTCCTCTAACTTATGTCTCTCTTCTCTCTCTCTCTTCTCTCTCTCTGTCTCTCTTGCTGTCTCTCCCTCTCCTCTCTTATGTCTCTCTGTTTCTCTCTCCTCTCTCTTATGTCCCTTCTCTCTCTATGTCTCTCTCTTCTCTCTCTCCTCTCTTATATCTCTCTGTCTCTCTCTCCTCTCTTTTATGTCTCTCTGTCTCTCTCCTCTAACTTATGTCTCTCTTCTCTCTCTTATGTCTCTCTTCTCTCTCTCTCTTCTCTCTCTATGTCTCTTGCTCTTCTCTGTCTGTCATGGTACTCTCTGGATTTTCCATTCCTCCCTGTTATCCCTCTGCCTGCACTTACAATACCGACCTTATCTGGATCTGCTGGACGTGACCGTGGCTCGTCCTCCTGCTCCTGGCCTGCTCACCTTGTCTCATAATCACCGGTTTATCAGCTCTGCCAGATCCTCAATTAACCTGCGTGCTGAACATTTGCTCTGGCTTTTTTGATTCTTTGCCAAGTGCGTTTTCACATTTTTGACTTAACTGCCGTCTGTCCTCTGCTCCAGCTCCTCTGCCAGCTTCCTTCGGTCATGCTCCTTCTCCACCACCAGCTCCAGCCCTTTCTACCCTGCCTAATCCACACTACCTGCTGTTCCTGGACCTTCCTCTAGTTCCTGCAAATCTCACAATTCCTGTAATAAATCTCTGTTAAACCTTTCCCTGGATTCTGTCTGCTTTTAGGTCCTCACCTTGTTGAGCTGTGACACATAAGAAGGTTCAAAATTGTCACATTGTCAGTTTTCAAAACTAAATCTAAACTAAAAAAGCCCAAATGAAAATCCACGTCTTGCTGCTGTGAAAATGCAGGTTTTAAATTATTTTTTCAGTTTACAATGCACAAAATAATATATCATATTTATTATAATACATGTGTTCTGTTCTTATTATTCTTAGTCTAAAGCCGAGCTTTGTTAACTCAGATACTGTTAGAGACATTGCTTTGTGTTCTGTATCAGTGACTGAGCAGTGAAGAGTCACTGATCCTCCAGTCAGGTACTCCTGACACAGGTCCTCCAGGTAGGTACTCCTGACAAATTCTCCAGGCAGGTACTCCTGATACATTCCCCAGTTAGGTACTCCTGACACAGATCCTCCAGTTAGGTACTCCTGACACAGATCCTCCAGGCAGGTACTCCTCGCACATTCTCCAGTCAGGTACTCCTGACACAGATCCTCCAGGCAGGTACTCCTGACACAGGTCCTCCAGGCAGGTACTCCTCGCACATTCTCCAGTCAGGTACTCCTGACACAGATCCTCCATTTAGGTAATCCTGACACAGATCCTACACCTACAGTTAGGTACTCCTGAAACAGATACCAAACCACAGATTGTACTGCTAATTTATGTAAACACCTGTATTCTTCAACACAGGAAAGATTCAAGGTGATCCACTTTATTTTAGAGTTTAAATATTTAAATAAGAAGAATACATAATAAGAATGTGTTTTTCTAAGCAATGGCACCTCCATGAGAACATGCCTTAATAATAACAACAGTTCAGTTTTTCAAGTGTCCCCTATTTTCTGATCTATGTTCTAATGTAGTTTCCTCTCCACAAACAGAGCTGAAGTTGTTTTTCTTTTTCTTTTTTTCATTTACACATTTTTACCACACAAACCCGGCAGACTTAGTTCTTCCCTTAAATAGAAAACACTTTATTCCACCTTGTGATGTCATGTGGTAGTACAGGAAGTTCTCCTCAAGTTTTCCACTAATAGCATTTGGATAATTTCAGTCCTGGAACTGACCATCTCTTATGAACTAAATGTAAAAGGTAGATGTTAACTTGAAAACTATACTGCTTCATGTCATCACAAGGTGGAAGAGCATTTTGAGCCTTAGAGATGTAGTAAGGCTAATAATAAAGGGTTACTCAAACATGGGTGAATGAAACAAAACACAATTCCAGGTGTGTTTTTGTGGAGGTAACAGCATTATAACATGACCTAAAGCTCACAAGACGATTTTGCGTAATATAGTACTATGAATATCCAAAAGTGCTTTCCAGTAAACCTGACTGTGGCTCCGTGAGGTGAAGTACTGCCAAACATGTGAGCTCTCCACATTGATCAGTTCTTCTTTTCATCGCTTGGACTGTGGTCTTTCTGAGCTGTGGGAGGCTGGGCACATGAGAGCGCTGGATGACGGGGCTTGGATTTCTCTGAATGAGTTATATAAGAGTTTATTCGCAGAGGTACACTTGTGGTAAATGCCACTTGCGCTCTGTACAGTCTAGACACACAAGTTAGTGGGCTGGCTCAAGGCCTCAAGGAGAATTCAATCAAAGGCCAGAGCCAAGGCAAACAGCAATATAAAACTACAACAACAATACAGGAGCACTTTATAAAACAGAGCTCAGACGAAGACTTGTTTTTGCTCCGTCTTGTGGTGCTATCCAGGAAGACAACTGTGTAAGCAATAAAAATGAAAATGTTGATATATTTTGTGTTATTCTGATGACAATATTCAGATGTACTATCGGGGTGATCCATCAGGAATCTGCTCGAATGTGCCTGTAATGTTATGGTTGAGGTTTATGTGTTCCACAAAACGTATGTGCACTGTTAAAAGAGACACAAACCTGCAGGAATAACCTTTTATAGTTCACACTCTTAACTTTGGCTGGACCTGCTAGTCCAAACTGTGCATTGTGAGTTTTATTTGAAAAACCTAAATTGTGGGGGTGTAATGGTATCCAAGTTTCACGATACAATATTGTGGTATGAACATCATTGTCAGGGTTTGGTGTTTGTTATGTGCTCCCCCTCCCTTCTGCGTCTGTCTGCTCCTCTCGGGGGCGTGGCTGGGCTAATGCTGCAGTGTGGATCACCTGCTCGGTGGTTCACCTGCAGCTAATTGTCTAATCAGCCCCAGTACTTAGTCTTGTCCTTGTCCTGTGTTCTCTGTCAGTTCATTCCTCCACTATCCCTTGTCTACGTCCTTTTCCTGCTTGTACACGTCCATGTCCTCGTTCTCATCCTGCTTGTCCACGTTGTCCTGCCTACCCCCAGTCTGTCTACCTGTGAGTCTTCCCTCCGTCTGTCTCCAGCCAGCTCCCATCACCACATCTTACAATCCCGGAAATAAACCTGTTAAACATCTACCTGCGCCTATGTCTGTGCTTTGGGGTCCTCAACCACACTCAAACCATGACAATCATAGTACGATATACAGTGCGATATCGTGGGGAAGCGCACAATATGGTGGGAGGCTCACGATATTATGATATTCTACATAATAACAGGACTGACATTCTAAAATGCTTTGACCAGTCATTTGGTACAACATTTATTGTCATTGGATTCATAGCAACATCTAAATCTCTCTGTACCATATTTTGCATCTATACAACTTTAACATAAATATGAATGAAAGGGTACAGAAAGAACCAAAAGCTTATAGCATCTGCCCCTTTTCAACTCAAAATTATATTACAACTCCAGTGGGTTGCGCTGTATACATTCAACAAAAAAACAAGAAAAACAAACAAACATACTCTTCTTTTTACACAGAGGTATTCTATCTTTTCAGTAGTGCTACTTTCACACTTTTCTTAAAAAAAAACGTGAATATACTTTGAAGTTCTATTTTCTCAAGAAAGACTGTTCCATAGACTGACTCCTTGGATTGAGACACATCGCTCCTTTGGGTTTGTTCTAAATTCAGGTTTGAAAAAAAAAAATTTGTTCCTCTTAATTTATAACTACTTTCCATAGTTTTGAGGAGGTTATATTCTACCAATTCTTTAAATTTTAACGTTTCTAATTGTATAAATATTGGATTTGTGTGGGCCCTGTATCCACTTGCATTTAGGACACGAATGGCACGTTTCTGTAAAAGGAAGATTGGTTCAGTGTATGTCTTACAGGCACTTCCCCACACTTCAGTGCAATAAGTCAGATAAGGAGCAATCAGTGAGTTATAAAATAGAAACAACGCACTTTTGTTAAGACAATCTTTGTGTAAACATCTCACAGTACAACATTCATTGCAATATTTTGTGGTGGCTCACAAAACCGTGAATATGCTACTTTTTCCTCTAAAAACTTAATCCAAAGAATGAAGATTTCAAAGTGCTTAGAACAGTTATTTCTTCATGTCGTCTGCACTGAAACAGAGCAAAGGATCATGGTCTATGTAGTTCCCTCTGTTTTTTTTGTTTTTTTTAGCTATTTCTGAATCATAACTATTAATTTAAGAGACTTGCGAGTCAATATATTGTGATGGTCCACAATATTGTTGTGATACTTTTAACTATACAATATCATGATATTTTGGTTAGTGTTACATCCCTACTAAATTGCAAATCTCTAACTTTTAGAACACTGTTGTAGTAATGGTTGATTTGATTTAAAGCTACAACATTTCTGGTGGAAGGTTCATAATGGAGGACATTGCACTGCCTGGAATGTTCAGCAATATGGCATTAAGCTTATCTAACATGGAGACAAGCAAGAGGCTCAAATAGTCATATCTGCATGTTGCAATCAGGGTTTTCCTAGAACAATAAAACTCCTCCACTGTAATAAAAAGAATGAGAAGTGAAACACCATGCTGTCATTGTCTCAAGTCACAAAAAAACATGTTTAAAGCTATGGTCACACTTGGTTTGGTCCTAGTTTGGTCTCAGTTTAGTCTTTGGTCCCAGTTTAGTCCAGTTTTAATGTGGTGTATATATGTGCAAGTGTGAAAGCAGCTACACAGGATCTTATTTGCTTATCAGAAAAAGATGTCTTATTTCAGGACGTGACAAAGAGAGGAGGAGAAAGAGAAAGAATGAGAGCTGGAGGAGAGAAGAGAAAGAGAGAAAGGGGAAAGAGATGAAGGAAGCGTGAGAGACAGACAGGGAGACAGAGGAACTAGGGTGAGACACTTCACCCACCTTGCTTATGCTACGCCTACACAACTGTGGAAGTGTGATTTTCTGTTATTTATTCCCAACAATATTTTTGAGCTTCTATATTTGAAGAAATGGGCTCAAATAGCAGGTTAATGTTATTATTTGAGTTCACCTGCACATGTAATTACAATTCATGAAATTATGCATACTTAATAGCTATCATTAGTATTATGTAGCCTAATTTGAACATTTGGGTTATCATTATTTTCTTGCACTTTTCTTCGGGTATGCTCTATGACGTCGCTCCTGTCTGTGTCCTGATTTGCCCTTTGCCCAAAACAACAGTCAAAGTCAAACTATTAGCCAGGCCATTAGCTCCGTGATGCAGGGGTGGTTACACTCAATTAGGTTTCCAGTCGCACGCTCTTCTGCGACCTCCTACTGGAAGCGAGAACGACGCGCTCACGCTGCGTAACTACGGCGTTATAACTACCCACGACGATAATACCTACCAACAGCCCTAGCAAAAAAAAGTTTGTATCGTATTTTTAAGCATTTCTTTTCGCTCTGAACTTTGCACCGTGGCGCGGTCTAATCATTACCACAGGATTACGCACGCCATCTCCCTCCGCACACAGTAAGCAGCTCACCAGCCAAAGCGCACAAATCCACCAGCGACAACCGGTTTGTCACATGACTATCTCCTGCCTGCGCGCTCTGCTCTTCCTTGCTTCCCTGTTTGGTTGTATTTCCGCGTTCATTCTCGGGAGCGCTGTTTGCTGGATGCCCGCCTCGCTCGTCCGCCTTTTACGCACCGGATAGCGGGAGAAGGAGCCGCAGCCCCGCGGAGAACCGAACCGGGTAGTGTCTGGACCCACGCACCACCATGTTTACCCGGGTCAAGTCCGCGGTGGCGAGTTTTATGGGGGGAATGATGTCCGGAGGAACCAATGGGGAACATCCAAGCGGCTCCGAGCTGCCGCTGAGGTTTCCCTACACTAGACCCGAGTTTTTGGGACTGTCTCCGGACGAGGTGGAGTGCTCTGCGGACCACATCGCCAGGCCCATCCTAATTTTGAAGGAGACTAGCCGGCTGCCCTGGTCCACCGGCTACGCGGAGTGAGTATGGAGCTGTAGGCTGCGTGTGGCGCAGAGCAGAGCATCCTCTTGTTCCGCATGTCTTTGTTATTGTTGTGGCCCGGGGTCCATGTGCGTCCAAGTGCGATGGATATGTCATGGAGAGGCTTTTCTTGATTAAAGCTACAGCTACAAAGAATAGGTGTTGATGGGTGAAGGAGATGTCTGTTGAATGCAGTGTTTCCAATGCACTTTTCATGCACTGTACTAAAAGTCTAAATGATAAATCTATAAACACAATGAAGAATGGCCCATTTAAAACTGCAACTGTAATATAAAGCTACTGCACTGGCATAATCCTCACAAGCTATTCTGTGTATTTGGCAGAGATGCTGAAAATGTGAAGTTACATTTTCTCTAAGGTAAGAAATATTTGGGAGAATTATTTCTTTGTCCCAGTATCAATGTGAAGCAAACGTACACATTGGAAGTTTTAGCCAATAACTTACTCAGTGACATCTAGTTACACTGTATTTTTTCACTTGGAAGGTACTGCACCTGCGTACCTGCTGTGCCAGAATGTTCCACAAAATGGACTAAACACCCACATTTGATATTAAATAACTGACACAGCCATTCAAAGTAACACACCGTGTCCCATTGTGGTAAAGGTTATATTCAAATATCTCTGGAGGAGTTCAGTTGTCAGGGCAATATTCAAAATGTTCTCCTGATACCGTGACCTAAATACCAGCTCCTGGAGTCAGGCTTCTTCCTCCTTGAACCCAAACAGACCTGACCCTCCCAGAGCCATAAAGACCT
This sequence comes from Odontamblyopus rebecca, assembly GCA_030686955.1. Lineage (NCBI taxonomy): Eukaryota > Metazoa > Chordata > Actinopteri > Gobiiformes > Gobiidae > Odontamblyopus > Odontamblyopus rebecca. The sequence goes on along the minus strand of CM060659.1, from coordinate 8,818,050 downwards.
CTGTAGGAGACACAAGTGGACTACAGGGACCATTTAAAGACCTCTGTAGGACACACAAGTGGACTACAGGGACCATTTAAAGACCTCTGTAGGACACACAAGTGGACTACAGGGACCATTTAAAGACCTCTGTAGGAGACACAAGTGGGCTACAGGGACCATCTAAAGACCTCTGTAGGACACACAAGTGGACTACAGGGACTATTTAAAGACCTCTGTAGGACACACAAGTGGACTACAGGGACCATTTAAAGACCTCTGTAGGAGACACAAGTGGACTACAGGGACCATCTAAAGACCTCTGTAGGAGACACAAGTGGACTACAGGGACTATTTAAAGACCTCTGTAGGAGACACAAGTGGACTACAGGGACTATTTAAAGACCTCTGTAGGACACACAAGTGGACTACAGGGACCATCTAAAGACCTCTGTAGGAGACACAAGTGGACTACAGGGACTATTTAAAGACCTCTGTAGGAGACACAAGTGGACTACAGGGACTATTTAAAGACCTCTGTAGGACCCACAAGTGGGCTACAGGGTGTGATCCATACTTTCTGTGATAATATTTCGGTGTCAATCATTGATTGTGTTGGCAGGGTCTTCTAGCTGTGAGTGAGAAGTCATCCAGCACAGTCAGTCCTTAGATAGTTAGATAATAAAGTATGACTTCTATAGATAGTTGCATAATGAAAGTCCAGTCTTTTGCAAAGATCGACTGTGTATGGGACTCCTTGCCTAAGATGTCAGGTTGTTCCCTCTCATCCTACGCTTTTCAGCACTTTATAATTTAATTTATAAAGTTTATGCTGTGTTTCCCATCCACAGAAAAAATCAAAGCAAATGCAAATGAGTAAAAATAGGTGGATTTTGGGCTGCAGCTGGGTCACAGAGGCAGTGGTCGTAGCAGGGATGCCAGACTTCTGTTGGCCCCTCGCACAGTTCCCTGAACTCCTCTGAGGGGGTCTCACAGTCCCTCCACTGTTGTTTACATCATGGCTCTTGTCCTTTCGATCATGTCACAGAGCTTAGAGCTGTGCTTGTTGTCAGGATACAAACTATTTAAAAGTCAGAAATATAAAGTTGAAAAAACTGAGGTGCTCAAAAAGTACAAAATGATGAAAAGTCTTTATTTGCACAGAGCAGAAAGTTCAAATCACACCAACGTGTTACAGCCCTTTGGCCTTCATAAGGACAAAACTGGTCTTTACTGAAGTATACTGTATTCGAGGCTGGTCTTTACTGACGTATCCTGTATTTGAGACTGGTCCCTGTACCGAAGTATCCTGTATTTGAGACTGGTCATTACTAACGTATCCTGTATTTGAGGCTGGTCTTTACTAACGTATCCTGTATTTGAGACTGGTCATTACTAACGTATCCTGTATTTGAGGCTGGTCTTTACTGAAGTATCCTGTATTTGAGACTGGTCATTACTAACGTATCCTGTATTTGAGGCTGGTCTTTACTAACGTATCCTGTATTTGAGACTGGTCATTACTAACGTATCCTGTATTTGAGACTGGTCTTTACTGAAGTATACTGTATTTGAGACTGGTCATTACTGAAGTATCCTGTATTTGAGACTGGTCATTACTGAAGTATACTGTATTTGAGACTGGTCATTACTGAAGTATACTGTATTTGAGACTGGTCATTACTGAAGTATCCTGTATTTGAGACTGGTCATTACTAACGTATCCTGTATTTGAGACTGGTCATTACTGACGAATCCTGTATTTGAGGCTGGTCTTTACTGAAGTGTCCTGTATTTGAGACTGGTCATTACTAACGTATCCTGTATTTGAGGCTGGTCTTTACTGAAGTATCCTGTATTTGAGGCTGGTCTTTACTAACGTATCCTGTATTTGAGGCTGGTCTTTACTGAAGTATCCTGTATTTGAGGCTGGTCTTTACTAACGTATCCTGTATTTGAGACTGGTCATTACTAACGTATCCTGTATTTGAGGCTGGTCATTACTGAAGTATCCTGTATTTGAGGCTGGTCTTTACTAACGTATCCTGTATTTGAGACTGGTCTTTACTGAAGTATACTGTATTTGAGACTGGTCATTACTAACGTATCCTGTATTTGAGACTGGTCTTTACTGAAGTATCCTGTATTTGAGACTGGTCATTACTAACGTATCCTGTATTTGAGACTGGTCTTTACTGAAGTATCCTGTATTTGAGGCTGGTCTTTACTGAAGTATCCTGTATTTGAGACTGGTCTTTACTGAAGTATCCTGTATTTGAGGCTGGTCTTTACTGAAGTATCCTGTATTTGAGGCTGGTCTTTACTGAAGTATCCTGTATTTGAGACTGGTCATTACTAACGTATCCTGTATTTGAGACTGGTCATTACTAACGTATCCTGTATTTGAGACTGGTCATTACTAACGTATCCTGTATTTGAGGCTGGTCTTTACTGAAGTATCCTGTATTTGAGACTGGTCTTTACTAACGTATCCTGTATTTGAGACTGGTCTTTACTGAAGTATCCTGTATTTGAGACTGGTCTTTACTGAAGTATCCTGTATTTGAGACTGGTCATTACTGAAGTATCCTGTATTTGAGACTGGTCATTACTAACGTATCCTGTATTTGAGACTGGTCTTTACTGAAGTATCCTGTATTTGAGACTGGTCATTACTAACGTATCCTGTATTTGAGACTGGTCATTACTAACGTATCCTGTATTTGAGGCTGGTCATTACTAACGTATCCTGTATTTGAGACTGGTCATTACTAACGTATCCTGTATTTGAGACTGGTCATTACTAACGTATCCTGTATTTGAGGCTGGTCATTACTAACGTATCCTGTATTTGAGGCTGGTCTTTACTGAAGTATCCTGTATTTGAGACTGGTCATTACTAACGTATCCTGTATTTGAGACTGGTCATTACTAACGTATCCTGTATTTGAGGCTGGTCTTTACTAACGTATCCTGTATTTGAGACTGGTCATTACTGACGAATCCTGTATTTGAGACTGGTCATTACTGAAGTATCCTGTATTTGAGACTGGTCATTACTGAAGTATACTGTATTTGAGACTGGTCATTACTGAAGTATCCTGTATTTGAGACTGGTCATTACTAACGTATCCTGTATTTGAGACTGGTCTTTACTGAAGTATACTGTATTTGAGACTGGTCATTACTGAAGTATCCTGTATTTGAGACTGGTCATTACTAACGTATCCTGTATTTGAGACTGGTCATTACTAACGTATCCTGTATTTGAGACTGGTCATTACTGACGAATCCTGTATTTGAGACTGGTCATTACTGAAGTATACTGTATTTGAGACTGGTCATTACTAACGTATCCTGTATTTGAGACTGGTCATTACTGAAGTATCCTGTATTTGAGGCTGGTCTTTACTGAAGTATCCTGTATTTGAGACTGGTCTTTACTGAAGTATCCTGTATTTGAGACTGGTCTTTACTGAAGTATACTGTATTTGAGACTGGTCCCTGTACCGAAGTATCCTGTATTTGAGGCTGGTCTTTACTGAAGTATCCTGTATTTGAGACTGGTCTTTACTGAAGTATCCTGTATTTGAGGCTGGTCTTTACTGACGTATCCTGTATTTGAGGCTGGCCTTTACTGAAACATACTGTGACTGGTCCCTACTGAAGAGCACCAATAGGACAATTTTGCACAATCTCTACACTTCCAAGTAACACTCCTGCTGCATCAGTCATTTTTATAACAGAAAAGGCACAACACTCAATACTGTTTTCAATAACCAAAATGATAATAATAGAGCCTCTAGTATGAATATGGATTATTTTATTTTTCAAACAAGCATTTCAATTGTGGTTAGATTTGCAATTTTTATTTTAATGCTAGGTTCACATTTTAAACATGTCTAGAAGAACTGACAAAATCACATCACATGTCAGAACATGTGTGTTCTGGTCTAAACTACAGAGGTAACAGTTTTATGCAGAAAAGAGGAGATTTAGTTTGTGGTGAAAATGATGATTCTTCAAAACACTGCAGCATAAGCTAATTGCTAAATGCTATTAATTGTGTCCATTCAAATTGTGATTACAATTCGATTGTGATTCATCTTGCAGCCCTACTCCCTTCTTTTAAAATCAGTCTTATGCTCCCATTATCATATAACATAAAAAAATATTTATGATGTGCTGATGTTGTACACTTATTTCAGTTTTTTTTTCCCAAATAAATGTTCATTTAAAAACTAATTGCGATCTCAATACTTGCATGGTGTTCCATACAGAATATAAACACGGCCTTTTGTTCTTCTATCTTCTCACTGTGAGTGTGATGTCTTCAGTGACACTGCTTTTTTATGCTTGAATCAGTGTTGACATCCTCAGAGCTGCACACTGTCCTCCATTCATCTTTATCTATTATTTCAGCTCCACTTCACACCTTTTGAACTCGGCCTCATCTAAATGTGTACAGTTAGCGCTCTGTTCAGTTCTTCTCCTAAACCAGTGCTTCCCAACCTGGCGGACAGCGCTGCGTCACAGGTGATGCGTGGATTCTTCTGCAGTTTGAATTTTGATCCATTTAATCAGCCTCTCTGCCCCTCTTTGAGTTTGACCTTGTTTAGAAGTGTTGTACAGAAATAGTGCAGTCCTATTTTAGACCTGGTTTTGCCTATAGTTTTTAGACCTGGAATGGCCTGGTTTAGATCTGGTGGGACTCAGAAACTCTTGGCAGGTTTATTCAGTATTTCACTATAGATGCACTACAGTCCCTGACAAAAGTCTTGTCGCTTATCCATTTTGTAGAAACAAAAGCTTATAACCTGACTTTAAATTAATCGATTGGTTTTAGAAATGTCTCATATGAAAGCTAAAACCCTCCCAAATTATGCTCAATATACTAAAATAAATTTGCTTCACTGGAGAAAGATTGATCATTTAATGAACACAGAAAGGTCAGATTTTGGCAAGACAAAAGTCTTGTCGCCTTGTCATATGATGCACCCAATCCTAGATTACAGCCTCACCTGTGATCAGTTACTGATCGATCAATTAGTGGGTGTGTATAAAAAGAACCCCAGCACACCAGACCTTCACATCAACTGCAACTTGACCTCTGACAACCTGCCTAAGATCCACCCTGAGACCAAAGCGTTAATTATCAAGAGGCTGAAGACCAGATCCACTGCTGAGGTGGCTGACACCTTCAATGTGTCTCAGCGTCAAGTACAAAGAATAAGAAAAAGATCTGAAAAGACCGGAGATGTTTTTGACAAGCCCAGGTCCGGCAGACCCCGCAAGACAACTGCTCGGGAGGACCGTTTGTTGATTCGAAAATCCAAGGCCCCTTTTCCACTGCAGCAGAGCTCCACCAGGCCTGGTCACCTCAAGTCCCTGTGTCAACCAGAACAGTTTGTAGAATTCTGTCTCGAAATGGCCTCCATGGTCGAATCAGTGCACAGAAACCAGCGCTAAACAAAAGGCAATTAAAAAACCGTGTGGCATTTGCCAAGGCCCACAGCCTGCTAAAAGGATGGACACTGGAAAAGTGGCAGAAGGTGGATTTCTCAGATGAATCCTCAGTTGAATTACATCACAGCTGCCACAAATATTGCAGGAGACCTACTGGAGCCCGCATGGATCCAAGATTCACCCAGAAAACAGTTAAGTTTGGTGGCGGAAAAATCATGGTCTGGGGTTACATCCAGTATGGGGGTGTGCGAGACATTTGCAGGGTGGAAGGCAATATCAATAGCCTAAAATATCAAGAAGTATTAGCACCTCTTACATTCCCAACTATAAAAGGGGTCAAATTTTGCAGCAGGATGGTGCTCCATCGCATACTTCTATCTCTACATCAAATTTCCTCAAGGAGAAGAAGATCAAGGTGCTCCAGGACTGGCCAGTCCAGTCACCAGACATGAACATCACTGAGCATGTCTGGGGTAGAATGAAAGGGGAAGCATGGAAGGCAAAACCAAAGAATCTTGATGAACTCTGGAGACATGCAAGACGCTTTCTTTGCTATTCCTGATGACTTCATCAACAAATTGTATGAATCATTGTCGAACCGCATGGATGCAGTCCTTCAAGCTCATGGAAGTCATACAAGATATTAAATATGGATCTCACAGCACCACTACTTGATTCACTGATGTTATGCAACATATTTTTGTATTTGAAGTAAATTATTTGTTTAATTTTCTGTAGGTGACAAGACTTTTGTCTTGCCTAAATCTGACCTTTCTGTGTTCATTAAATGATCAATCTTTCTTCAGTGAAGCAAATTTATTTTAGTATATTGAGCATAATTTGGGAGGGTTTTAGCTTTCATATGAGACATTTCTAAAACCAATCGATTAATTTAAAGTCAGGTTATAAGCTTTTGTTTCTACAAAATGGATAAGCGACAAGACTTTTGTCAGGGACTGTATACTTATGTGGTTGGGGGTGTTCTGTGAATGCGTGACATGGAATGTCACACATTGTGGCATTTTGCCCTCTTGTATTTATTCATTACTGATGTTTTATTGTTAAAATATATAGTGGAAAGTGTTTTGTTTTTTTCACAGTAAGCTGCTTGTCACCATAGAGATGGATCAGTATAAAGCCATACTGGGGAACATTCCAAGCAAAGTAATAACATCTCCATGATGATAAGCAGGTTGTGAACCTTAGCAGAAAGGTTTGATAGTGCTCCTCTAAATACAAAGCATCAGTTATAACAAGATTATTTATGTTTACAAGACAACCATATTAGAATATTATTATAGTGTGACCTCTGCAGAGGCTCTGGTCCTGTGTCACAATGTCCAAACTATAAAAGAAACAAATGTGTTGTCTTAACCAGTGGTCTAGTCTCACCAAAATTGCTGATGATTTATTTATGTTATGACATGTTTAAGTCATTTATAGTGTCTAGCAAATATTAACTTTTTCTAATAATAATCCCCCTATTGAAAAAATGTAGCCAGAAAAGTCTGTATCACGTCCTCTGTTTTACACAGCACTTGTTCTAGCTGGTTGCTTCTTGCTTGTTGTGTTTTGGTTCAGCATCAGCTCTTTATCTTGAGGGTGAAGCTTCTAATGTGGCACCAGCCGTAGTGAAGAGAATCTACATGAGCACAGGCCTCTGTGGGCACGTGTGGGAAAAAAAATGCATTAAAAGAACCAGGACCCTCGGCCAGTCCCACTGTGTTATTACTAAATACAGAAACATACTGTAACATAAAGCATGACTGAAAATATCTGGGCAAAGAATCCTGACATCAGTATATAGTATATATAAGAAAGTCAGTACCCAGAATGATACAAAAACTAACCTTTTCCTCACAGCTGTAGTTTTGGAGATTGCAAAATAAACTAAATGAGTAGGCTATATAGAGCCTTCATCCAGAAAAAAAGCTTGCTCAGGGCTAAGTAACTCTGTGGTAACTAATGACAACCTGATGCTGCAAAAACAGCTTAAAATTTTTGAATTCATTCACATTTTGCACGATACTTGTTCCTCGACCAAAACATTTAGCCCATTATGACACATGTCCAAGGAAACATGGAGATTATGTGCTTTAATTTTGAGGTGCAATGCAGGTACATCATACACAAGATGTGACTCAGACTCTGACTGATTACATACCCTTAAACATTTATTTAATCAAGTGATGTAATACATCCATTCAAACCATAGACTGTAACGCACTAGCCACCACGTTAGTCAATAGGAAGTTTGCAAGTCTCAGGCTCCTTCTGACCCTGGCATTGACTTACATTGGAATATTGTGACCGCGCTCTCTGTAACTGCTGCTGTGAGCCTTGTCATTTTGGTCTTAAAATGTCCATATTAACCCGCTCTACGTGATCCTGTTTTTCTTTTATTGATCACTCGCTTAGTGCACTTCTTTAGAGTCTATGATTAAATCAAACTCCAAGTCAAAGTGAACTTTATTGTCAATTCCACCATGTAACAAAAATCACACAGGGGGATCGAAATTGGAATTTCACCAAAAACTCCAATATGCAGCAGTTAAAAGCATGTTCATGTGATTATCTTGAGTGCGTTTATTAGCCTGATGGCCTGTGGGAAGATGTTGCATAGCCCAGATGTGCTGCTTTGATAACATTTGTCGGATGATAGGAGGGAGAACAGTTTGTGTGCTGGGTGGGTGGTGTCCTTGATGCTATTGTTGGCTCTTGCAGTAGCGGGATGTGTACAAGTCCTAAATGGCTGATTGGGGTGATCTGATGATCTTTTCTGCTGTCCTCAGCACCCTCTGTAAGCCCTTCTTGTCCGCAGCCGAACTGCTGCCATACCTGACTTAGAGGCTGCTGGTGAGGATGCTCTCAATATCACCCCTATAGAAGATGGTGAGTGCAGAAGGGGAAGGTCAGCTCTCCTCATCCTGTGGAGGAAGTGTAAGCATTGCTGTGCTTTCTTTACCAGGGAGGAGGTGTTGTTAGTCCATGTGAGGTCATAAGTGATCTGCACCCCCAGGAACTTGAAGCACACATTACAACACACATTACCAACAAAGAGAAAACCTTCTACACCGAACTGCTAAACTTGTGCTAGAATCATTCACCTCTGGATGTTTGTAGAATTTGAGAGTCAAAAAGACATATGTGGTTGTGTGTAGAAAACATTATATGATGCAAATATTGCATATACATATTCTGCAAGTGCATGTGATCCTCGTCTTGGTTTGACAGATCATCCTTCAGTCCTCCACGTTATTGCCTCTGGATTTCTTTAAATTGTTAAATTTCTGAACAAAATTGTACCATTAAAGCTTTCATTGCAAATCTAATCACATGGCTCTCAGTGCTGTCAGTTCCCTTAGATCCCTCAAATCCTTTAGCTTGTGTCTGGTCAACTGGCCTCTCTGTGCACGGATGAGTGAGTGTCCAGCTCTTTTCCTCTGCTCATCTCTACACTTCAACACTCTCATTCACACAAGTGGATTTCACTGAACCCATTTACAGTCAGTGACCCACTAAACGCAGAAACACTCTTACTTCTCTTACTGGAATCATACATGTGACCTGTTTTTTACACATTGCATCTTCTTCTGAGTTGAATGTTGACGTGTATAGATACATTTAAAATCCTCAATAGTCTCCCGTGTGGTGTCACTATGAGGAACACCATTTGAGTGTCCAAACCCAGAGGAGCTGTTGTGTTTGCATTTCAGGGTTCAGTGAACTTCACAGTGTTTTGATTAGACTAAACTACACTGTGTAAATACTTACTACACAAAACATTAGAAAACAGGATTTGTTGGATTGGAGATGCAACATACTAATGATGATGTTGATGATGATGTAAAACTGCACAAAAACAATCAGTGAAGTGTAGTCTTCTTTTCCTTTGGAGATGATCTCAGGACATAAATAATAATGTCACATGTCATTTGATCAAAACAGCGTAGTTAAGCTAGCGTCCCTTGGAGCGCTTGATGCCCTATATGCACGAGTTATGTGAGTGCCCAGACTGCACCAAAGTATAACATATAACAAAAAATTTTAATATCCATTGTATATGCCCAAAAGTACACTGAAATAAAGCATTTTTTTAGAACATAGAAAAACATGCATGCTGACTGTGAGCATCTCTGCAACCTTAACACTCATTTTGACCTGCTTGTTTCCATGGAAATGTTGTTCATTTGGCTATATTTTTTTCCCATAGAACATTTCCATAGAGAATGTTCCGAACTATAGTTTTTTTTTACATTTCCTATTTCCATGCCACCTCCAGAAGGTTACATATTGTGCCATTAAATTCTTCTTGTTCTTCTTACTGTAAATGGATGATGCACAAACCCTATGACTACTACCGCAAATACTTTTAACAGCAGATTCCTCCTAACCCACTGCAGTGTGGAGGATCTGTGCTAGTCACATGGTTGGTCACATGTTTCAGTGTTTTCTGAGATGGTCACGTCACAGAGGAGAGTCAGTGAGGCAGAAGAGCAGAACAGGGTCAAACTATGGCAAAGTGTGCTTATGTAAACAGACTCTGCTCCAACAGAGTCTGCACGTCTTTTATTCTGATTAACTACTTTTAAAGGACCCATATTATGCCGTTTTCTCATCTAGTTGTGCTGTGTTTTGTTTCATCACATGCTTAACACACAAACTCTGCATATTTAGATGGCTTTTTCTTTCAAACATGAAACACTTACTTCCACCTTGTGATGTAATGTGGTAATACAGGAAGTGCTCCATAGTGTTTTTAAATTCCATACATCGTCACTATAATAATTTTTGATCATTTCAGGGCTGGAAATGCCCATATCTACTGAACTAAAGGAAACTTAACTTAATTTAACTTAAAAACTACCACTTTATGACATCACAAGGTGCAACTGAGCATTTGGAGATTTTTTTAAAATATATTTTTATTTATTGATCATGCATCAACTCAAAGAGAAAAAAAAAAACACACACAACCAGCACAAATACATATTCCAGCCATTACTTGCCTTGTCTTTGCTGCATGAACAAATGGAACAGGAAGAAGATAAATCTTATAAACCCTGCTCCTTTCACAGATCAAAAAATTAAACATTTCTTTAATAATTAACCACCACCCCAAAACCAAGCCAAGTCACCAATGAGCCCGCTGTAAATGTATTACATTATCTTCCTTGTGGTTTACATTTCATTAACTTTAAACACTTTCTCAGTTATGTAGTCCATCATTTTACCCTTATACATATTCTTAAATCTAGAAACATTCGTGCAACTTTTAAAATCATAATGTAACAAGTTCCAGACACAGAGACACATTTCTGTTTGTTACTCAAACATGTGTGAATGAACAAAATGTCAGAATCAGAATCAGAATTACTTTTATTCATCCCCAAGGGGAAATTTTCTTTGTTACAGATGCAACCGACCAAGAGCATGTAGTTCGAAACAAGTTACAAAAATAAGATAAGATAAATACAATAAGATAAAAGATAAAATAGTTCTCTCTGGGAAATTATTTACATCAGTGACATATGTATGACTATATACATGTGTGAGCAGGGAATAGGATAAAAAGGAATTGAGTAGTTTGTGATTTAAAGTGCAGCGTTCAACAGTTTGATGGCGACAGGCAGGAAAGATTTCCTGTGTCTCTCAGTGGAGCAGCGGCAGCAGTGTCTATGGCTGAAAGAGCTCCTCTGATTGGCCAACACCTTGTGGAGGGGGTGGGAGGGAAAGTCCAGAATAGTCCAGATTTTGTCCAGTATTCTCCTGTCCAACACCACAGTCAGAGAGTCCAGCTCCTCCCCCACAACATGTCCAGCCTTCCTGATGATCTTCTCGAGTCTATTAGTGTCCCTAATAGACTCGAGAAGATCATTAGGAAGGCTCCAGATATGTTTTTTTGAGGAGGTAGCAACATTATAACATGGCTTAAATCCATAGACCGTATATATTCTTTTATATAGTCTATGCTTAAATCTCACAAGAGTAAATTTTGCATAATAGGACCTTTAATCATTTGACACAATGGCCTTGAACCTGTTTTATCCTATTTTAAGTGTTCAGAGTACCAGAGATCATTTTTAAAAGTATGTTTTTGTTTCAAGTAGATATAATTGTAATGATGATGTGAAGATGAAAAATGAATAGAACCGGTCTGATCTCTGTGATGATACTGTCTTGGCTATATCCTGATTCACTGTTTCTCAGTTTAATCCAGCTCTTTAAAACACATACTTTTTTCTCTCATTTCTCAGTTCATGATTTGTGATAGGGTCTAAAATGGTGAACGTTTATTTACTTACTTACTGCTCAGCCCTACATCCTGGCCCTATTTTAAATGTCATTACATCAGCCCTGTGCCTAGTGGGACTATTAGCCTAATGCAGAGGTGGTATTGCCAAATATTTTACTCAACAGTTAGTTCAGCATAGTATGATTCAACAGAAGTAGAGATCCAAGAAATAACTTGTGTAAAGAGTGTATACGGGAGAAACACAAATGCATGCAAAAGTTCTTGTCACTTGTAGACTTACAGTAGGAGTAAGCAAAACGTTTACTGAATTAATAGTACTGTTACACTGTCTGAAAACTACTCACTCTTATTACACAAAATTGATTCTCATGAGCTGTACACCATTTCAGAATGTTGTTACCTCCTCAAAAACAGACCTGGACTTGTGAATGTACTTTTCTGGTCTTGCCCTGTTACTGCTTTAAACTCCTTGAACCAGTCGTCACTGCACATTCCTGAGTGGGTAATTAGGGTTGTACCATTGTGTCAAAACTCCATGAAGTAACTTTATCTGACAGCTGTGCTCCTGCCTGGGGTCACACTGGCTCTCCCCTCCACATCCCTGCTCCATCCCTGCTCCATCTCTGCTGTAATCATCCAATCTACTGCTCTGCTCTGCGTGGTAGGCTTAAAGTTGGCTGTGAATGACCTGAGGAGAGTGGGTTTGTAGTGCTACTATTCCTACTACTACTACTACTACTACTACTACTACTACTACTACTACTATTATTAGATTAAAGTAGATATTATTAAACATTTAGGTTTGTTTGTCTAAAGAGGACAGAGTCTGACTGCATAGTCCAGTAATGCCATACGCATTAAACATATTTATCTTGCAAAGAAAAACTGTAAAAGCCCTACTCCTGCCCTCATGTGTGTGCAGGGTGATCAACGCGGGGAAGAGTGCTCTGAATGAAGACCAGGCGTCCTGTGAGGTCCTGCAGGTGCACAGGAGGTCCACACGCTCTCCCTCACGGAGAAGGAGGTCCTCTCTGCCCAACGGAGATGGACTCAAGGAGCAAGCGGTCAGTCTGTCTGTGTTCAAATATAATATTCTCATCTCATAGTAAAAGCACAAATAAAAAGGTGCTTTAAGCACCAAACATTGGTCGATATTGTCTTGGTCGACCAATTTTAATTAATCAACCAATAATTTGATTCATATTATGAAAATTGTATGTACCAAAGCCTAAAAATAATGCATGGAGTGAGTTATCTGGGGTCAATAAAGTTTGTCTAAGTTTCATAGTGACTGCCTTTTCTCTTATGAAGATGCTGTTTTTGCTGCTACACAGAGTTTCAGTCAAATTAATTAATGCACAGAGCAGAGTCTTTAGTCACTCAAGACTTTTTTTTACAACTACAACCCAAAGAATTATATGCATTTTTATCAGTTAAAGCTCTGATTTAAATGTAAATAAGTCTGTCACCTTTGGGGCAGATTTGCTGAGCAGAAGCATGTGTTGTAAGGTGGAGCAAAGAGCAGGTGCTCTTTTGGTTTGATCTCAAAGTCTTCAGCACAAATTCAGCTCATGGGTCTGGAGGGAGGAGCACAGTCCACACAGCTACAGTGCAGATGTAGTACAGACAAGAGGGTGAGAGAGGGAAACGCAAAGGATAGGACTCCAGAATGGTTGTCTTTTGACATATTCTTTTAACGTTACATAAGCAAACTGAAAGTGATTCACTTTCTAGTGGATTTGCACAGTGGTGCTCTTTTATAGCACTGAACACAGTTTTTGGTTGAGTCCTTGAATGTCCTTGGTCTCTGTGGGAGTCACTGTCCACTCTGCTCCTTCAGCACATTTCACACCACTCTGCAGCTTTCCTCTGAACACAAGCAGCCAGACTTCATTTGTGCTTACCAGTGCAAACACAGTGTTTCAAAGTGACTCCCTCCACCACATCATGCACTGTACAGTATCAAGACGCCATGAGCTTCTGTAAGAGCTACTATTTGCACTACTATACGGGGTCATACCTGCTGTCAAAGCCCATTCTCACTTCACACTTTACACACACTGCCCACATGAATGTGGTGTGTGTGTGAGAGCATTAGTGGTGCTCAGAGGGCCTGTGGCGCAGATTGGCAGTTTATGCCCGTCTGCCCCAGGAAAGCTGTGGCTGCAGTGGTATCTTACCACTACCAGTGTGGAGGATTGCAAGTGGCATCTTTACAGACAGAAAAGTTACATGGTGAGGCTTTAGTGGTCATCTCAGTGCCTGTAGAGAAACAGAGCAGGTGAAATAGTGTGTGTGTGTTTAGTGTTCACTCAGAGCCACAGCAGAGCCCCGTGACTCACTGCTGCAGATGCACCAGAGCCAGAAGAGACTGTGGAGAACTCTCTGCTCCTGAGAGTATATTTAGAACAGGCTCAGCGCACATTCAAATATGATCTACACTACATCATTTTTGTATCAGAGATGAGCACTTTTAAACTGGACCAAACTGTTGTTCAGTTTAAGGTACACCGTGTAACTTTTCTGGCGAGAGTGTCCATGGAGATGTTTTTGTCTCGAATGTTCCACAGTATACCATTAAACTCCTTTGGCTTGCGTTTAGTCAATTACAGTGTATTTTTACAGTATGAATTTAAAATATTGACACAAACATTGGCTTATACTGGCTATTGACTACAACAGCAAAATCTCACAAAATATTAAACTAATAAACAAAACCGTCTTGTTGAGATGTCCCACAGTCTGAAAGCACAGGTCAAGCAGCTGGAACAAGCTTGACACGTTTGAAAAACATGAGACACGTTTTGAAGGTTTGTCTAAATGAAACGGATCAGAAAACATGTTCTCTGGGCTGTGGGGCTTTGCACAGGAACAAAGTGGTGTGAAATGTACAATGTTTTACAAGAGCGGGTTTATCAAAAGACAAGGGAACAAAGAGAGCAGCCTGTAACATCAGAACAGAGGCTTATACAGGCAGCGGTGCTCTGAAGCTTTGATCACACTGCCCCTTTATCCTGGCTCTAGTTACATTTACAGAGCATAAATGTCCACAGGTGCTATAGTAGGTAAAATTGGAATAAAGGTACATTTCTTTCAAAATTGTGATTTTTCTCACAGGCATTGCAATTCTGATGAAATGTGCAAATTATGTTTTATTATAGGATGCTGTTCAAAATACACATTTTAAATAGTGGTATACAAAAACATTATTTTACCTTTCTACCATGTTATAATTTTGATCCCTCATCAAAAACATCTCTGAACAGGTAGATGTCATCCATGTATGTTTCAGTAATTTAGCAATCTGTCCCAGGCCCTATTCAAACCCTCCTTACACGTACAGTTAGCTGTAAGATTCTATCCAAGGGTACGCCCATAAGCCTACATCACCCTTGCTCCCACACAACAATTCTCCATAAATATACAAAAATATAAAACTATAGACAGCAACTGGACAAACCTGATGTGATGTGCCGTAGTTTCATTAGTGGGATGCATGTTTGTTGTGATATCGCTCTGAAGGGGGAGTGACTTAATGTAGGAAGCAAAGAGAGGGGGACCACAGAATGTCAAAAGCGAAAGTGAAATGTATTTTAAAAAATGTGTTTTAGGTAAATATAGTATTTTCAAATAAATAAAAGGTACAATGGTGATCTAAATATGTTATGTGTTGCCAAGTGAACCCTAAAACCCGCTCTTTAAAGAATGATCAGAAAGACTGAACTTCTTTGGGGAACAGTTTATTAATTGTATTTTCAATTACATTTAATTTTTGTAATAATTCAAACCTATAATTAAAATATGTTCTAATTTAAATCCCAATTCTAAATTAAGTTTTTATTCTTATGTCAGGAGCCTTCTCCTGAGGACCTGCCCTTCCATTACTGGGCCCTGTTCGATGGGCACGCCGGCTCTGGAGTGGCTGTCATGGCGTCTCACCTCCTCCACCACCACATCGCCCTGCACCTTCAGGAGGTCATGAACATTCTGCTCACTCCCTGTGTGGCGCCCCCTATCTGTCTGGGGGAGGAGCCTCTGAACCAGCACCTGGCCCCCGCGCAGAAGGGCCTGAGCAGGGCTGTGTCACTGAGGGGGGCGGCTGGGGCCCCGGGGTCACCCCACGCTCCACCTGCACGCTTCTTTAGTGAGAAGAAGGTTTCACACGAGAGCCTGGTCATCGGGGCCATAGAGAACGCTTTCAAAGACATGGTGAGTAGAAGACCGTATTCATCTACACCAGGGCTTCTTAACCTATTTGGATCTTATGGATACAGTATGTCTCCTTTAAATAAATGTTCCTGATTCATTCCATGTCCTTGAGCTAAATGTGTCTTGTACCAGAACAGATATATTGTATAAACAGATCAGGTCAAAATAAATCATGCTAGCTGTTGTGAGCTTTACCTTCATGGTTTCTGAGAGCTATGAAAAGCACTTATAAACTCATTGTGGAGAATCATTAGGATGCTCTGAATGGATAAGGTAAGTCAGGTCCAAAGTTATTGGACCACTCCAAACAGTTTAAAATGAACCTGTTCTGTTTTTTCACATTTTTATTATTTTAGCGTAGAATACAGCTGCTGCGCCCACATGTGGTCTGTTATGAAGCCTCCTGTCATTCCTGTATACTAGTCAAAATAACAGCTCAAAAATAAACCTGGTGTGGTGTGTGTTTGCTTCTAGCAGTGGACTCCCATCTGCTCCCTGGGCTGCTCTAAGTGGATGCTCAGACTTAGCTTTCCCGGAGGGCAGAGGGGCTACGGCTGCAGCCAATCAAAACAGGGCAAGGTCATGACTCACAGCCAATCAGAAGGCAGTGGGTGAGCTCACAGCTCTCAGGTGCAAAGTTCAGGCGTCACTGGCCTGACCACATCAGCCGCGGTGTCAGACTGCACTGGTGCTTAAAGGAGGCTGTGATGGTCATGAGATAAGATGTAGTATATGTAGGCTACAAGATTAATCGCAATTGATTAAAAAACACATGATACAATTAGCAAATCACAAAGGCTGATTTTATTTTATTTTTATTTTTTTTTAAGTACCATCATTTTGTCCACAAGCCACAATATACTTATTTTGCATAAAAACTGTTAAATGTGTACTTTGCATGGACTGTGTTCATTTTTCAGTTCATATTTCAGTCTTTTTTCAATTCTAAATTGCAAATCTAATCACAGTGCTCTGAAAAATTGCTATTTGATCTAAAATGTTGGAAACTCATCTTTTTGGTTTTAGCTGGTGTAGGATGTTGTTTAAAGTATGGGAAATTGTCCTAAATATGGCATAAACATAATCATTTGTGTCCCATTTGAAGTAATCCTGTTCAAATCAAATATTCATTTTATATTCATATTTGCACTCCCAATGGTTCACAAAGGCCCACATTTTGAACCATATTGGAAGCAGAGCAACACAGAGTGGTAGTCAATAATTCATTTACTTAAGACATTAAAACAGCTTATGTGTCTGTTTGAAAACATAGTGTGGTGTTTTTGAGGTAACAGTGGCACAAGTACTTGAATTTACAGTAAAAAAGTTGCCTGGGATCCAGAACAGACACTTCTTCAATACTTAATGAAGACATGAGCCTGGTCACCGGTGAATGTCCCCATTTTCAGGGCCTGATTGACAAGTGCATTAGCCAATCCTGGTCTGAAATATCTGAAAAAATAAAGGGCATTGAAAAACATGGCAGATTTCTGCAGAATCAGTGAGTACTAAACTAAAACAGTATAATTTCAGCCAGATCAGTAGGAGGTTTAAGGGTCAACAAAACAGTTTGGGCACCTCTGCATTAAACGTTTGGCAGCTGACTGGCAGTTATGTTTTAATAATGCATTAGAAAGTATGCAGTCGGTGAAGAATTATTAAACATTCGCACGTTTTCAGTTGTTCAACGCAAACAAGGTATGATGAAATGATTTTTGGTTCATTTAGCTCTTGTTTTTATGTCCATAGCTGGTTTTGTACAAAAGGTGTTTTCATTAGATCTGAACAGGGCATCTTTCATAATCCATTTCCAAAGTGCAGTACTAGTAAATAAAGCCTGGTGCTACCACATCCTCACCACTAGGAGGCAGTGGTCAACAACAAGTGGTTTAGTATCATTTGGCCCTTTGCTTTATGCTACTCACAGAGAATCCATTTAAAACCAGCTCTGCAATTTTGAACAGGAAATGAATAGACCCATATTGTTAAGTCTAAGTCTGTCCACTTCAATAATAATCAAAATGGTGCTATTTTCTGTTCTTGACCTGATCACAAAAGTGGATCAAAACAAGCTACGACATTATTCCATGTTTGATGTTAAAGACTCTGTCCTCAGAACATCAGTTATGCTAATACCTTTGTTACGACGCTGTGTACAAATGATTGATTTAGTTCATTACTCCATGCTCCTCAGTAAAGCTGGGACTAATTAAGGCGTGCTTAATGCTGTAGCTGTTTAATTTTACATTTTATATTGTTTTAACTTTTCTAAGTATTTAACTTTGTTAGAATAAACATGCATTTACTGTCATTATTCTTGGCGGTCGTGACAGTTAACCCTGAAATGTCATTGTTGTGAGTGGTTAGTGCTTCCTGTCTCACAGTAGAAGGTCCTGGGTGTGATTCTGGGGCTTGTGGAGCCTTCCCTCATCACTCTGCAACATGCACAGTCTAATCCTCATATAGGTGCTCCTCATTACACACCAGGATCTGGAGATGGGTTCTTAAGCTCTCCACTGTAAATGCCCAGTGCTCTTGTCAGGACCCATCCACACTAGTGATACATATGGGTCAAATGCAAAAGAAGTGAGATGAAGCCTGCACACTTAGTCCCAAACTGCATTTAATGAATGATGTTTGGATCAGTGGATCTTCGTTGTTGCCCGATGATAACGTATGACTGATGGACTTGGGTAATGGCTTATGTTATATGATGTACAGTGAATATTGTGTTGTATATTTGTGTTGTGTGGACATCTCCTATGGCTCACTTTGGGATTGGCCAATCACTCAGTGGGCAGAAGGTCTATATGGGAGTGGCCTACAGAGAGAACCATGACCTGAGGAAGATCCGCTGATCCAAACATTATCATTCATTATATGTTATTAGGTTCTTTTTTCCGACATAGAGTTTGCGTTCATCCCTGACAGTTTGGACTGCTCCCTGCGGTCTTCCTCAGAGTGGTCACGTGATGTTGCTGTGACATGTCCAGTCAGCTCATTTATACAGGGTTTGGTGCTGTCTTCCTACCAGTGGAGGCAGGATGACAGCGCCACCTGCAGTCCAACTACAGTATCCCAGGTGTGTGAGAGTAAAAAAGCTCTCTCATCCCGGTTTAAAGTCCCATGGGCACGTTTCTGTGACTGGACTATAAAGCGGGATGAGGGGGCGGGAGTAAGTGTGCATTTCTCTTTGTCTCACTTTCTGTGTTCACTGTAGTAGCCTTGCACCAGGGATGTGCATATACCTACACCTTTTATGATCAAATGCAAAGGACACATTTCTCCTTGTATTTTGTTAATTGTAAACCACAAAGTCTTAATAACACAAACAGGTCCATTGACGTCCTGTTTAAAACGTTTGAATTGATTCTTTGCTCCTGCGGGTCCTGCCTCTTTACAGGGGCATTTCAAACAGCTAATTTTAAGTTAAAGTGTTTTTATCCAACATTTGCAATGCTATGTGTATGATGCAGAATCTACATTTTTACATCTGCATTCTACTTTTCAAATGATCACAAATTATTAAGTTAGGACAGCTCAGTGAGCGGGGATAGGGAGTAGGTGAAAATTTATTTCAGAACACTCAAGCCTCAAATGTACGATACAGAAATACTGAAATATTTAGTTATGGGTTGATCAAAATACACTCTGAGTTGATGAGGAAAGTCGGTGATGACATGGTTAAAAGCCTTAGCTCAATTTTGATTTGACTTTGGCTTGATAATAGTTGATGTGGTCCTGCCTCCTCTCCTCTTCGTCAGTCTGTGGATGGTTGTCTGTCTCCCGGTGGAGCAGTCGAGTGGAGGTGTGGATGTTTCATTATTGACGACTTGCCTGGAGCGATCGGTTTTGGGTCGGATACAGCAGGATAAATATGTGCGCACGATTCATTATTCAGGGCTGGGTGAAGGACACATTTGTACTACCTCTCCTCTCTCAAGGTTACCAGCATGGACATCCATCAGACGGGCTGGGCCAGACTAGGCCTGGTTTAGACCTAATTCAGACCTGGAGTAGGCCTGGTTTAGTCCTGGTTTAGACCTAGTTTAGACCTGGTGTAGACCTGGTTTAGACCGGGTGTAGACCTGGTTTAGACCTAATTCAGACCTGGAGTAGACCTGGTTTAGTCCTGGTTTAGACCTAGTTTAGACCTGGTGTAGAACTGGTTTAGACCTGGAGTAGACCTGGTTTAGTCCTGGTTTAGACCTAGTTTAGACCTGGTGTAGAGCTGGTTTAAACCTAGTTTAGACTTGGTGTAGACCTGGTTTAGACCTAATTCAGACCTGGTGTAGACCTGTTTTAGACCTAGTTCTGACCTGGAGTAGACCTGGTTTAGACCTACTTCAGACCTGAAGTAGACCTGGTTTAGTCTGGGTTTAGGTCAGGTTAGGTCTAGTTTAGATTTACCTTGGTTTTGATGAACTTTAGTTTTTTATAGGCTCCATGATTTGGGAAAAGGAAAATTACATAGATTTGGGATTTATGTTTAAAAAGAGTGCATATTGTAAACAAGTCCAGGAGCCAATTCACATTTGAGAGAAAACTGAAATATGAACCAATAATCAAATGCAAGAATCTCGTGTATTTCAGAACATGTTTGTGCACGTCTAAACTACAGCTCCAACACTCTTCTGTTAGAGGATATTTGGTTCTTCCTACATTAGTCCTGGTTAAGACCTGGTTTACATTAACTTGCTATGTTTTTTCTATCTTTTTTTATGGTCTAAAAAGTCATCAAAATGTGTGTTCAAATACTAAAATGCCAAATAATAATAATTGTTGCGTTGTCGTGCACAGTTAATGGGAACATTTTTGTTCACATATAAAAGCAGGTTCAGTGTGTTCCACAGTGAAACAGGCCGCTCTGTTTGCAGATAAACGTGTCACCAGCTGAGGAATAACATCAGATTTATTCCTGTCATCCCTTTCCCCCCCTCCTTCTCTAACTCTGTCTCTCCTTTTCTTTCCTCTTTCGCTCTCTCCATCCCCACTCTCTGTTTCTCTCTCTAACTCTGTCTCTCCTTTTCTCTCCTCTTTCACTCTCTCCATCCCCACTCTCTGTTTCTCTCTCTCCCTTGCTCTAACTCTGTCTCTCCTTTTCTCTCCTCTTTCACTCTCTCCATCCCCACTCTCTGTTTCTCTCTCTCCCTTGCTCTAACTCTGTCTCTCTTTTTCTCTCCTCTCACTCTCTTCACCTCCACTCTCAGCTTTTCTCTCTCCTTCTCTCTAACTCTCCCCCTCTCTCTCCCTCCATCTCCCTCTCTAACTCTAACTCTCTTTTTCTCTCCTCTTTCACTCTCTCCAGCAGCACTCTGTTTTTTCTCTCTCCCTGTATCTCTAACTCTCTCCCTCTCTCTCTCTCTCCTTTTCTCTCCTCTTTTGCTCTGTCCACCCCATTCTCTTTTTCTCTCTCTCCCTCTCTCTAACTCCCCCTTCTCTTTCCTTCTCTCTACACCTCCATTTTCCTTTAACGCTTAACTCTCTTTTTCTCTCCTCTTTCACTCTCTCCAGCAGCACAGTTTCTCTCGCTAACTCTCCCTCTCTCCCTCCATTTCCCTCTCTAATTGTCTCTCCTCTTTTGCTCTCTCCATCCTCACGCTACGCTTCTCTCTCTAACTCTCCCTCTTTCTCTCCTCTTTCACTCTCTCCACCCCAACTCTGTTTCTCTCTCTCCCTCTCTCTAACTCTGTCTCTCATTTTCTCTCCTCTTTCACTCCCTACACCTCCACTCTCTGCTTTTCTCTCTCCCTCCCTCTAATGCTTCCCCCTCTTTCCCTCTCTCTAACTCCCCCCTCTCTTTCCCTCTCTCCCCCTCTCTTTTCCTCTCTCTAACTCTGTCTTCCCTTTTCTCCCCTCTTTCACTCTCCACCTCCAATCCCTATTTCTCTCTCACTATCTCTAACTGTCTCTTTTCTTTTCTCTCTAACCCCCTCCCTCTTTCTCTCTCACTCACGCAACTTTTCTCTCCTTTTTTACTCTCCACCCCGTGTTATCTCTCTAATTCCCCATCTGTCTCTCTCCTTCTCTCTTTCCTTGTCCTCCCCTCCCTCCTTCTCTCTCTCCACCACTATTTTCACTTTTTTTTTTAATAAACTCAGACTAAACTCACCACAGGGGGCATCGATTTTCACGGCCTGACAGTATAAAAGTCCAGCCCGTGGGGTCTCGAACAGCAGGTCAGCCCATCCACAGAGCTCCAAGGGTTAAAATCACACCACTTCAAATATATGTTCTCATGTTGATTAAACCGGTGACAGCGTGATTCCTCATCTGATTAACGAAGCAATCGGTTTTGGGTTTAATTAACGACAAATTAATCTGGGGTAATTAACTGGTATTATATCCATCAGCTCATAATTTCCTCCTTCCGCGTCTTTGCTTCCGTTTTTCTCGTTCTACCAGTGGACGCACAGGGTTTGGGTTAAATACAGAACTCGCACATGATCTAGACCTGAAGGAGACCTGAACGAAACCTGCAACAGGACTAAAGCAGGACTAAACAAGGACTAAACCAGGACTAAACCAGGATTAAACCAGGACTAAACCAGAACTAAACCAGGACTGAACCAGACCTAAACCATGACTAAACCAGAACTAAACCTGGACTAAACAAGGACTAAACCAGGACTAAACAAGGACTAAACCAGGACTAAACCAGGATTAAACCAGGACTAAACCAGGATTAAACCAGGACTAAACCAGGACTAAACCAGACCTAAACTAGGACTAAACCAGAACTAAACCTGGACTAAACCAGAACAATACCAGGCATCAAATAAAATCTGTAGAAAAATGCAGGCTTGGTCATAACACAGTGCAAAGCTTCACAGATCTGACCTGTAACTTGGCCTGATGGTGTCCTGCTTGTCTCCATGGAGATGGATAATGTTAATGAAATACTTTGGAATTTTCCAGAAAAAAGCACTTGCACAAAGCACCAGCAAATTTACTTTTATAAATCGCCGCTATTGACTTTAAATCTACCTATACATGTGTATTTTGTTCACTGAACATTTTTGGAGTTTTGATCCAATGTGACAGTTCTCTAGGGTGGGTCATGATTTCTAACAAGAAAGTCAAATTTTAAAGCCTCAAAAATGACAAAACTCAGAAAAAATGCTTACATTTTTATCTAAATCTTAGATATGATTGTCTTAATTGCGTTTTAGCCAAATGAGTAGTCTAACCTGTCAGATGCTCTTCAACATGTACTAGTCTGATGCAGATAGGCCTGTTTATCGCCAGAGCCAGTCCATAGCACCAGGCTCTGTATGTTTGTGCCTTTTTACTGGCTTTCAGATGGCATCACAGCATTCTGTAGACCAATATGCATTAATACAGATGGGGACAGCTAAAAGAAATACTATTAAAATGCTAAAAATTGTTGCAAAACAGTGAGTTCTTGTGTTCGTTAATAATTGAAAATTCTAGATTCAATATTTGTGAATTTACCTTTTGGATATTTCATGGCAAAGAAATCAATACATCAGTATTGATTTCTGTGTCTTGTCCCCCTCTGAGGATACTGGTGCAGATTCTAGAATGTGATGGTGTCATGCTTCCAGATGGGGAGCAAGAGCTAGTTTTTCCTGTTGTACTTTTTCCCAAATATGGAATCTGATATATGGAAATGTGCAGTTGAACAATATTCACTTTAGCCCCATCTGTGTTAAATAATATTGGCCTACAGAATGATGTGATGTCATCTGAATCCTTTAGCAGGGTACCATATGGTTACATGACAGTTGTGTGTTGAATGTGTGTTTTTCAGGACTTCCAGATTGAGAGAGAGAAGTCTTTGTACAACATCTCTGGAGGCTGCACAGCTCTGGTGGTGGTGTATTTACTGGGCAATCTGTACGTGGGGAATGCAGGGGACAGCAGGTAAACAACAGGATCATGGTAATTATAACGGTTACACTAATGAACCAATCAGGAGCCAGCGCAGGTGAAAGTGCCTCATGTGAGCACAATCTGTACATCTGTCTATCACAATGAGATCATCCCTAATGATATGAAGAACTTCAGACTTCTTCAGACGTGATAAGACATGTGTGGTTAATACTACTATGAGAATAAGACATAAGACTTGTACAGTGCTTTTCATGACACTCAAAGCTGCTTCACACAGTTCAGTAGGGTTTATTATGAGATGTATTGAAATGGTGCTACTCTCTCCTCAGAGCCATCATTATCCGGTCTGGAGAGGTCATCCCCATGTCCTCAGAGTTCACTCCAGAGTCAGAGAGGCAGAGGCTGCAGTTCCTGGTACGATAAAAGCTCATGTTCATATCATTAAAGGTCCTCACTTAGGCTAAATGGGTGAATTTTAAACCATGTTACAATGTTGTAACCTCATCCCAATCATACCTGGAGTTGTGTTTTGTTTGTTTGAATAACTCTTTATTCGTAGTCTGCCTACATCTCCAAAGCTCAAGATGCTCTGTTCCATTTTGTGTATTTTTTTTAAATTAGCACCTTTTACCTTTAGTTTAGTAGAGATTGGCAGTTCCAGGGATGAAAGTATCCAAATGATTCTAGTGAACCTGTATGAACTTTAAAAACACAGAGGAGGACTTCTTGTATTACCACACGAGTAATATGGACCCTTTAAACAACCACATTTCAGAAGGAGCTGCTAAACTGGGTACTGCCTGGGGAACCAAAGGGAAAGTGACATGTAATCATTCTGATACTAAAAGTTTACAAATTGGTGCATTATTCATTTGCTCCACACACGGTGGTGGTGAGGTGCTATTGTAGCCACAGCTGCCCTGGCTAAAGCGAGGCTGCCAATCTGCACCATTGGCCTCTCTCACCATCACTTACCATTCATACTAGGTAATGTGGGTGAAGTGTCCTGCCTAAGGACACACCAACGGTTTCTGTCACTGGTGCACCACTGTGGCACCTGGTGTTCCCAGAGGTCCCCTATCCAAGTACTAACCAGGCCCGGCCGTGCGTAGCTGCTGAGATGTGACAAGATCCGGCTTTGACACGGAGGTCTGGCCATAGATGAGGAACAGTGTGAACAGTGTGATTAGTGTCCACATTTAAATGAGAAGCAGCAACTTTAGTCTTGTGTGATGTCACATTGTACTTGAAGTTGCAATGGCTGCTGGAGGCACCACATACTCGCTTTAGTAGTAAAGAGTCAATACAGTCCTACACTCAGTCCAAAGCCCAGCTGCCATATATTAGCAGACTCCTCTCTGCTCTGCTCTCTGTGGAGCTGCTCAGAACTCCTGGATAGTTTTTTTCCTGTCTGCAGGGTGTTAGCCTCTCTTATGTGTTCTGTATGTTTGTGTCTGTAATCCAAAAAATGTCTTTTAGTATGATTTTGAGTACTGCAATTTAAACACAAAAGATTTCACACATTCGTAAGATAAGAGAAGAGAACCTTTATTTGTCCTACAATGGGGAAATTATAGTGTTGCAACGCACAGTTCAAGAACATCAAGAGAATAGAAATATGCAGTCAAAAATCCAGATAAATCCCGATAACTTTGAGAATCTAGACTTAAATTGAACACAACACTATGTAGTATATTCAAATAAAAGGCAGACCTCTTATATACCACAATTTGTACTTCGTAGGCCTACATGCAGCCGCACTTGTTGGGGAATGAGTTCACACACCTGGAGTTTCCTCGGAGGGTGCAGAGGAAGGAGGTGGGGAAGAGGATGCTCTACAGAGACTTCACCATGTCTGGATGGTGAGTGGACTTCACAGAACTTGTGTTACTTGGCCTGGGTAAAAAATCTATTTCAAATAAAAATCAGGTTGGCAAGTCAAATCCATTTGTTTTTTTCTGAAAATCAATATTTAATTTTTTTTTTATTTTTATATATACACCGCATATTGCAATTCCAATTAGATTAGCTAGTGCCTTATGTTTGCAAATCTATATTTAGTTCAGAGTGCGTAATCTAAACACATCCTTCGAGAGAAGATTGAACTGTGGACTACAAGAATCCCATATGTTACACAAAATACGTGTAGAGGTCCAAGACATAGCCATACAAAGACAGAAATATGTCTGCCTGCAGACCTCCACCCAGAGGATCAATAAATACAAAATAGTAATAAAATACTGTCCCACTTTAACTGTATGTTTTCATCATATTTAATTTGATTATTAATCCAGGCAATCTATGAGAAAAATGGGCTTGACCTGGAACTAATTCCCACAGAAGAAATTTTAACTGTTTTCGGTCCTTTGATGTCTTCTTTATAACATATCAAAAGTCCCAGAAAATCCCAGCACAGCAACATTCCGAAAAACGGGATTTATTTTAGGTAGTCGAGAAAGCGATTTCTCTCCGCATGGAAACGAGGCTGGTAGAATATTCCAATATTTCGCCTGTATTTCGATCTATTAGACGACGTTAAATAAAGAAAATAAAACAAATGATTCTTAAAAAAAAAAAACTATTATTATTTGGCGGAATCCTGAGAAAAAAAGAGGGAGAAATAGTTTAAAACGTTTTTAAAAATATATTTACTATTTTATTACAGTATAACATTGACACTGCGCCAACCCCAAAAGTCAACCCTCTGTGATGCGCTGTGGGATAAGATCACTGCACAGGCAAGATCAGGAACAACTGGGCAAGTCACATACGTGCTCGATGGCGGAGCTCTTCTCCACCGTGTTCTGTGGCCGAAGCAAACCACCTATGAAGAGCTCTACATGAGATACAGCAACTACGTGTGACAGAAATACGGACAAGGAACGGTTATTGTCTTTGACGGTTACAAGCATCAGACAACGAAAAGTATGACCCAGCGTAGACGAACTGCAGGAAAAGAGTGGGTGCATCAGTCTCCTTTGAATGCAAGATGAAACTCACCATGAAGAAAGATGTTTTTCTGGCAAACGCTGAGAATAAGAAGCGTTTCATTGCGGCATTGTGACCCGTTTTAGAAGTCAGTGGTTATCGCACCTTGCAAGCGGATGGCGACACAGACCGTCTTATCGTTAAGACATCTATCTCAGTTGCAACTGAAAGACCCACAGTACTGGTAGGAGACGACACAGACCTTCTTGTGCTCCTTTGTTACTATGTTAACCAAGATGATTTTGACCTGTTTTTCCGACCAGAACCTAAGTCCACCTCAACACGATTAAAGGTATGGAATATGCGCCAAGTTAAAGCAGAGTTAGGTGACGACTTGTGTAAGAACATTTTGTTCCTTCACGCGGTTTCTGGGTGCGACACTACTTCTCGCCTTTTCTTCGGCATCGGGAAATCTGTCTTCCAAGAAATTTGTCGACTCAAGCCACTGCTGCACCCAAGCCAAAGCATTTGATGAAAGTGACAACCGTACAGATATCGCTAAGGCTGGCGAAAATGCACTTGTTGCATTGTATGGAGGAAAACAAGGTGAATCGCTGGACAGTTTACGTCACAGGAAATACCAAGAAAAGGTGTGCACATGAGGGCGCCAGGTTGAGCCACAGAATTTACCTCCGACATCAAGCGCCCGCAATATATCACAGTTTGAGGGTTTTCTTACAAGTCAAGCAGTGGCAGGGGCTTGCTGAGAACTTTCCAATGGAAGAATGGGGCTGGAAACTGTGTCAATCATCATGTCATCCCACAACAGACTTACCCGCTGCTCCCGAACTTGCTGAAGATGATACGTGCAATTGCGCAACAGAGTGTTCAACCGCATAAGAAGGTGCACATGTCGGCAACATGGACTAGACTGCTCTCGGCATGTGGCCAATGTAAAGGTACTGGATGTACCAACAGTACCATCGAATCAACCGAAGATGAGTAAATGGAGGATGTATACACATGAATGAACGTGATGCTGACATGTATAGAGTAATGAATGTAAATGCTTTCACCGTGTTACTTATTATTGACATTGATAAAGAAAGAATTGACATGATTTGCATATAGCAAGGTTCCCAATGTAATGTATTTGATATTGAAAGAAAAAAAAAACGTCACGTGAGCTTTAGACAAATCAAGGCTCAATATACTGTAGTTTGCAAAATACATTTTGTGTATCAACTGGCAGGCTAATTGCGATCACTTAGCAATAAAAAACTATTTTTCGTGATGCATTCTAGCGATATTTGAAGTCTTTATTTAAAATAGTTGAAGTTTTGAGCAAAATAGGCATATTATAAGGTACTTCCGGTTTCAGCCTTTCCATGTTGCACGCATGAAAGCTTCTACGCATAAAGCTTAAAAACAGAATGTTGCCGTGCTTAGATTTTTTGGGACTTTTAGTATGTTGTTCTAGACTTTATTTCTAAAAGGTTTTTGAAGAAAAAGCTTCTGTGGGAATTAGTTCCAGGTCCAGCCATAGATTGCCTGGACTATATGTTGTTGTAAGGCGAACTTGAGTGTCCAGAAAGGTGCCTAATAAAAATATTTTAAAAATGTAAGCCCGCCAGACTTCCACAAGGATGCACCTCCACCCACATGCCCCTCACCATTTTCATTATAAGCAAATTAATTTGTATGTTATGTTTTTTCATTTGTTATTTTAATTTTTTTGTTATTATGACATCAGTTATGTATGTAAATGCCCCATATTGCAAACAGCAGTCAGAAAACACTCGGCCGTTGGTATTCTTTTGGCATGGCTGCTGTTTATTTACTTTCAGGGAAGTGAGTCATGTGTAGGTCCTCTGGGAGAGGTCTGTGGGTTGGGTCCTCTGTGTGGAGGTCTGCTGCCATGATCCCAAACAATCCATCAATCCATCCATCCATCCATTTTCTTCCACTTATCCGGGGCCAGGTCGTGGGGGCAGCAGTCTAAGCAGGGACTCTCAGACTTTCTTCACCCCAGACACTTCCTCCACCTCCTCCGGAGGGACCCTGAGGCCAGCTGAGAGACATAGTCCCTCCAGCGTGTCCTGGGTCTTCCCCGGGGTTTCCTTCTGGTGGGACAAGCCTGGGAAGAGGAGCAGCTGAAGGGAAGCATCAGAACAGATGCCCTCCCCTCAGTTGCTCCTCTTGACATGGAGGAGCAACGGCTCTACTCCGAGGTCCTCCCGTGTGACCGAACTCATCACCCTATCTCTAAGGGAGCGCCCAGCCAGTCTGCGGAGGAAACTCATTTTGACCGCTTATATCTGTGATCTCGTCCTTTCGGTCATTACCCAGAGCTCATGACCATAGGTGAGGGGAAGAACATAGACTGAGGTAAATCAAGAGCTTTGCCTTTCGGCTCAGCTCCTTCCTCAGACCTCCTCATCCTTCCCCTGTCAACCTCACGCTCCACCCTCCCCTCACTCGTGAACAAGACCCCGAGATATATATGAGGCACAGTGTATATACAATTGTTACTTTCAGCTCTGCCCCCTGTAGGATGTGTGTGGCGTTGCGCATGGCGTCACAGGGTGCATAGATGTAGGTCATGTGTGTTTCTTTATTGGGCCTGTGCAGCTGCCTGCTCACTGTCTCCCTGCACAGACAAACCTGTGATGTATATTTAAACAGGTTCCATAACCCATTTCTGTTCACACTCTGGACCAAGTCTGCAGGTTTCACCTCCAGATTAACGTCCCAGCAATTAAAGATGAACTATGTAACTTTTCTGATCTGCTACCTGCTTGTCTCCATGGAGATGCATATATTTAATGCCTTGCAGTTGAACCTTCCAGGCATGCCAAATAACCTGGCTGGCCAGGCCTTGACAATACTTTACAAAGGCGAGCTGAATTGAGGTGGGCATGATTGACAGTAAACAAACACGGCAGCTTACACAAAAAAAAGGGGAAAAAAGCAAAGAGGACAACAGGACTGAGAAACAGCACAGATTTCTGCAAAATCAACGACCAAAGCACAAAACTTTTATAAAGGTATATATTTTGTTCTAATTAAGAAACACATGCTACAAATAAGCGGTTGTATTTGGATCATCCCAGTTAGGACGGAGGTTTGTCAGACCCTTGGAACAGAACGTAGAAGAAGCTGCTCAGGCAACCAACACCTCCATGAAGACTGAAAACTGATGGCAGTGCCTCCATCAGAAAGTGTCCACCATGAAGGGAGATGGATGTATATGCAAAACTCTGAAGCACGTATGTTTTATTGGTGGTTGTCTAGAATGTGATGATGTACTCCCAGATGAGTCGTCAGAGCCAGTTTTCCCAATTCATTACATTACATTTTACCATGAAGTATCCAAAAGATAAATTCAGAAATGTTGAACCTGATCATTTCTGTTGGTGACAAGCCTAAAAAGCTTGCCATATGACATCAAAAATCCACATTTGAATAATATTCATTTTAGTTAGCAGGTGGAGTTTGAATAGTTAGCGTCCTGTCGTTTGGCTTGTCCGGCAAGTGCAGTTTCCTTTGTACAGTTGTGTGTGAATGATGCGTGTCTTGTCTTGTGTGCACAGTGAGTGGGTGTACTCTGACTTCGCTCAGAGGCACAAATGATCAAGGCCAAGCTCCAACAAAGAGACACGGGCCTGGAGAAATCACTGCTTCTTCTTTAAGTCTTTTTACCTCCACAAGCCATTCCATTCCATGTATAGGCAGAAACACTCAAACACCAAGGCTGCTGTGACAGGACCAAAGAAGAACAAAAATACACAAAACAGGGCTTCACAAACACCTTTTAAAGTCTGTTGTTTCAAATGGGCAGTTTAGAATTTGCCTTCATAAGCGCATCTTTATAAAATAATAACATCTCCATGGAGATGTTGCTTTATCTGGAATGTTCCAGAGTATGGTATTAAACTTATCTACCTCTTTGGAGGCAAGCCGCTCTCATGAATGCATGTTTGTCAAGGTATTTTAAGCAATAACAACTAAATACAAGATAAATAAGTTTACTTGTGGAACATGCAGTGTCACATGTTTGTCTCCATGAGACCACCAAAAAGTTACACAGTGCTCCTTTAAAACTCATTTAGTAGATTCTGGGGTTTACAGCATGTCTGTAATCATAAAGCATGTTTATGTCTTCTCTCTCAGGCCAAATGAACAAAGAGGAAATATCATTTTCTCACAGTCGCATTAGTTATTCATGTGTAGCAGAGAGAACCTCAGACAGCTTTGAGCTCAGTGGTGCACTTTATCTGTATACTTGGTGATCTCTTCAAAATTATTACATCAAAAATGTGTTGATATTTCAGTCTCTTTACAACTACTGAATCACAGAGGATATATATAGGCTCAGATCTGACCTGAGACTGTGTCACTGGGCTGGAGTATTTTAACACGGTCGACATTTGTGGTTGTTAGGTTGTTGGGTTTTCAGTTTTGCCGAATGTCTTTTCCCTCTTTCTCCCCTCTCCCCATTTCCCATTCAGTTCTGTACAATAAAGCCTCTGCTCAGAAAATCTGTAAAAGAAATTCAACGAGACACAAACCCACTTAGAGGATTTAACTCAAAGAGACACAAAGTTATTCCAGGATTTAACTTGAATAACCTGCTTTGCCAAACATGGCCGTATCCGTGGCTATAGGTCTGGCTGCCTGGTTGGATAGAGCCATCCACAGAGCTGGATTTGGAGCAACTCAGATCGTGCTCCCCGGGTTGTGCCGAGGCAGAGATCAGAGAGAGAAACATGAAAGCACAGTGGGAGCGCAGAGGTGCAGAGGCAAAAAACCCAAATGAAATACTTTATCAAGAAGATGGCTTTATACTGTCAGTGTTTATATGAAAATGTGATGTCTTAACTAAGCTCCAGTGCTTAGTTTCAATGTAACTTGTGTGAAAATACAGAGGAATGTGGGATAAATAAACAACAAATGTACCATTGATATCTTTAATACATGTCTTACATTGACTTGTTTACAGGGGTCTTTATTGCAAAACATGTGTGACACTGTGTAACACTATGTAACACTGTGTAATACTGTGTGACACTGTGCAATACTGTGTGACACTGTGCAATACTGTGTAACACTATGTAACACTGTGTAGCACTGTGTGACTCTCTAACTGTAATACTGTGTGACACTGTGTAACATTGTGTGACACTGGAACACTGTGTAACTCTGTGTTTACATGAGACCTTTAAATCCAATTAAAAATCAATTAATTCAGAATAAAAGTTAATTGTAGTTGGGGCAGGCTGCTCCGGTCCTCCTGCTTGAGGGCTGCGCCTGGTTCAGAGGTGGTGCAAAAGAACCCATTTGGTTCCTTATATCTTGTTCTGAGCACTCCGTCCTCCGCGCACTTGTAAAGCGCTTCTCAGGCCGAGGCGCGTAACCTGTCCCCGCTCCAACTCATCTGAGCCTGAACCAGAGCTGCTCCCGGTGGTTCAGGAGTCTGGGTCTAGTCTGACTTGAGCATTTCTCACACTCGGCTACATGCAGTTCATTTTATAAGTTGAATCAATTGAATCGACTATTGCCCAAGAGGTTTTTCTAAATATTTCTAACCAGTAAATGAATACATGTAAAAATAGATTTGTTTAATGCCATATTGTGGAACATTCCAGGTAAAAAAGAGATGAGACAAGCAGGTGGCAGAGCTCCTTCAAACCACATAAATCAGATAAATACATTATTGAATAAAGGTGAACAGGTATTTGTGAACGTAATCACTGGTTTACTTCATTTTGGAGGCCTTGCTAGATTTGGGTGGCTTGGCAAAAGAAAATCAGATACTATTCAATATTAAAACTAATATTCAAATTACTCGTTGAAAATATTAGCTTGAGCAAATATCAAATGTGGGAACAATCACATTAACAGGAGTTTGAGCTTTAACAGAACAAATATAAGGCTTCATGCTAATGTAAAGAAAGTTAAAAAAAAAAAAATAGCATGTTATATCTTCATTGTGGTATCATAATCGGTATTGAGTGTTTTAAAATATTAATATCGGCATCAGCAAATATGTTATCGGCCACAACAGCATGACAAACACCAAATATGAGCACTGGCAGAAAACCTGGAGCACAGGAGCCTCTGTCCTCGTCCTTTTGCCTGTGGGGCTGCAGACTGTTCTTTGTTGCGTAGTGGTTGGTGGCGCTCTGTAGTCAGAAGTGCTGAGGCTGCAGTACTCGGCTCTGATAGAACATATGGTGTGTGTGTGTGTGTGTGTGGGGCGGGAGGGTTGCTTCTACTAATCTGCCCCACCGACTCTTCACATTTGATAACACGCCCAAAGTAATTACACTCAGGCTATAGGCAAATACTGTCTCTGCACCTTCAGGAGCTGACGGGATTTCTCTGTAATAAGGTTTGTGTACTCCTGTTTGGCCATGTAATTTGGTAAACAAGGGCTGGATCCAAATATTTCAGCTTTACCTTATTAAAATATTCCTATAGATAGACATTTTATTTCCATTCTGGTGTGTAAATGGAGATTATATTGTTTATAAAATGTCCCAAAGTATGGAATTAAACTTACCATTCTTGAAATCCTTGAAATACATGTCACATGTTGAGTGCTGAACTGTACATTGAAAAAGGGTCAGTGGGGTCACTTCTGTGGAATATCTGATCTGTGAGGTGGCCTTGTGTTTTCCTCCATGAAATCAGATCTGTTTAGTGCCATAGTGCGGAACATTCTACGGAAAGCTATATCACCTCCATGGAGACAAGCAGGTGCCATACCCGCTATAGCAGGCATGTCCAAACTATGGCCCGGGGGCCAAATGTGGCCCTCAGACCAAATTCTTTTGGCCCTCAGGCTTCCAGGTGAATTGACCCATAGTAGTACTTTTTACTGCATGTTTTTGAAATCTACCTTGATCAAGCAAATGTTATGTGTCCTTTTGAGGGCCTAAACCTGAACAAAGGTCTGGAGGGTCATTCAAACCTGTAATATTTGAATTCCTCACTGTTTTGAACACCAGTCTGTGACCCTCGATCGGCCCTCATGCTTTTAATATGTGGCCCTTGAAGAAAAAAGTTTGGACACCCCTGCGCTATAGGAAAGTGACATGATACACCTTTATATTGAGCATTCAAAATGGCATCCACATCAGATGGACCTATTGCTTCTGCAGTGTTTTTGATTTACAAAGCAACATTAAAAAGTTCTTTGCCACTTTTGATCACTGAAAGTTCAATCTAGAGCAGACAGCCCTCCTCCATAGACTAAAATAAAGAGGTACACCGTTAGTACCTCTGTGTACTAGTGATATTAATAAAACAGTTCCTGACAGAATGTGAAATACAGTGAGAAAGTAACTTCAATTGTGCAGGCTGTGCTCCATGAACATAATTCTCCAAAAGCCTGTTGTTTCTGTACACAGGGCCTACAAAACCATTGATGACGAAGACCTGAAGTTTCCTCTGATCTACGGAGAAGGGAAGAAGGTAAGACAAGACTTAGACTTACACTTCCATGGTTCCAAATCACGTGTTTCTCTCTTAAAACTAGTTCATTTGCAGTGGTCCAAACGTATTCCTAACGTTCCTAACTCGTTTATCTTAATTATTTAGAGTAAAGCTAAAAGAAACAACCTTACTAACAATGCACTTCCTGATTCTCCTGAGGATAAAATGCTTCATAATTAGACACAGACAGCACACAGCGGACATATTTTGACCCCAAGAGCTATCAAGTAATGTGTCTTATGGGTCTTAATGTAGTTTATCACTAAAATAATCCCAGACGATATTCTCTATGAGACACCGGACAAGAACGAGATGATCACATTTGATTCTTTTTTAAGACGCATACCGGTAGTAGGAGATGTATCTACTGTATTGTGTTTCTAAGTTGATAAGAAGGAGGTGTAGAGAGGCGTATGTTTTACAGGATTTATCACCTGGGTTACAGAAGACAAAAAGAAGTTTTTGTAGCATTTAATTGTGCACAGAGCACATGGAACCTGCGATCACAGGTTTTAGGTTTGACACTCCCCTTTGTCACACATGTAAAAAGTGGCACAGTATGTGATACAGTTTTAACAAGACCATCGTTTACACCGTCTGCACTTGTCACCAAATCTAATGTGACTTCTTTACAATGCATTTAATTGGCCAAACGAAGTGAACAGTTTTTCTGTTGATTATCTGTGTAAATGGGTCTAACAAGTGTAGGCCTATACTTTTCCCTGGCCTTATTTTGACATTTTAGTGCTTATTTGTTAAAAATTAGACTTTTGGGTCAAAGTCGTGTCTGCAATGGCCTCTTTAGGATCAACTACGGCCAGAACATTTGAATTTTCAGGTTGGACTAAGGCCCGCCACTACCTGGCACTGCTGGGCACCGTGATGTCCCGCTGTGTCTGGAGAAAAGGGAAACGGCGTGAACCGAGCACAAATGTCTGGCCTGTTTCAAAGTCCAGAGCACACCGGTCTGTGCCGTGTGGGATTGTTGTGGCTGTCGGTCAGCTGTCAATCACTGCTGTTTTTTGTTTCATACACACAACACACAAACCCTGCATATTTAGGCTATATTCTTCTCTCAAACTGAAAAGACTCTGTTTCACCTTGTGATGTCATGTGGTCATACAGGAAATGCTCCATTGTGTTCTTAAACTCCTTCACTAGAATCATTTGGATAATTTCAGCCCTGGAATTGATCTACTAAACAAAAGGTAAAGAGTAGAAGTTAACTTGAATGAGTGCAGAAAGTGGTGCCATCATTATTCAAACCCAAAGACAAGACTGTTATCAGTGACGTTAAGTGATCTGATTAATATGGCAAGTTTGTGGAGCCAGTCCCTAACCTCATGATAGGGTTAACCATTTGTGCATTATTCACACATTCAAAAACAGTAAATCTCTCATAGACCCCTGCCCTCCATCTGAAAAGATGACATCGTGGATTTTTGGAACTTATTCACAAATGACCACCGGAATAGCTCGGTAACAGTCATTTCTATTAGCATCACACACAGATATAAACCTTATATTTAAATTAGGGATACACGATCCAACTTTTTCTACTGATATAGAGACTTTGACTTTAAGCATTTTATTTCCTAATATAGTTAACTTATTACAAAAGAGATTCAATAGTGTTGTCATATGAAGAAACACTCAAGCATTACGAGACCTCCATCTTCTTCTTTCTTTCTTATCTGGGGCCAGGTCGCGGGGGCAGCACTCTGAGCAGGGACTCCCAGACTTCCTTCCCACCAGACACTTCCTCCAGCTCCTCTGGTTGGATCCTGAGGCGTTCCCAGACCAGCCGAGACACATAGTCCCTCCAGTGTGTCCTGTCTTCCCTGGGGAAGGTGGGACATGAACACTTCCCCAGGGAAGACAGGGAGGCATCCAGGAGGCATCCACAACAGATGCCCTCCCCTCAGCTGCTCCTCCCCACATGGTGGAGCGGCAGCTCAACTCCGAGCTCCTCCTGTGTGACTGAGGTCCTCAACAAGACCCTGAGATACTTGAACTCCTCCACTTGAGGCAGGGACACACATTCTAAGCCAAAATATGTCAAATGAACTCATATTATAATTGGATCACCTTAACATCTAAAATGATTTGCTCTGAATCAACATAAAATATAGAACTGTGATAAAAATGTGTATAGTTTTGCATAGTATAGAACAGAAGGGTGGTCATAATGCTGTGGCTGCTGGTGAATGGTTGGAGCTTTTCATCGTAACCTCCTGATCCCGTTTTCACACAGACACTCCAGATGTTAGCCTGTGCCCTCTCCCTGCACTCTGCCTCCCAGAACATACCCTGTGCCCTCATTTCCCTTTGAAGTGAACTGTGCAGAGATAACAGAGAAAGAGGGAGGCACAGAGAGTGGTGGAGTGAGGAGAGAGTGTGTAACCCCCATACATGCAGAGATGGAGTGTAAGAAAGAGGAGAGAGGGAAAAGGAAAGACGCAAAAAGGCAGAGCAAGAAGAGAGGAAGGAGAGACAAGATATGAGACGAGAATGAAAGGATTGAATGAAAGGGAAAGAGAGAGGGTGAAAGAGAGCAGAAAAGAGAAAGGAACAAGAAGAGAGAAATAGGAGGCGAGGATGAAAGGAGTGAGAGTGAGAGAGTGGATAGAAAGAGGGGAAAGAGTGAGAGAAGGCAAGAGGGAGAGAGGAGCAGATAGTTGAAAGGCTTGGTGCGTGTGCTGCCTGCTGGGCTCAGAGCTCAGACACTAATCCCAGGACGCCCCCTCCACTTCAGTCTGAAACGTCTCTATTAGAGAAGCTGTGTGCAGTGGTATAGGATCATTATATAACGCCTTTAATATACGGCCAATTGCCTTATTTTACCCTAACAAGCGCAAAGCTCCAAACGATGAAGGCAGAATTAGATGTAGTTGCATAACATTTTCATCATCATATAGAAAGAGTCTCGAGATTGAGCTGCATTCACATTACATTAGTAGAATGTTGTCATTTAAAAAATACTTGAAACGTATGGTTCTTTACTTTTGCTCTGCTGTCAGTGCAGGACTTCCTTTTGGAATGATAAGCCTTAAGAATCTTTGTACTTGCCTCCTCTTAAAGGGACTGTACCTCAAACCGAGTCCAAATAAGACGCCCGTGTGCTGTTTGCATGTAAATAAAAAGCATTTTTTATTGTTCATCATTTAGGTTACGTTTACACTTAAACGAATCACCGTATCAAACACATTGTGTCTGGACCGCATGTCGCTAGTCACATGACTAGGCTGGCATCACGTTGACATGACATCACAACACCACATGGGCAGTAAAAACAAGGAAGTGGAGCAACGTGACTGAAGTTGCCATAGTTCTATGGAAGTTGCAGCAGCTGATTTTTTGAGCCAAGGAAGATGGCAAGCATGAAAACAGTCTTTTCATGGACCGACGCTGTTTCCCATTTGTCTAGGGTTTGTTTAAACTGTTTCCCGTAATAGTGTCGCATGACCGATGTCATGAACCCAGCGAATGAGGAAGGCGCAAGTCAGAGTGATGTGGTCCAATAAGGACGGCAACTCGAGCTCCTACATCAGCGTATCAGCGTTTTCACTCGTCCACACAGTGCTGGGTCAGATAATCTGGGTCAGATAATCTGACCAGCACTGTGTGGACAGGTGAATCTGTTGGAGCTGGCGTTCTGATCGTTCCGTCTCTGGAGCCGTTTTCCATCGCCTTAGTGTGGACAAACACTGCATCCGCAAAGAAAACAACTAAAATATGTACTAGTGTGGATGGGGCCCTAGGAAGTAAAGTCTTTGTCTGAAAGTGGAGCAATTATAAACTCATTGCGGTGTGAATTTTTCAAATAAACCTGTTTTGTTACGTTTTTAAGACAAAAATCAGGTATAAATGTGCTGCTCTGAGCGTGTTCATAACAAATGAAAAAGCTGGTTTAAGTGCAGTTTTTTTCTCAAATAAATGGCAAATTATGCATGTTAGTCTGTGTAATTGTGTAACTGCGCATCCTTTGCTATTTTTATTTGAAAGGTTTATTTCACTCAAAATGAATAAACACAAATGGAAATGCAGGAAGTGATGACGTAATGTGGCGCTGTGCCCTGGACCTCACAAGAGCTGTTTCCATACTTAACCTCATGAAGTGGTACCCAGCATTATGTAGGCCTGAATTAATTGGATAAGTAAATATTGTATAATGTAATAAATATAAATATGACTGTAGTTAAATAAATCATGCTATTAAAAGGCAGCTTGGCTCTAGTTCCAAATCAGGGATTATGAGATCATCACACATCTAAAATAGATTTGTTTAGAAGTGTTTTTGGACTGGGTTTAAACCTGGTTTAGGCCTGTTTTTAAGACAGAGTTTGTGTATTTTGCTCATGATTTTAGAGTCCAGTTTATCATACCACTTTAGTAGTTTAGTCCTTTAATTCTGCTTTGGACCTGCAAATGTGCTCTGCCTTTCCTTTGCTCTGGTCATCATCTTTTGTCTGGCACCAGTAAAGTAATGGGGCGATTGCACTTAGTTTTGTTTTTAGATATTTTCAGTTTACTTATAGACTTGATATTTTGTACTTTTGTAGTTAGGGCCCTAAATTAAGCATTTTCAATATACAGAAAAGTTGTTTATACATATTTGCTGTGTGTTTTTTTTCACCTATTTCTGCTCCTATAGCTTTTATTACAGCAGCAGACTGGGGAAAAAACAGGTTGTACTAAAAAAAGGATGTATAACACTTCATTAGGGGGTAAAAGGGGGAATTTTAACAGCAAAAGTAAGAAAAAAATCGAGGTGAGAACAGATGTACTGAAATTGCCCTCAGATCTCCAAGGGTTAAATTACAAATAATACAAATTTTGCATAATTTTCA
Organism: Odontamblyopus rebecca; assembly: GCA_030686955.1. Classification (NCBI taxonomy): domain Eukaryota; kingdom Metazoa; phylum Chordata; class Actinopteri; order Gobiiformes; family Gobiidae; genus Odontamblyopus; species Odontamblyopus rebecca. Next base: position 8,779,005 of record CM060659.1, on the reverse strand, counting down.
TATGGTGTAAAGGTCCCACATCCTCCCTTCCTTCTCTCCCCTCTCTCCCTCCACCTCTCCCCCCACCTTTCCATCAGCGCTCTGATTCTCTGATTATTTTCAGGAGCTGATGATGATATTTGATTTGCTTTTGTGGCCAGTACTTGCTGATGTTGACATAACATTTTTATAGCATGCCCAGTTCATGCCTAAATGACCTCTCCACCCTCCTCTCTCTCCCTCCCTCTCTCCCTCCTTCTACTTTCTCCCTCCCTCCTCTTCTCTATCTCTTCCTTTCTCTCCCCTTCTTCCTCTCTCCATCCTCTCTGCCCTTTCTCACTAAGGTAGATTCAATTAGCCCAGTTTCCCCAAGAGCCTGGAGCCATTTTTAGCTCTGTGCACTGTGCAGGCTCCAGCTCACAAGAACCACCTTTACCTGACAGAAATGAACCAAGATCAGGACTCGCCCAGGTGTAAACCAAGGCAAAACATCAGAGTAAAGTGCTACATATGCAGACAAAAGATGACGACCAGAGCAAAGGAAAGGCAGAGTACATTTGCAGGTCTAATGCAGAATTAAAGGACTAAACTACTAAATTGGTATGAATATAAACTGGACTCTAAACTATGAGCAAAATACACACACTCTGTCTTAAAAACAGGCCTAAACCAGGTCTAAACCGAGTCCAAAAACAGTTCTAAACAAATATATCTTAGACGTGTGATGATCTCATAATCCCTGATTTGGAACTAGAGCCAAGCTGCCTTTCAATAGCCTCGTTTATTTCTTAAATATATTCAAAGGAAAATCCTCCTCATTTCTCTACTAACTACAGCCATATTTCTATTTATTACTTTATGCAGTATTTACTTAACCTGCCTCCATATCCAATTAATACAGGCCCACAGGATGTCGGGTACCTCTTCATGAGGTTAAGTATTTCCTTAAACATGAATTCGTAAGAAACTATTTGTTCAGCATGATTGGAATGAGTAAGGCTAATTATTAAGGCACAGTTGTTGTAAAGTGGTACCGGTGGAGTGGTCATTTCATCAGCGATTGTAAACGGACTAAACCACGGGGGATTCACCATGAAAAACCTGAATATCCAAATATAACGTAAAAGTGGATTAAAATGTCTATTAACTTTGTCTGAGCCCCATGTCTGGACAAGACCAGAAATGAAATGATTGTGTTTTTAAGGGAATGTTCAATTAGCAGGACTTTGAGGACCATGGGGACATAGAAATAAATAAATAAAAACTCTTTATTAAGATTAAGAGTGATTGTGTTTGGGATTTCAGAGATTATGACAGAGTTGTGAGATGCAGAATACGAGTCTGTTTGAATCTCATCAGTGCATCTGATCCTCCCATTTGAGCCCCTAAAGGAGCAGCTTATGCCTCTCACAGCAAAGGCAGAACAGTCGCTCAACACACACACACACACATACAGACACACACACAGAGGTTTGCACTGAACACACACACACAGGCTTACACTGAACACACACAGGTTTACACTGAACACACACACACACACACACTGATTTACGCTGAACACACACACAGGTTTACACTGAACACACACACGCTGATTTACACTGAACACACACACGCTGATTTACACTGAACACACACACAGGCTTACACTGAACACACACACGCTGATTTACACTCAACACACACACACTGATTTACACTGAACACACACACGCTGATTTACACTCAACACACACACACTGATTTACACTGAACACACACACGCTGATTTACACTCAACACACACACAGGCTTACACTGAACACACACAGGTTTACACTGAACACACACAGGTTTGCTCTGAACACACACAGATTTACACTGAACACACACACAGGCTTACACTGAACACACACACACTGATTTACACTGAACACACACACAGGCTTACACTGAACACACACACACTGATTTACACTGAACACACACACAGGCTGATTTACACTGAACACACACGCACTGACTTACACTGAACACTCACACACATGCTGATTTACACTGAACACACACACACAGGTTTACACTGAACTTGGCTTGAACTTAAGGCTCTAAACTTAGTCCGAGATACAGTTTCAACTTTTATGCATTTGTGAAGGAAAGTGTGGAAGTCTCTGCACCGACAGGCAGCCTATACTAACAAAGGTACATCTGAGTTTGCCACATAGACTACTGCAGCTATAGAAAAACAAATACAGGAATCTCCAAGGTTACAACCAGTTTTATGTTAGATTATCATGTCCCGTTTGATCAGAAATGGATCTAACAATTATAATTATATGTTAGATAGTTGTAGGTAGAAGGTGCACTACTTTTTGAGTGGAGGGACTCCGACAAAACAATTTTGGCACTACTCAATGTTTGCAGAAATGTGAAGGTCACGAACACACATTCTGTTGTTCTGTTGACATACGCTGAAGGAAATATAGACAATACACAATCATATTGAAAATCACTGATGCTACTGACACAAAAACAGAATTATCCCTAAAAATAAAAAATTGGCTTGTACAGTATCATTCAAAGAAATACAAGCTGCAGTATATAAATAGCTACATGAAACGCTGTAGTTATATTAATTATTATTAATTTAAACAGAATTGAAAATATCTGAACTTGTCTCGTTCAAAACTTTTCATTCTTTGTTATGTAACAAGCAAAAAGCATTCATTCATCAGTGCCAGTTTTTAAGACATCACTGCAAAAAGTGCTGTTTGTAACAGATTTTATTGCATTTTATCATCTGTTGTTTACAGCTACTGCACTTTATCTTTTTAGACTGTTACAGCTACTGCACTTTATCTTTTTAGACTGTTACAGCTACTGCACTTTCAAAATATTTTCTACATTCATTGCACTTTACCTGCATAATTGATCGATTGTTGTTTTCTGCTCTTGACGTGTGCTGCTGACCACTTGGCCAGGGCACCCTTGTAAATGAGATGTGGAGCTCAGTGGGTCTTTACCTGGTTAAATAAAGGTTAAATAAAATAAAAAATAAGTTTATTGAACAATAAGTTGCTGTAGAAACTGACAGTTTTCTATTGTCACTCCTGTGTGTAAAATCACTGTTATGTTATGACAAACAAATGTGGAGAAAACACATTCTTGGTTGAAATACACCTCTTCACACATTTAGGAAGGGACATTAAGGGCACCCTCTCCAAAAACCAAAAGCCTGCTGTTTTTTAATGTTGTTTAAATGGACTGTCCTTACGTGTGTGTGTTTCAGGCTCGGGTGCTCGCCACCATCGGAGTGACCAGGGGTCTGGGAGACCACCAGCTTAAAGTGCACGACTCCAACATCTTCATCAAGCCCTTCCTCTCCTGCTGCCCTGAGGTACCACAGTGTAAAGACAAAGTGTGTGTGAAAAGGCCAGCACAGGGCAAATGATGGCACTTATGCTGTGTAAATGTGTGTTTTATTCAGTCTGCTGCTGGTTTGTCTTGGGCTCTTTTTGATTGTGTTAACCTGCTTTACCTGATTTTCAAAGCATGAAACGAGGAAGTGGGCACATTGATCTATCTAACTACGTCGCTCCCACAAACCCTTTGGCACATCACTAGTGTTAGTCACATGCATTTTTTTTTCTCTATGGACCACCAAAAGTTACACAATGTGTCTTTTAATATATTCAGAAAGTATCCAAGGCATTAAACTCCATGGAAACAATTGGAGAAGACCTACTCAGAGTAAGAATGCCTATAATTGAATGAATGGAAGATAGGTCAGTTTAGTAGGGCAATACTGTGGAACATTCCAGACAAAACAACATCTCCACCAGAAAAGTTACATAGTGCTCCTTTAAAGGGCTCATATTGCGCTATTTCCAGATATGTTATAATGTTGGTTCCTCATCAGAAACATATTTGGAATTATGTTTTGTTTGATTCTGATTCTGTTTAACACATAAACCCTGCATATTTAGGCTGAGTTCTTCTCTCAGACAGAAAACACTCTCCCTTGTGATGTCATGTGTTAATACAGAAAGTGCTCCACTGTATTTTTAAACTCCATATACCTTCACGAAATCATTTGGATAATTTCAGCACTCGAATTGCCAAATATTACTGAACTTTGAGGGAATGAACCATTTTATCACCAACTGAAACACCAGAGAATAGTAAGAATGAGGCCTTTCCTGCGGTGTTCACCTGGTTCCCCCTGGACTCTGCTGTGACGCTGCAGGACACAGAGCATGGTCACTTTAGGCTCTTTTCTTTTCAGGATCTAGTGACCCTCCTTGACCAGTCCTCCTGTTAAACTGCACTGAGACTTTGGCTGAGACACAAAGGACACTGGCCAGTGGAAATTTTTGCTGCAAAACTGGAAACAATAGCTGTTGACTTGAAAAGTACCACTACATGACATCACAAGGTACACAAGGTAGTGGTACTTGAGCTTTGAGCTTTGGAGATGTAGACAGACTAGGGTTGTTCAAACATGTGTAAATGAAACAAAACTTTGGGTTATGTTTTAGAGGAGGTACCAAGATTATAACATGGTTTAAAGCTCACGAGTCAATGTTACATAATATAGGACCTTTAACTTTGCTCTGTGGACAAATATATAAACTCAGTGCTACTTATGTTGAGTCTGTTTCCTTAAGGTGAGCTGGGTTCATCCTCTGAAATGACCTGCGGAGAGAGGATGCGTTGCAGACTGTTGCAGTGGAGTTGAATCCTCTTGATCTTTAATTCAGTGCAGGGTTCAGACACAGTTCAGGCCAGGCACTTCTGAAGCAGCACTTTTCCATTACACTTTTCCTTTGAGGGAGCAGAGCGGTGTCTATGGATGACAGAGTGAGAACAAGTCATTACTAATGTTTGTGCCACCTCTCAGACTGATTATTGATCCTGGATGGTAAATATTGTTGGAAGCCGTGTGTTTTTAGATTCTAGAGTGCAGACGTGGGTTTCCCTGAGCAGCCGGTCCCTTCTACATTCTGTTCAAATTCAGAAGTGTCTGAAATAGAGCTTGGAAAGCCTTCGGCCAAATTTGGGTATCATAAGAAGTTGCCAATACGATGCATACCTCAATACATAGACCACGATACGATATATATCTCGATATAGTCATTTCGATAGAGCTCAATAAAAAATCATGGCTAAATCATGGATCAAGTGAATATGAAACACTCCCATATAGGTAAGAGGTGGGTACTACTACTTAAGTACATTTACCTGAGGAACCTTTCAACTGAACTGTACTCCTAGCTGAGTTCTGTATTTACAGTGTGGTTTATAGTTGAAAGTGAACGTTTTTGGTGGACAGTGCAGCGTCTGCTTGTCTCCATGGAGATGTTATTTCTTTGCCTGGAATGCTCCACTGTATGGCATTAAATGTATCTGTCTCCATGGTGATGTCAGATCAGGAGAATGCATGTTTTTATGTTTTATAATATATTTAATGCCATATTATGGAGTATTCTAGGCAAATCAAGAACATCTCTGTGAAGACCAGGAGGTGATGGACCCTCTGTTGGAAAAGTCATATCCACACCTTTACATGCCCCGTCTCCCCGTCTTTTGGAACCCAGGCACTGCTTCATGCTGTTTAATGTTATTTAGTGAAACATCTCATGGTAAATGTCATGTTTACGAGGCCGCCACCCTCTGAATGTTAAAATATTTGCTTAGTGAGTATTCAGAATAAGCAGAGGAGAATGTTTTTCTCCTCTTTCTTTTTGGACAGCTCATGTTTGAGGTCTGTAATAAACTTTCCAGATTGAAATGGCTTGGACCTGTACAGAAAGAGATGGTACAGAGGAGGGACTGTGAATATATGCACTACATCAGAACTACCAGGAAACAGGAGGCCTAGAGGCAGACCAAAGATGATATTTTGTGTAGAGTGGAATGTGAATTAGCTGGTGCAGTCGTTCTTGTTCTATGAGAAACTATTTTAACCCTATTTCACTGTAATCACAAAGTTATCTTATGGGTGACTCTCAGTATCTTTCTACCAATGTCTCTTTTGGCAGCAGTTTTCCTTTCGCCTTGAACTTTTCTGTTGAGACTTTTGGCCAAATGAGTCAACATTTGCACCCCGAAATCAGCCACATGTGAAAAATTGGAATTTCTGATGCTGCATTCAAAATGATATATTTGTCAAATCCGCAGTACATTGTGTATCGCTTATCTCCTAACCACACCAATCCTGAGAGATAAAAAATATGCAAGAACTCTGTATCTTTTCTTGTGTCATTTTGGAGCATTTATCTGGACTTTTGTAACTTTGTGGTCAGAATGTGAGCAGTGTCTCCCCCAAACCAGCTACACGAAACATACCCACGCAAAGATGTTCCAATATTCAAATAAATTCAGAAAGTCTTTAGAGTTTTAGTATTTAAAGTTTCCACAATCTTTTTTATTTATGTATTTGTATTATTAAAAATGATTTCTTGATTGAGATTGTTGGCTGAGCGCACTACCTTTCTAAGAGCCATAGTAACTCTAGCTTTAGTTGGAACAAATAAGTGGAGAGGAGTTAATGATCTGATATTCTGATGTTTCAGGTATGAAATATAGATTTAGAAAAGGTGTCACTGGCAAAGAGCAGCACTAGAATGGCTGCTGACCATAAAGGTCGGGCTAGCTTGTGTCCTTGGGAAAGGCATTCAGATATGATCCATTTAGAAGAATGTCTCAGATTGGATTCCCAGCCTGTGTTTTGATTCCCCTTTATTCATTAGACAAAATGATTTCTTGATTTGAATCCATTTAACTCTTCTTTGTTCTGCTGGTTTTCTCTTGCTGTTATGTGTAGCCGTCTAAAATGAGCTGTGTGTGGTCACTGAATGGTGTCAGATGCAGACAGTCCTTACATGTCCTGTGTCTCCTCCAGGTGAAGGTGTACCCTCTGGAACAGACTGAACACGGGGCCGATGACGTTTTGGTTCTGGGGACGGACGGACTGTGGGATGTCCTGTCAAACCAGGAAGTGGCTGAGGCCGTTTCCTGTTTCCTTGGAAACTGTGACCCAGACGACCAACACAGGCAAGTTACGCATGCACTGGTGCTCTAGTTTAACTTTAGCAGTGGTACTCAATCAAAGAACATTTGGCTCCACTTAATAATAACTACACCCTAATTTTCCGTTAGAAAGAATGCACAAAGACATAATCATTTATTAAGAATAATTCAGGCTTTGTAACTTCTTCATGAATCACTAACCCCTAAAAACTCAAACAAAACACCATTAGTTCTACTTTATGATAACTACACCTTAAATAGCCTTTATAAAGCATGAACAAAGACCTTATTCATAGTAAAGAAATTCTTCATGATGATACAGGATGATTTAGGATTAGTAACTTATTAGTAAAGGTAGTAATTAAGTAGTTACTAAGCCTTAATCATTCTAAATAAATCATCTGTTCATTATGAATTAAGTCTTTGTTCATACATTATTAAGGCTAATTAAAGTAGTTCTGACTGAAGTTTTCTTGGATACCTTATTAAAATGGTAATATTAATCATTTAAATTAAGAAATACAAGTCTCTAATCCGTTTCCCTACTTTCTCTTTTCCTCTCTCTATTTCTCTCTCCCTCTCGTCTTCCGCTCTTTCTCCTCTCTCTCTCTTCCCTCTCACCTCTCCCCTCCTTTCTCTCTCCTCTCTCTTTTCTCTTCATTTTTCCCCTCTTCTCTCTTTTCCTCTCTCTATTTCTCTTTCTCTCCCTCCCGTCTTCCTATCTTTCTCTCTTTCTCTTCTCTCTCTTTCCTCTCCCCATCACCTCCTTTCTCCCCTCCTTTCTCGTCTCTGTCTTTTCTCTTCATTTTTCCCCTCTCTTCTCTCTTTTCCTCTCTATTTCTCTCCCTCCTGTCTTCCTCTCTTTCTCCTCTCTCTCTTTCCCCTCCCCTCCTTTCTCACTCCACTCTCTTTTCTCTTCATTTTTCCCCTCTTCTCTTCTCTCTTTTTCTCTCTCTATTTCTCTCATTCCCTCTCGTCTTCCTCTCTTTCTCCTTTCTCTCTTTTCCCTCCCCTCCTTTCTCACTCCTCTCTCTTTTCTCTTCATTTTTCCCCTCCTCTCTCTCCTGTCTCTTCTTCTCTCCTCTCTTCTTCTCTCCCTTGTTTTCTGTTGGTTTCTACAGTTTTAAGTAACCAGTGGTGTAAACTAAATGTATTGTTGAAAGTCAAAAGTCTCTTCCTCTCTCTCTCCCTCCCCTCTTCCTCTCTCTCCTGTTGACCTTGTGATGACCAGGATGTAAGCTCTGGTTCCCTCCAGTCATTGTTCGCACTGATTCGAGCGTGTGTGAAGTCGGGAAGCTCTTAGCACACATTTACAGGCCGCTCTGAGTCAGGAGGCGGGCCTTAAAAGTTCACACAGCGTCCACAGAGCAGATGCCACAGTCACAGATTCCAGAGAAGAGCAATGAATGAGTAATGGACCAGTTTGACATCTGGAGCAGCACTAACAAACCAATATTATATATATATATGTGTGTGTGTGTGTGTGTGTATGTATGTTTATTATTATTATTATTATTATTATTATTATTGAAGAGATGTTAAGACATGAGTTCAGTACAGCAAATTTATGGACGCAATATCAAACACAAAACACAAATTGTCAACATTTGTCAATTTTGTTTTTGCCCATGACCTCCATCTGAAATGATGATACATTTCCAGAGCATATTCATCCACCCAAAACATGAACAACAGGTCAAATCCTCCAGCTTAAGTATTCCTGACTCCTGACCAGCAGCGTTGAAGGATGGGTCAAATGCAGAGGACACATTTCCCTATGGAGACAATAAAGTGTCAGGGTTTGGTGTTTGTTGTGTGTTCCCCCTCCCTTCTGTGTCTGTCTGCTCCTCTGGGGGTGTGGCTGGGCTAATGCTGCAGTGTGGATCACCTGCTCGGTGGTTCACCTGCAGCTCATTGTCTAATCAGCCCCACTATTTAGTTCTGTCCTTTTCCTTTGTTCAGTGTCAGTTCATTCCTCCTCTATCCCTTGTCTACGTCCTCGTCCTGCTTGTTCATGTCCACGTCCACGTCGTCGTCCTGCTTGTCCACGTCGTCCTGCCTGACCTTGTTGTCCAGTCTGCCTACCCGTGAGTCTACCCCAGTGTCTTCCCTCCGTCTATGTCTTCAGCCTGTTTCCATCACCACATCCTTCAATCCCGGCAATAAACCTGTTAAACATCTACCTGTGCCTATGTCTCTGCTTTGGGGTCCTCAACCACACTCAAACCATGACATAAAGTGTATTTTTCAGACTATAAGTCGCACCTTTTTCATGGTTTGGTGGTTCCTGCGACTTATACTCAGGTGTTACTTATATATTAAAATATATCATTTCACATGTTTGTTATTTTCACATTGACGGCCACGAGAGGGCGCTCTAGACTTGGGTATCAGTATCTGCTACTCCCATTACTCATGCACCACTGAAAATTAACTAACTGAAGTTTAACCATCAACTTATGAAGACAACTCAACACAAAATCATAATCATATTCTGCAGATTACAAGCTGCAAGTAGTGAAATATATAGCCAAAACAGTAATCAAGCAGCAGAAAGAAAGTTTAAAGTGAGCGAGAAACTTGTAAGAGGCTGGTGAAAAGCGGAGGAAACTTGAACTGCAATAAAGAAAACAAAAAAAGCTTTTACTGCTTCATGCAACGCAGTCACCTCTATCAGAGCATGAACGATGATGTATCAAAAACTGCAACAGTCTTCCAAGCCGAGGCTGACAGTTTGAAGTGTTAAAATGTTTGTTCTTGGTCTATGATTTTATAAAATAAATTCCCCCCTAAAAAATGTGACTTATAGTTTGGTGCGACTTATATATGGGTTTTTTTCTTCACTGTGCATTTTTTACCTGGTGTGACTTATACTCCAGAGCGACTTATAGTCCGCAAAATATGGTACTTTGATTTAAAGGTGCAATGTGTAAGTTTTCTAGTGGACGGTTTGAACCATTCTTGTTTCCATGGAGATGCTATTGCTTTGTCTGGAATGTTGCGCAGTGTCATAAAACTAAACCTACCTATCTCAAGTCTTATTTATATAATTTTATGTTGGCATTAAAACCCCTGTAATCTAACTGAAATGGCTCTACTGTTCCACATTCTAAACAAATACCTCCACCAGAAAGTTACCTAATAAACCTTTAAAATGTAATGTCATGATTTTCCTCGTGTTGCAGGTACACGATGGCAGCTCAGGACCTGGTGATGAAGGCTCGTGGTGTTCTGAAGGATCGCGGCTGGAGGATCTCAAATGACAGACTGGGTTCAGGGGACGATATCTCGGTGTACATTATCCCTTTAATGTACGGAAACAAGCAAAACGAGCAGCACAGCTAACTGCATGTCCACCAGTCTGTGGACCAAAAGAAGGACTACTTCTGCTTTTGAAGGATCTAAGGTGTCTCCTGAGAACCCACTGTCCATACTTTACTTTCCTTAATGTTTGCCGCAAAAAATATGAATCATTATTTTGTGTTGATGTAAGGCACAAACCAGTTCCGAAGGCTATTGTAGAAATGTGAATTATTTTGAAAGAAAAAATAATGTAACTTTTCTGTTAGTAAATACCCCACTATAGTGATGTTATTGCTATACCTGGAATGTTCCACACTATAGCATTAGATTGAGCATGAATCCAATTCTAGATGTTTTTATTGCTAAAAAATACCTTAAAACATTCATTCTTAGTGTGAGCGGGGGTCACCTCTCCGTAGATCTGACCTGTTACTTGGTCTGGTGACATCACTGGCTTGTCTCCATTAATAGATAGATTAATAGAGAAGTTTAATGCCATACTGTGGGCAATTTCCAGGTGATTAAATGGTATCTCCATGGAAACAAGAAAGTGATAGGCCTTCAATAGTAAAGTTACATTGTGCAGCTTTAAGTGCTCAATAATACAACCACAGCATGCACCTGGTCAGGCTGGGAATCGAACCATCAATCCTGTGGTTACTGAGCAGCCATCTCACGTTGTATGATGTATCTCTGTATTTTGTTTACTCTGAAAAGCTAAAATATATGAAGTCATCCACTCTAGTCTTAATTAAGATTTGGGAGGAAGCCATTTTGAAGTGACTAAAGCCTGAAGGCACTGACTTCTCTTGTGAGCACAGTAGTGAATCTCAGGACTGCTGTTACTAATTAAAGCCAATGCACAATAAGTGAGAAGCCAAGTGTAAATGAGTGTGTGCTGTTTTGTACTCAAGTCTGTGGAGTTTTTACCTGTTTCCTTTTATCATTTACATTATAAATTCTTCTGTGTACAATATTTTTCCAAAAATGTGGATCAGATTTAGTCCTGTTGCAGACTTGGTCCTGCTCTGGTCCTGGTTTAGTCCTGGTCTGGTCCTGGTTTAGCCCTGGTCTAGTCCTGGTTTAATTCCAGTTTCAGTTCCAATTCTGATGTGGTAAAAATATGAACACAGACTCTGTTGGTGAAATACTTGACACTAACAGTAATATGTTTTATTTGTCACTAATAGACTAAACCAGTACAAAAAATGAGACTAGGATAGATCTAAACCACGATGGTTCTAGACAAAAGCAGAACTAAACCAGGATTAGACTATAATCTGGGACTAAACCATGGTTAAAACAAGGTATGATTTGTAGAAGAATACATCCATGGGTTTCAGAATGATGAAAAATCAGGACAGTTGCCATAGCGATTAACTATTAAAGACCTGCATATATCTTTTGAAAAAGTCTTCAAAATGTTGCATATAATAAGAATTTTTAAATCATTTATATTTGAACAAAATAACAGAATTCCACTCTAATTCCAGTGGTGCATGTCTCCCCAAAGCACTTAATAGAGAAATGTATTGATAATCCGAAATGGTTTGAGCGACAGGAGCGTATGTATCCTGGACAATCACTAAATAATAGATTTTTTTCTTCCTTTCCAATGGAGAAACGGCTCCTGTTGTCGCTTATGGCACTGCTCATGGCCCTTTGTGGAGCACATACAGTGTGTCAGTCATTCCACCTCTGAGTGAAACGTACAGTGAAGTGTGTGTCATTGTCACCACTACCACTGAAAATATGATTATGGTGGAATTTATTATTTCAAATCTCAATATTTATGTACATTTGTAATAGTTCTTACTATTTTTTTTATTTTAAGTGTATTTCATATGTATGGAAGCCCATTTCCACCAGTAAATAAACAGAAGTCATACGTACAGGTTTTAAAGTCTTAACAGTCATGCAGCCTGTCAAACCTCCTCTCCACTGACATAATTGAACTCTTCTGGTACGAATGACTGAAACTTGAAACAGTAAAAAGTACTTGTACATTTGTAAATAACTGTAGTACAGTACTCTGTTCTTCCTCTGACTGTATGTGAAAGACTGCAATTATTTGTACTGTTGAGAAACCTGGTGAGATAATGGATCAACTGCACTTTTATCCTCCATTAAAAAGGAGTTTCTATACCGTTTTGTCTTTTTTCTGTGTCAGAAATCAAAACCTTACATAAAAATATAGTAAATGTAGAAATGTTTTTTCATATTTCATGTTTAGACATTTTCAGGCGTTTACCTGGTTTAGTTTTGCTGATTAAAAATGTCACTGTCATAATGGAGAGTCCGTATACCTGCATGGTCCCTTTGATTGTACCATGGAATGTACCATAGTATGGCATTACTACTGTACTTACTTTCTATAACACACATTTGGCTAGCTTTTTGGGGAGGCACACAGACAGCACACTCTTTCTGTGTGCCTCATAGAAAGAATGAACGTTTGTTAAGGGATTTGCACATTAATTCATCCATAACTGAATGGATGCAGGAGCAGTAAGTCCTACTGAGAGTCCAGTGATCGTGACTTCCCCGCTCTGTCTCTTTCTCTCTCTCCATCTCTCTCCTTTCTCCTCTCCTCCAGCCTGTATAAAGAAGTGAACTAAGTGGATGTGACGTCACCCACAGTGTTTGGCTCCACTCAAACAAAAGCTCGTGATGTTAACAGTTACAGGGGTGAATTTGGAGCCAGGTCCATATTAGGAATAGGATTTTTAAAGAACAAAATATGGAAAAAAAAGACTAGAATTATGTAGAGTGGGTTAATATGACCATTTTAAGGCCAAAATGATGAGGCTCACAGCAGCAGTTACAGAGAGAGGAGCCACAATATTCCAATGTAAGTCAATGGGAGCCAGAGTCAGAAGGAGCCGGAAGAGCCGTATGCGAAGTTCCTATTTGGAACACAGCGGCTAACACATTAGCTATGTCAATTTATATATATACAGTCTACGCTCTCTTCTCTCTCTCCTCCTCTCCTTCCTCTCGCACACACAGTGGACAGAGGTATTTTAAGTGTTTGGTGTTAGTCCAAGCACCAGGTGTCACCGTAGGACTCCACCGGGCTCCATCTGTCCCATTGCACAGTCCAGTCTACAGTCTCTGTCTCATACCTCCTATATCTCACCTCCTACCTTTTATCTCCTATCTCCTACCTCCTATCTCCTACTTCCTACCCCTTACCTCTTATAACCTCCTCCCTTCTCTATCTCCTGCCTCCTATCTCCCAGCCCCGACTTCTTACTACATATCTTCTACAACATCTATACGATCTCCTACCTTCTATCTCTTACAACCTCTATATCCTATCCCCTGCCTTCTATCTCCTACCTTCCCTCCCCCACCTTCAACCACACCCAGCCATTTGCCCTCTGCCTCCTTTAGATCCCACTGAAGATGTGGTCTATTCCACTGGTCTGTGGCCAGCCCAGACCTCACAAGCTGACTGAGGCTGCATCTACCACACAGTGCACAAGGTCCTGGCTATACTCAGGTGGAATGACATGGCCATAGAGCATCTGGAGTGCAAGTGCTGGAAGAAGTACCCAGGCAGGTCAGAGGAAATCCTGAGAGGGCATCACTGTCACTTCCTCACTATTCATTAACAGTGCATTACACTGTTGCTTATAAAAAAAAGTTTATAATAAGCTTGACTGTAATTGCAACATTCACAACAAAATTAAAGTGGTGTCCAGTGCCTCACAGATAATATTAAAATCATTGAACAACAACCCCACATGCACAAGTGCTGACAGCAGTCGCTGATGAAATAAAGTGAATTGTATTGTCTTTCTGCAGGTGCTCATGTGACTAATGTGTGATCAGGATCATGCGGGAGAGGACCCTGGGCAACAGCATGACACAGCTCTACAAGAAGCTGGACCAGGAGCACAGTGAGGCCACACAATGTACAGTGCAGTACCTCACCGCCTGTGACCCCTTTGTCAGCTCTGACTTTGAAGAGTGTCCAGTCTTCTTCGGCTCATCGCCCCTCCCTGCTCTTTCCAAACCCAAGTGACTGCTGTCCGTGTACAGCAGGAACGTCCTCTTGCGCCTGGATGAGGTCAAAGCCAAAATAACCTCTGTGTTTGGTTCTGTCCTCAAGGTGGACTCCACCAGGGTAAGACTTTATTCATTCATCCATTGTTGCAAAATTGCCTTCATTGTTCAATATCATCAAAAACTTTATTACACACTCATAATCCAGAATTAAAAGACACACCACAATCATTATTTATTGTGTTGTGCTTTCATTAATTATACCTGTAAATATATATTTTCAATCTTTTTTACTTTACCCCTGATAACCATAAGCTATTTTGGGCAGCTGCAAACACCTCATGAGCAGCTTGGTGTACCAATGAGGGGAACAAGCATGACCATGTGCTGTGCTCAGTGCTCACAGCCAGAGAGGGGCAGGGACTGTGGTCCATGACAGCAGGGCTCATGAGGCACTGCAGGGAGGCAGGAGTGGCACCACTTGCACCACTTCATTTACATGAACAGAGACTGTTGCAGCTCCCAGGTAAGAGTTCTCATGTTCTCAGATGATGCAGTGGGATGAGGAGAGAAGGACACGCTGGGCATTCCATTGCTGGATCATGAGCAAAACCAGTAGATCTGGAAGGACCTGCAGAAGCATCGCCTGTATTCAGGACCCCCAGGGCTATTCTGGGCTATTCTGGAGCTCTGCCTTTCCACCTGCTCAACACATCTTGTGCAGGTCCTTCTGAAGGTACACCTTCTACAGCAGCACCCTCTACAGAAGCACCTTCTACAGCAGCACCCTCTACAGCAGCACCCTCTACAGAAGCACCTTCTACAGCAGCACCCTCTACAGCAGCACCTTCCACAGCACCACCATCTACAGCACCACCCTCTACAGCAGCACCCTCCACAGCAGCACCCTCCACAGCAGCACCCTCTACAGCAGCACCCATCTGTGTAGCAACTCCAAATGCTCCTGTGGCCCCTGGCACTCTGGCTGTGTCCCACTTTACACAACGGAACAGGCAATGCAGGGCTGAAGAGGAAGCCAGTGGGATCCACAAAAGGAAACATGTCCACGTGCAGTGGCATTTGCACAAAAAAACCTAAGATTTTGGCTACAGTCACTATGGCAGTGCCACTTTTTTTCCTAAGACCTCTGGGGCAAAACTTTAGAGCAATGGTTTCCCAAGCAGAGTCCGCTAAAGCAGTCAGGAAACTCTCCCATGTAACTGTGAGGGAACGTGCTCTTATTTTAAACACTGTACATTAGATATGTCAATTTGTCTGCTTCTAAATACAATACCTCCTTACTTCCAATATGTTATATCTTAAATCAACCAGTCTATGTACATAAGACACTTGTAAATACCCCTCCTGTACATATAGCATTCTAACCCCTATTTCCATATTTGCAGTTTTTGTGTGTGGTGTCTGTTTACTGTTGACTGTAATAAAACGATGTACTTTGTTCAGAGTTGTGTCTATTGTTGTGCTCTCAGTGTGCAGCCGGACTGGAGCATCAGAGTTTAGTGAGGTCAGGGCTACTGTAAATCACGCAGCTTGTCTGTAGGCACACTGGGGGTCAGGAAGGCCAGGACAAGTGCATCCACCTAAACTGAACTTTGTTGTGCTTTTATGACCTTTATGACCACTCATTACTGTCAGGTTCATCTCCTTGGCTTTTAAAGGGCATTATTATGGAATACTATACAGTAATCATGGCAACAGGTAAACAAAAATAAATAAATATCCAAAGCAGGTAAAGCTGATAATAACTTTTATGTAGACAGATCAAATTAATCTACAACACTTTTGCACTGGCTGGAACAAAGGAAGATATGAAACATATTTACTGATAAATATAAATATAGTCAGGATTCTAGGGGTTCAAGTACACTCTTTGTGTTTCTAAATCAATAATTATGACAAATATAAACTAACTAGATATAAACAAATAGACATACTCATATACTACATCTGCGCTCTGGACGCACTGTGGCGGAGGAACAGTGTGCATCTGTGCCAGATCCAAGGGTCGCTAGATCGAGACACACATTAATAAACGTGTTTACCAAAATACGTAACACTGCAACCTGAGCAGCCGCAGGTCAGACCCTGTGCAGACACACCACCCTCAGTGTGCAGAGGGGTGTGCGCATTAGGCTTTTCCTCTACTAAACTCTTGAGGTTATTGGTTACGTTCAGACTCCTCCATTCACTCATCAAAGGTGCATATGATTATATACTGTATACACCTCGGGTATACAGTCCTCAGTCAGAGCTGTGCACTTTGCCAAATTAAACATTCCATTAAGCCGAACATGCAGGGGCCAGCAAAAACTCTTTTTGTTCTTTGTGTTGTATTTAAAAATCATTTAAAACAAACATACACACTTTACAAGTCATAAATAAACATTTAAGTTTTTGATCATCATTTTTACCATTGTATTTTGGCAAATAAAGCATAAATGTTTTGGTCCTCAGGGAAATTACTCAGAGACCCCTGTCCTATAACCTCTTATCTCCTACCTCCTATAACCTCCTATCTCCTACTGCCTATGTCCTATAACCTCCTTCATCCTATCTCCTATAACCTCCTTTATCCTATCTCCTACTTCCTATCTCCTATACCTACATGTACCTGTTTATATATTTTGTTCTTGTTTGTAATGTGTGCATTTGAGTTCTGTTTACTTCTGTTGTCGGCGTGAACATATACATCCTCTTTTGCCTGTTTGCAGGATGTCACATGTCCATCCATCCATCTTCTTCCGCTTCATCCGGCTGGACAGCAGTTCACCGCCCAGTCCTCTGCGCATCTGACCCCTATGAACCCCTCTGCGTGTGGTGAGCCCACAGGAGGGTGGACCCACATCAGGACTGAGCCCGGCCGGGCACTGGGCAATGTCACGGTCCTTGTTTTCAGTTCATATGGGTGCTAGCATGTTTTGGGTTGATGGGGGAAACTGGAGTGCCTGGAGGAAATCCATCCAGACACAGGAAGAACTCCACACAGAAAGGCCCAGACGATTCAGGGACCAAACCCCAGGCTGCTGTGAGACATGAGTGCAAGCCTCTCAGCCACCATGTCACATATTTCATGCATTAAGAGCCTGATCCAGTGTGATGCAGACCCACGGGAGAAGCCACTGTTGTTTCAGTAGGTGATGGAGGTCTCCTACCTCCTACTTCCTATCTCCTACCTCATATGTATTATCCCCTACCACATATCTCCTACCTCCAATCTCCTATCCCCTACTTTTATCTCCTACCTCCTATGTCTTAACCTCTACCTCCTATCTTCTACGTCCTACCTCCCACTTGCTATCTCCTACCTCCTATCTTGCCATTACATTGTTGTTGAGTGGGAACCATGGCAACTTTAAATGTTGCTATTTACATCTAGTTTCACAATGTTTTTAATTGTTATGTGTATGCGATTGATTGACATTGGACGATGTATTGATCTCTTGTCCCACTCATGCACTAGTTGGCAGGAGTAGATGTGTAGTAGTAGTACTATTTTTTTAGGCATATGTGCTTGTCTCCATGGAGATATACAAGTTTCATGCATTTTTGTTATTCACATGATCCACATGGTCATTAAATGCACCATCATTCACCAAGTAGTTGCAGTGAACTCACTGTTTAAGCTATGTTCAACAGAACCATTTCAAATACACATGAGACTCTAGAAGCCTACACACACTTATAATACTACACACACTTATAATACTACACACACTTATAATACTCTAATACATACACACAAAAGACACAGCAGGTTCAAGCTGACTTTATTTGTAAGAACAGGTACATTTAGTTTTGCATTAACACACACACACACACACACACACACACACACACACATATATATATATATATATATATATATATATATATATATATATATATAAGTGCCTGAGACAGCCCAGCACATAACTGCAGGGTGTAAGATGCTGCAGGGAAAGTGTACATGGAGCGACATAACCAAGTAGCGGGCATAGTGTACAGAAACATCTGTGCAGAGTACGGGCTGGAAACCCCAGGATTAGGGTGGGAAACGCCTCCAAAGGTTGTGGAGAATGAGCGAGCCAAGATCCTGTGGGACTTCCAAATACAGACTGACAGAATGGTGATGGCGAACCAACCAGACATCGTGGTTCTGGATAAGCGAGAGAACAAAGCCGTGGTGGTGGACATTGCAATACCGAGTGATGGCAATGTCAGGAAAAAGGAACATGAGAAACTAGAGAAATACCAGGGGCTCAAAGAAGAGCTGGAGAGGGCCTGGCAGGTGAAGGCATCGGTGGTGCCTGTGGTGATCGGAGCACTCGGGGACGTGACTCCCAAATTGGACGAGTGGTTGCAGCAGATCCCAGGAAGGACAACAGACATCTCAGTCCAGAAAAGTGCAGTACTGGGAACAGCAAAGATACTGCGCAGAACTCTCAAGCTCCCAGGCCTCTGGTAGAGGACCCGAGCTGATGAGGGTGAGAGACCAACCACCGTGGAAGGTGAGAAACACGTTTTTAGATATATATATATATATATATATATATATATATATATATATATATATATATATATATACACATACATACATACACACACACACACATACACATACACAAGTGCATGTGGAAAAGTGACAGCAGTGCATAGTGCAACAACAACTAACCCATAGAAACAATCCGTTCAAATCAAGAGGACAAATACAGCATAAGGGGCACAAAGAAGACACAGAATGACTGATCTGTGATCAGTGGTTCAGGGCACTGGTGGCTGCTGGAACAGAGGTTTTAGAGGATGGAACCTGATGGGAGCAATTCAAACTTATCATGAAGAGGATAAGAGTGGTCTTTCAAAATGGTCTTAAAAGTACTTTGTTCAATGAAAGTACTAAAGTAAAGTCCTCTCCTCTGGCTGGTTTCAGTGTGGAGCAGATTGGATGACACAGTGGTGATAACACAGGGCTTTCCAGGGGCATCTTGTTTTTCCAAGGTCACACAAGCTTCCCTACCCCCTCATCTCCTCATTCACCCCCTCATCTCCTCATTCACCCCGTCATCTCCTCATTCACCCCTCATCTCCTCATTCAATCCTCATCTCCTCATTCAGCCCTCATCTCCTCATTCAGTCCTCATCTCCTCATTCACCCCCTCATCTCCTCATTCAGCCCTCATCTCCTCATTCACCCATCTCCTCATTCACCCCCTCATCTCCTCATTCACCCTGTCATCTCCTCATTCACCCCTCATCTCCTCATTCACCCCTCATCTCCTCATTCAGTCCTCATCTCCTCATTCAGCCCTCATCTCCTCATTCACCCCTCATCTCCTCATTCAGTCCTCATCTCCTCATTCACCCCCTCATCTCCTCATTCACTCCCTCATCTCCTCATTCACCCCCTCATCTCCTCATTCACTCCCTCATCTCCTCATTCACCCCCTCATCTCCTCATTCACTCCCTCATCTCCTCATTCACCCCGTCATCTCCTCATTCACCCCTCATCTCCTCATTCAGTCCTCATCTCCTCATTCAGCCCTCATCTCCTCATTCAATCCTCATCTCCTCATTCAGCCCTCATCTCCTCATTCAGTCCTCATCTCCTCATTCACCCCCTCATCTCCTCATTTACCCCTCATCTCCTCATTCACCCCGTCATCTCCTCATTCAGCCCTCATCTCCTCATTCAGCCCTCATCTCCTCATTCACCCCGTCATCTCCTCATTCAGCCCTCATCTCCTCATTCACCCCGTCATCTCCTCATTCAGCCCTCATCTCCTCATTCACCCCGTCATCTCCTCATTCAGCCCTCATCTCCTCATTCACCCCCTCATCTCCTCATTCACCCTGTCATCTCCTCATTCACCCCTCATCTCCTCATTCACCCCTCATCTCCTCATTCACCCCCTCATCTCCTCATTCACCCCTCATCTCTTCATTCACCCTCATCCCGTCATCTCCTCATTCACTCCTTTCATCCAGGGGAGTGAGAGGGGCAGGTAGAAAAAGAGAGGAAGAGAGGTGGAAGGAACGAGAAAGACAGGATGAGTAGTGGGATGAGAAGAAGGAAAGGGGGAGGGTGAGAACAGAGGGGGATGAAAGGTGAAAGAAGGGAGCGAGGAGACAAAGGAGAGAGAGAAAGAGGGGGGCACTGGTGCTGCTGAGAGGGCTGGAGTCAGTGGATGTTTTGAACCACAATGCACTGTCAGCCACTGGATATCAGGCAAGGAAAGTATTGTTCATTTACTCTAGAACTACAAGATAATATTTTATGCCAGATGCCCTTCCTGAAACAAGCATGTGCATTTGATTGAAGTAGGAACCAAGATGTTATCAGCTTATAACTCATGGCAGCTGGAACACTTACCTCAAGAAAATATTTGGGTGTCGTGTAACAAGAAGGTAAAGGTATGTGCATTTCTATGGGGGGAACCTTCTCTGCATTTGACCCATTCTTCAGTGTCACTGTGGCAACCTGGTAGAAAAGGAACGAGGGAGAGAGGAGGGGTGGAGGAGAGAAGGGATAGGAAATGGGAGAAAGTGGAGAAGTGGTGGAAGAGGGTGGAGGGAAGATGGAGAGGGTGAGGGTGTGAGGAGCAGAGGACCCATCTCCAGATCTTGAGCGAGTCTTGGTCAGAACCACATTAGGTTTGACCTGTTTTAGTTTGAAACTGGAGCGAGAGAAACATGCAAACTCCACAGATTCAGACACAAATGACTCAGTGAAGACCCAACGTCATGATTGTGAATATACTATTCCTACAAACACAGCGACTTCACACTGGAGGAGCACTGGTTGATGTAGCCTATAGCGTGTCGTTGCAGAGTGAAGCTACAGCCGAAGTCTATAGGCTCTGAGAGATCCCCAAACATCTGGATGGTCATAAACGAATGAGTATGAATGCAGTGGTTTAATATTCATGTGACAGGCGCCTGCACAAAGGGCCCATTGTAACATGATCCTGATGCGTGCTGATCTACAGCAGGCCGAAGGGGTCATGGTCCAGCTGGGACAGGGCTGAAGCCGGGAGAGCTCAGACTCGCTGGAATGTTCACAGCATCTCATCAGGATTTATAGACTTGTGCACATGGACGATCTGGCAGTATTTTTATTAAAAGGCCAGTTCATGTCGATTCCATGAGCATGAACAAAACTTTGACTTTTAATCAGAGCCAGAAAAGTTTGTCAAATTTCTTCCTCAAGATGATCATTGATGCTTTTTAATGATTGGATCTCCTCATGTCGAACTGTACTGTACTCTGCTCCTTTATGTTTTTGAAGCTTGTACAGCTTTACATGACTTGTTCTGATAAATTCACTATACTCAAATTCACAACCCATTTTTAACAATACAGAGGACTCAAGGAAACTGAAAATAAAAATATTTTCCTCCATGAAGATGAGATCAGAGGCAGAATACATCAGCTGCTGGATTGTAGTTTATAGATTGTAGATATAGTTTTCTAATTTCACTAAAGTGTGTTTGATCTACTTTCACCATGGAAAATGTTCCAAAGTGTGGCTTTAACTTCATCTCCATGAAGTCATGCTGTGCAAAGAGACACCATGCTGCTTTTTAATTTCTCATTTATTATCATTAATCATATAGTGAATATATTATTAGTCCTGTTATAACAATACTGGTATATATCTCCTATTACTTACATTGTAGCTCACTCAAATTATTATTTACTCAATACTTCGGAGAACTTCTAGAACATTTTTCACTGAAATAAAATCAGTCCTTAGGCAAAGATTATCACTGCCTTAAACTTTGATGATTTCCTTCAAATATCAGGATAGTTCATTGTTAAGTAGCTATTGGCACTGTTTGTACTGTAGTAGTCCTATATCAGTCCTATATTGTAGTTACTCAATAATTTATCTTACATACTTTACTTTAGAGAGCATTTGATTACAGTACCAGTATTCAACTTGGACACAGATCCGCCGATATTTCCCTCCAGTCTTCAGTCTGTGAGCTGATGCTGGGGTTCTGACAGAAGATGGATGGAAGGGGACAAGTCTGTGGCTCCTCCAGCCGCCAGCTCCAGCCTCCCCCAAGGCTCCAAACCCCAAAACAAAATAAAAGCAACAAAACAGAAGGCAAATGAATCTAGCCAGTAATAAGGACCGTGAATCTAGTGTTTCCTCATCTGGAGGAAAGCTTTTAGTCAATGTTTTGGTCAAGTGGAAGTCTACACATTTCAGTCAAGGCTTTGGTCCTGATTTAGACATTAGACTTAATTTAGATGTGGTTTAAGGCCAATCATGGTTTGATCAAGGTTTTGGTTTAGATCTGGTTTATTTCTGGTTTAGACTTGGGTTATTACTCGTTTAGTCCTGGTTTAATTTGTGCTGGTTTGGGTCCTGGGTTGGAGCTTTTTCAATCCTGGTTTAGTTCTGTTTCAGTCACTATTACACAAGTTTGTTCCTAGTTGAAACTGGTCTGGTTTACAGGTTCAAATACTGGTTTCATCCTTTATAACAGTAAAGTTGGGGTTAGACCTATTTTCAGTCCTAAAAAACCAATGAAAAATAAAACAAAATGGGACCGTAATATAAATCTGGACACATTTTGGGGTTCATTTACTTCAACCTCATAAGAAACTGACAGGCCTGTGGGAGCTGCAGCATATTTCTGTTGGGTTAGACATTTTCATTTGGCATAACCTCCAAAAAATAAGATAAATTATTTCAGTGACACCCACACTCATCTGTAACTACAATTCCCACAATCCTTCGTAATCATAATAGACCCGTTTGTTTACTTATTTCAACACAACCTACGCATGAGTGGAGTAGGCTTAAGAGCCAGATGTTGGATGCTTCACAAGTCCATAAATCTTTCATAGATTTTTTTTTTCCAGTGTGAAGGTCAAATAGAGGATCCAATCTTTAGTCAGGAAGCAGCTCATTTTGGCTCAAGGGGGTCCATGTCCCACTCACCCCCACCCTTCTCTGCAGTTTGGCTCGACCCTGGCTTGCATTGCTCTACACACAAGAAATTAGTGTAATTATTTATTCTAGTCCCACCCCAGATCACGAGACCTGATACACCCCTATGGCCTCCCCACCACCGTAATGTGAGATTCTACATGCAACTACTACACCACCTTTGATTGGAGGAAAAGAGAGGCGTGTTTCATCAAAATATGCACATCCAAAATGTTCAAACAACCCACCGAACTGTACAGCAATACAGTCGCAACCATGGTCCATAATTCAATGAGTTATTATTACTATATGATGAAGATTAGAGATATAACCGCAAGAAAATGCACTCACAAGTCTTTCCAAGTGAGGATGGTAGCATTATTGGGGGGCATCTGACCAAGTTAAGCCATGAAAAATTTCAAGAGAATAAATTGGTGGCCATAAAGAAAAAAAACAGCATAATAAAGAAGTGACTGGGCGTAAAAACAGACTCTTGGGAAGTCTGAAGGATCCAATAAGCCTATAGGGGCTCATCTGGTCATAGTATTCCGCATGATTAAAGACAGAAAAGCCCAAACACGTTAACAGATGCCTCGTAGGATACCTTGGTGGGCAGCAGAAGCCACGTCACTCCTCTTCATAGCAACAGTACAACTGACCTACATGCCTTACAACGCACTCAGCCCACTCCGCCTGAGGTGCTCCAAAACTCTTACCAAATCTGTGAGCCCAGTAGACTTGACTTACGTGGGTGTTTTTACGTGAACTTCACCCATTTCTGAAGACTTCTGCTTTAACACCTACCACCACAACCGATTAGATAACCAACACGACCCGTGCGTAAAATTAAACTCCAGACAAAGTGGTTCGTTTGAGGACATTTGTGCACTATTTTATTTAATTCACAACAGGATACAAATATAAAACTGTTGAAAAATAATCGACGCATCTTTGTAACAGTAAAGTATTACGTTACATTACCGCAGATGTGGGGAAATTACCTGTAAAACATGAGTAAAAGCTTGCGTCGAGGCGAGGTTTATCTATGTGTCCTCGGCTGGAAGCGAAGCGGGAGACGCCAGCACTAGCAAGGCAGTAGCTTGCGCAGTCATCTCCATAGCGGGCAGAGTCACAACCCAACCAACAGCACAAACTACTACCTCAGCCAGTACGTGGGTAAACAAGCGAATCAAGCAGAAGTCACACGATTACAGGGTTTGGAGCGTCAAAAACAGACGAAGAAAGCGCTTTTTCGTATTGGTATGCCTCCACAGAGTCCCCTGCAGCCCGAACGCGCCCTGCTCTGTCGCTTCCCTCTTCTTTCTGGTCAGACTGAAGAAGATATTCCCCGCCCAAACAGATTCTCTCCCCCTCTCTCTCCTCCTCCTCCTCTTCTTCCTCCTCTCCTCCTCCTCCTCTCGCAGCGGATCCAAGCGTCTCATCGTCTCAATTCGCATTTTTTTTTAACCCGATTCCCCCGATCTGACCCAAACCAGAAGAAGAAACTAGGAACCGAAGAACAATTTGGGAATACCCAGAACGGATGGGGTACGCACCATTACGCGCGTAACTCATAAACATCTTTATGTAGGCTATAAGGAGGATACCGTTTTTATGCGTCTTGGGCGTAAAATAAAACCACATGGGGCGAAGACACACGCATAGGAAAAAAGTAATACAGAATGGATTTTGAAATGGTTCTATGGTCCCAAAACATTTGAAAGCTTTAGGCCTATATTCATTCTCTATATCACTGAATTTTAATTTAGTCTCATCACTGTTATTTTAATTTAGTTTGACACACACCATGAAACAGACTCTGGTAACATGAAGTGCTTGCCCAAGGACACAACTAATATTTTAATAGCTGGAGGGGGAATCAAACCAACTTTCAAGTTTGTGGACACCTTATGAGCCATTACTACCCCAATGATTAATGCTGTTTTAATGAATGTAAGTTTTAGACTTTACTCCAACCTCCTTAAGGGTCAAAAAATAAAGTAAACATTATTTTACCCCCCAATCCAACAGCTACCATCTCAAAAGTCTGATTTATTATTTTAAAGGTCCATAGCCTCTATTCCACAGGCACAGTTCACATGGGCCTCTCTCAGTTTGGAGGGAGGGTCCATCCTGACGTAGACCTGCGCCGTGGGACAGCTGCAAAACAACAAGCAGTGAAGTTTATGTGCATCAAGAATGTGCTCCACCATCATGTCTGTGTTCATGAACGTGCTCCAGCAGAAACACAACGCGCTGCTCTCTGTCCTCAAGCTCCAGAAGAATCAAGTGAATGACCGTCCACCAGAAAAGTTACATTGTGCACCTTTAAGGAAAACACATTTGTAATTTCATAAAACAAGGCGGTTTGAATGATTGAAACTGTCGTATTTATTTAAAGACAGGTACATCCCTTCTCAAATGGCTGGCTGAAAATGACGTGGAATGTTACAGTAAATACAGTAGTTTTTTGTTGCATGAAATCCTGACTGAAAATTAATTAAGATCAAATAATAAAGCCCCAGTTTTTCATTCTCATTATTTTAAATTTCATTCATTTTTACTACACGCTGTACATTTATCCATCGACGTCATCCAGGGACAAAACTCCGCAATTTTCCCAAATCACTGTAGTGAAACAAGCCAGTCTGTTGTGAGAATGGAGCAGATGAGAAGAAATATTGTCAGTAAAAGTTTCTGTTTTCATCTCTCGTCGGTAAGTTTGGCTTCATGGTGTTGGAGTGGAATTCAATATCTGTGCACTTGTGAAGTTTGTGGATCACATTCAAGATTTCTTCATTTATCAAAAAAGGAAATTATATTATTAATAACTCAAATAAGTGGGTCATGATTCCCCGTTTTGGACTTTGGAGATGGGAGGTTGCATAAAGTCTTTAAAAGGCCCCAGAGCTTCTTTGAGGGCGGAGCTAACTTCAGACGACGAGCAGGTGATGCACTCCACCAGAGTGGGGTAAAGGGCGATCACCTGCGCCCACGTGTTACTGTCCACTGAAAACGCAAGCACACACAAGTTACAAAGTCAGTTATGTGTAATGCCACTTTTTCTCTTATCTCTCTGAATGTTCCACAGTGCGACATTAAACCTCTTTATCGCCATGGAAACAAGCAGGTAGCGTGACCAAGTCAAGTTAGGTCAAGGTCAGATAGATCATGGGATTTTCTTTTTTCTCAATCTTTAGGACCAGTTGACTTGTCTTGTAAAACACTTTAATGAAGAAGTTTGCTTTAATATACAAGATTAACTCCAGGCAAAACAATAGGATCTCTATGGGAACCAACAGGTGCCACAGTCCCGACCAGCTTTAATTACACTGTATTCACACACTAGGGAAAAGTATAACGATAACACAGATAATCTCATGGGAATCAACTATAAAAAACACAAAAATAATAAATGAGAAATTAAAAAGGTAGAAATCTGAACATATACTTAATACATACAGTGTTTATGTTTAATTTATGTAAATTGTGTATTTATTTATTTATGTAAAATTTATGAGACCACCACCCAGTATAAGGTGTTTGCTTCTGCCATACATAATTTAACAGAATCTCTCTTTACCAGAATATCTTTTTATGTCTCTATAATGGTTAATCCGTCAGTATATGGAAGATCTTTTTATCAAAACCATATTTTAATGTTAAAATATAACTATTGTTGCCATCCATAAATTTATCAATCAAGTTTAAAAGGAACTCTCTGGGAACAGCTAGAAACTATTTGGAACTCAAAAACAAAAGAGGCTTTTCAAAACTCCATAAAAACAATGACAATAAGAATGCAGCTGTTATCTGACACTTTCTTTATTTTAATTGGTGTAATGTGCTTTGTTGACATATGTGTATGACGTGTATTGTTCATGACAGGTGGTCTAATAAATGTGTTTATATGAACAAAATAAGTGAGTATGATTATGTCCAGAATAGTGCATTTCATATTTATATCATAACTCAAAATAAAAGCGGTTTACATTGGCTGGGATGAACCTGGTGTAATGTGCACGCTGCAAACGATGACAAACGAGTGGATGTTCAGTTATCAGTTCATTTGTTTCTTTCTCCCGTAGTTACATATTCCCCTGCTCCGTCTGAAACCTTTACATATTCATAAAGTCGTGAACACAGCCGATTATTGTATCCTCACTGCCCTTTCCTGAAATGTTAACAAAAGTGTATTTTCAGCGTTCTCCCCCTCCCCACAGGACCGCAGGAGGGGGCTGCTCAGATCTATTGTGATAAAAGGCAATCAAAGAAATAATTTTCTCAGCCCAGATTCCCACAGGCGAATTCGGAATGAGTTTTGTGTGGTGCGGTGCAAACATTGTGAAGGGCACTTGAAAACCTGCAATCCCAGACGCTCTCATTTCAATCTTTTCTGCTTTCAAAATAATTTATTGCAATAATTGACCTTGGTTGGATGTAAACAGCTCTGTGAAGATTGAAAGGCCATACAGCTCATTTGTAATATAGGTCCCAATCGGGCAATGACCTAATTAACACAGAATGAATGGAGAGGTGGCAAGTGGTTTTTTCATGTATTTGAGCACAATGTGTCTTGCCCTAACACCGCTATAATGTTTAAGCAGCGCTTGAGGTCAAAAGAAGTCATCTGACGACTGTCTGTCTGTCTTTACTTCTTTCCCTTTTCAAATTGCAAAAATGTGCTGTGAGAATAAAACATACAGTGAGGCTGGTTACCTGGATGACACAAACGACTTGTTTTTCAACTCAAAATGACTTAAATATTTGATTTGGCGAAATTCTACACTGTAGAAGTGTAGAATTTCTTTTATATAAAGCAAACATAAGTACACTGCCATTCAATATCCAAACACTGTTCTGTACACAAGAAGTACAAAATATATTTTTTAACTTTAAAACAAAGACAGTGAGAGGCATCAGGAAAGGCCTGTGTGTGTGTGTGTGTGTGTGTGTGTATGTGTGTGTGTGTGTGTATGTGTGTGTGTGTGTGTGGGGGGGGGACAGTGTGTGGAATGGGTTGGAAAAAACCTGAAGCAGAGCCAAAATATTCATAGCTTCAAAAGAAATGATGTATGTGTATTATGTGTATGTGCTTATTGCTTTTTTTCCCCATCTAATGTAACTAATGTCAAATGTGTAAAGAGACACTGTAATGCTCTTGAATATCAGGCAGATGAATTATATTAAATTGTGGGGGTAGGATTAAAATAAAATATGCTTCTTCCTTTTGTGAACATAGAATGTTTTTAACTATTTTGTTCTTTATTTTATTTGTTTCTTTCTTTGTTCAATGTAAATGTACTTTCAGAAGAAAGTATAGAGACCGTTATATGTTGTGTCTTCATACTTTTTAAAAAATGTTCAAATAAAATAACTCTAAACTCTAAATTATAAAGAGTTTTTGCTCTCGTGGTATAAGGGTGAGTGAGAGCACTGGCTGATCTAAATACAAATAATAATAGGGTTAAAATTATATTATATTATTATATTAATAATATATTGTATTATTATAACAGAAATATATTACGTTTATATTGTCATTTATTTTGCGATATGTAAATATTTGTAAAGTTTCGTGATCAGTACATAAGCAACCACATCATTTTTGAAACTATGTCATGAATAGTGGTGGGTTAACTTTTTTTTCCGTCTTTCCACTCAAACAATGTGTTTTTCTGTTGTTTACAATGTGTATCTAGTATGTGTATATGATTATTATGTAGTATGTGTATATGATTATTATGGAGTATGTGTATATGATTATTATGTAGTATGTGTATATGATTATTATGTAGTATGTGTATATGATTATTATGGAGTATGTGTATATGATTATTATGGAGTATGTGTATATGATTATTATGGAGTATGTGTATATGATTATTATGTAATATGTGTATATGATTATTATGGAGTATGTGTATATGATTATTATGGAGTATGTGTATATGATTATTATGGAGTATGTGTATATGATTATTATGTAGTATGTGTATATGATTATTATGGAGTATGTGTATATGATTATTATGGAGTACGTGTATATGATTATTATGGAGTACGTGTATATGATTATTATGGAGTATGTGTATATGATTATTATGGAGTATGTGTATATGCTTATTATGGAGTATGTGTATATGATTATTATGTAGTATGTGTATATGATTATTATGGAGTACGTGTATATGATTATTATGGAGTATGTGTATATGATTATTATGGAGTATGTGTATATGATTATTATGGAGTATGTGTATATGATTATTATGGAGTACGTGTATATGATTATTATGGAGTACGTGTATATGATTATTATGTAGTATGTGTATATGATTATTATGGAGTATGTGTATATGATTATTATGGAGTATGTGTATATGATTATTATGGAGTATGTGTATATGATTATTATGGAGTATGTGTATATGATTATTATGGAGTATGTGTATATGATTATTATGTAGTATGTGTATATGATTACTGTTTCTCTCTTGGCACAAACTCTAAATGAAAACAAATCAATCAATCTTAACTCAAAAGCGTTTCTTGTCCGATAATGAGGAAGTGTGCGGTTAGTATGCTAGTTTTTGTTAGCATTACAATGATGGCAAAACTCCTTCGAGGTCTCAGAGTTGTGAAAAGTGCTTATAAACGTGTCACAGCGGATAATTAAGATGGCGTAAGGTAAGTGAGAAACAACCTGAACCATTTCAAATGAACTAGTTGTGTGTTTGTCGTTTTTAAATCAGGTAAAGTGCCTTGACAGAAGGAAAACAATGACATACCATTTTCAGGCTGTGTCTTCTTTAGGGAGTCCATCAAAGTGCTGATTGCTTTCAAGACAAATATAATCTCTGTGACTTGTTGCCTAGAAAAAAACACATTCATTTAAAAATTTATAATCATAATAATCAATGAATTGCATTGCATTTGTGACAAGAGTAATATGCAGTAATAATTAAGCTCCTCTATTGTTTCGTAATGACGACTTTCCCATAAGGGTTTCTGTGCTAACGGCTAATGGTCCTATTGAGAATAATTGTGGGGAAATAAATAATGCATTGCACATGTTAATTCATTTATCATGGTTATTATGGCTCTGAGGGGTTGGTTGGGGAGGCGATACAAGCCACTATAGGTCTTTAAGGTGCACTATGTCATTTTTCTAATTAGAACTGCCACCTCCGTGTCTCCACAGACGTGTTATTGCTTCCTCTGAAATGCTCCAGGGTATGGCATTGTAAAGGACCCATATTAGGCTATTTCCTCATTTATATTAGAATGTTGTGTCCTCATCATAAACACACCTGGAGTTGTGTTTTGTTTCATTCACACATGTTAAACACACAAGTTCGAGTTCTTCTCTCCAACAGAAAACACCCTGTTCCACTTTGTGATGTCATGTGGTAATACAGGAAGGGCTCCACTGCGTTTAAACTCTGGCTCATTCTCTCACTTTTTCCCACTGACTTCCGCTCTAAATGATTCGGAATTGTTCATTTCGCTGTTTTGTTCCTAAATTAAGATATGAACATAAATAACTGACCAATCAGACGCCTTCATTCCCCGAGGTCACTGCCGCCTTGGGTTAGCAACAGGTTTGATTGACAACTAGTGCATTTCGCTGCTAAGTCCCCTTGCCCTGATTTTGGAAATAAATTATAACAAAACAATAAAAAAAAAATGCCACAGCGAATGCATTAAGTGACCTGACCTCAATCTTTAAGCACACACTGTTGCTGAACCTAGACCTGACCAACTGCAGCATCCTCATATCTATTTGCTTAGTTAAATCAAGATGGTTATTTTTATTTTTATTTTTTTTGGCCAGGGAGTGTATTTTTTCTGTTTGACATTTAGGTGTAGTGTATAATTTTACTTCCTGGTTGGAAATGGACAACAGATAAGTAGTTATTAAAACTAAAATTTAAACTTTTTTCATCTTATCTTCACCAACTGGCATGTGACTGACATAAAACTATTAGAAATACTTTAAAAGGTACTACGGCATCATATTAAGTCATTATTAGACAAACATGAAAAGCTGTCACAATGCACTGTATTGTACCTGGGCAGAGGACAGCGCCCACTCAGCCTCTCATCGTCCACGTATCTCCGGAGGACGTCCTGGGACCTCTTGAGCAGCACAGACAGAGCCATGCGCGAGATGTAGCCCTCCTGAGGCGTGGACACTTTGTTGCTGAAGGAAAACTGCAGCAGCGTCTCAAAACACACCTTTGAAAACTCCTCACGCATCCGCACGTCAATCTCTGCTTCTGAAAGACACACAGAAGACAAGATGAAAACGGTAAGATATATCTGTAGCCTTCTGGTAGTCCTGCCTTGTGTTTAAAGACATAGAAGCAAACCCAGAGTCACTGTTCTATGGGAATCTTGGGCTTACACACTACCAAAATCAAAACATTTAATGTGTTTCAGTTTAAATAGGCAAACACAGCATTTTCAAACTAACAAAATTTAACTAACAAGCAACAACCCATAGTTTAATACCCTTCTCTTTAATGCACAAAATCTGGAATTTACAAAAGATGCACCACAAGACTAAGAGAAACAAAGTTAAGAGTTAAACCACAGTTTCTTTAGGTACTCGTATAACTTGACTTACTACGGGGACTTTACCTGTGAATGAAGGAGACTGGGAGTGGATGGATCCTCTGTTGAGCATAGCCATGATCTGACCAACAAAGTCTTTAGGGATGAAATTGGCAAATGGTAAAATCTCAGTGCTGATCAGCTGAACCACCTGCAAAGAAAAGAAACAAGATGATTAAGAAATAGTGAAGCAGGAACAAGTAACACAACAGTGATTCACACGGGGAGTAAAGGTTGGAATGTTGAATATCCAGAATAGAATATAACAGCAATATCTATATTTAAAAAAAAAAAAAACTGAAGATAACGTAAGGTCACTGACACAATAAACCTACATAGAAAGTCATAATTTTTGCTTTGTCAGTAAAAAAGTAAGAGAATCTCACCTCTACATCAATGGCTTCATTCTTTTGAAATTCCTGAATGGAGAGGTTGTCTGGGGGTGTGCTGTGAGGGCAAAACCAAGTCTTTTTAGTTGACAAAGCCTTTTATTTACATCTTTTATCCTCCCACTCTGCTCATGAATCATGTCTGCACCTTTTGGTAAAGAGAAAGTCTTCAAAGGCATTAGCCAGCTCTGGCCACATGGTGTGGAACTTCCCCGAGGAGACGTGCTGCCGGGCCACAGGCAGCCCGATGGAGAGGGCCTTGAGCAGGGAGGACACAGCCAGCTTCCACGTACTCTCCGACGGACACGAGTACTTCAGACCAAGAGGCATTCGGAGTGTCTGAGAGACAGAGGAGGAGTGAGAAAAAGACATGCTATTAAAGGAATGTTCCACAGTATGGCTTTAAAGGGACCATTTCGTATACTTGATTAAAATGTGGCTTGCCCCAATAAAAATAAAAAAGCAGCTCTTGAGGTCAAAAGTGTTTTATTTTCTGATAATCACCAATGCATGAGAAAATCAGCTCTAGTCTGTGAAATGTGCTTATAAACTCATCAGGGTGAATATTTTCGATGCTCTGAATGCATAAGGTAAGTGAGGAATAACATTGGACCACTGCAAACCGCTTAAAATGTACTAGCTCCATTTTCCACGTTTTAAGACTTTCAAACTCATCTATCTCCATGGAGACAAGCAGGTAACGGCAGCAGGCAAAGTTACAGGTCAGATTTGATTCCTCCACAGTTTAAACTCGGCTCCAAACCACATACTCTGACTGACTGAGGACTTCCTGTGCACCTTCAACCACTAATCCACAAATCCACAAACTCACTGACCACAGAAATGCTCGGCTATTGATCTGTAATAAAATAAACTGAACAGCTCTAATATGTTTAATGCCATACTGTGGAATATTCAAGACAAAGCAATAACATCGCCATGGGGAGAAGCAAGCAGCAGACCCTCCATCAAAAATGTTACACAATGAACTTTTAACGATAGTATTGCAGATGTGACTGGAATATTCCATAGGCATAACGTTTCTGTAGCTTCACATATAAAATGTAACATGTTCAAATCAAATATTTCTTGTACAGAGAAGAGCTCTTGTGTCATTTCATATCAAAGTTAAATCTTCATTTTGTACATCATCTCATTTTCCCACAAAGTTCGGTTGGTTAAGTTAGGTTGGAGCGGTGTTTTGTTTTCGTTTTGATTCTCTCAAGTTACATGCTACCTTTTCTTAATATAGTTAAAGTTATTTTTTCTCCCTTCTTCTTTCTAACATTACCAAGTTCTCCATCTTTTTAATTTAAATTTGAAACAAAGACGTTTTGGTGGGTTTTTCGTTTCGACCTGTGGGACGCCAGCTGCTTCACTCAGTCTTTTCGTTTCTTTATAAAAATCTGCTGAACATCTGTCCAGTCCAAAAAATTAAAAAAAAACAACAAATGTTATTGTTTCTGAATCGGGTCTATTGTCTCTGCGCTGTCCTGGGAAAACAGCAATTAAACGCAGGTGTCAAAATGAGCCAGTATTGGAGATTAAACGCTCGACTTTACAAGACTGTATTACACATTCATAAAAGCTTTGGCAATGCACTGCTTCACATCTGCGACATTATAATAGCCCAAGTTTAATATTTAACACTGTTTCTTTGCCAAAAATGATTTCATACTTTTGCAAAAGGAAACAGAAAAGAGGCAACTGCATAAAATATTTACAAGAAAGCGACATAAAAGACATGTTGACTTTAGATAAATGTATTATGTCATCTTTTTTACTTTGCATTGCATTATTTATACACCCCTCCAACCGCCTCCAACAATCGTCCTCTGATTCGAAGGTTTGTAGCTCCAATCTTGCTTAACATTAAGATCACTGGTCACAAACCCACAGGTTGGTGGTGAATACTGTCACTGTGTCCTTGGACAAGACACTTGACCCGCCTCGCCCTCACTGTCTACGTACACTGGTGCACGAGTGTGTGAATGGTTCTGTGATGTAAATGTGCGCTGAGTGAACGTGGAAAAGCGCTACGCAAATGTGACCATTCAAATTTTCATACTACGCAAGGTGGATGAAGTGTTTTGCTCAAGGTCACAACAACAGTAAGTAGTAGAGTTCAGAGCTGTCATTGTATCAGACACTCCTACTATGAAGCCACTGCCCTAAAATATCACAACAAATACTTTATTTGGTGATGACGCTATGAATATTTCTTGTTATATTTCATTATTATTAGTGCTGTCAAACCATTCATTTTTTAAATCAGATTAATCACATTTCAGAATTTTGATTAATCACGATTAATCACAGTTAATATTCTTCAAAAAAGACCAAAATATTTTGACAAAAATGCAATTTATTATCAAAAAGTTATATTATTGACATTTTTCTATCGCTGTTAGTTTTGTTGACAACATTGCCGCGGGTGCACTCCGCCAGTGCTGTTTGTTGTGCTCGGCTCATTGTCGGTGTACATACAAGTAGCATCCTTGCTAGCCGCTGAATCAAACACGCGTTTTGCTCTAAGATGGTATTTTAAATTTGTACTTCTTTGGAAAGAGAGTTCATCACTGGGATATAAAACCTTAGTTTTATCTAAAGTCGCATATGGACAGACCTGATCACTGACCTAATAACCTGCGCCGCCTTTCAGGTCACCATGGCGAGCATGTGCGTTCAAAATAAATTGTGTGATTAATCTCCGTGAAAAAACATTAGTGCGATATTTTTTGTGATTAATCACATGCATTAACACGTTAACGTTGACAGCCCTAATTATTATATAAACAAATTGTATGCAGTGTTTTCACAAAAAGGACAATTGTAAAAAAAACAAAAACATTTGTCTATTTAAATTTATCACATAGTGCAGAATATCGTGTGCAATATTGTTCATCGCACAAATTCCATGTTGTTTAATGTTTCGTTTTTTGTATTGTGAGCCACATGTTGCATATTGAAGCCCAACTGCCCAATATTTTCTTTAGATCAGCCTTAAGTGGAATCAAAAAGAGACGCTAATTCAAAGTTGAAAGCTGTAAAATGCACTTGCAAACTCACTTTGGGGAATATTTATGATGCTCAGAATGCATGAGGTAAGTGAGGAATAACTCTGGACCACGGCAAACCGTTTGAAATGAACTCCTTCTGTTTTGTACAGCTTTAACTTGATCCAACTGTACGACTGCAGCAGAAATGTACAACTTATTTCATATGTATTTATAGTAATTATCATTGTGCATTGCTAATGACAACAGCTGCTATGACATCATTAAAAATAGATTTCCGAAGTGTTAAATTGTTCCTCGGTGAGTAGAGACGAGACGCAGCCAGCTCCGATGTGTGTAATTTTACTCATTCGTCATTTTCAGCTCAAATCACTTGGAGAATGTGGTTGGCACCGATCCCAGGAGCCATAATGATTATAGATTGTTTACAATGCTTTTCTAGACACTAAAAGCACCTCTCAAAAATCTGTTATTAATCTATCAAATCTGTGTGAGGGTATTTGTGAGCACTACCAACACACAAGCAACCTATACTCATACTGCCAAAGAGTAATCAAATAACATTTATATAAATATAAATCTAAAGACTGTAGTCAACGAAAACATTCTCATAATCATAATCTACTAAAGACAAGCCCTGAGCATTTCATTTGTCAGCCATAAAAGGGGACGTTGTGCTGAGGGGTAATTTTGTAATAATGATTTTATAATTGTATAGTCTTATTCTTTCACTGTCAAATAGCAAATTTGGGACAGAAAATTAGACTCCTAACCTTGCCTGGTAAATCTTGGTGTGCATTCAGATTTGTTTATTCGTTTATTAGTTGACACATGTGAAACAAAGGAGCTCACTGGTCACCTAGAATCACAAAATCAAACACATCTCACCTTAGATTTTCAGATTTTTCTTTTAGTTTAGTGCTTCGTTCATTGATTCTGCAGAAAATCTGTTGATGTTTTTCACTACCCTGTGATTTTTTTTTTCCTTTCTTTTTCCTCGCAAGCAGCCGTTTTTGTTTTGATACAGACGGACCATGCGTGTCCCTGATTGGCTAATCCACCTGTCAATCATGGCTCTCAAACCGGTGACCAGACTCACATGGAAAGTATTGGAGAAGTGTGTATTGTAGATCCCAGACAACCTCTAACCAGCACCAATAACATAATCATACCAAGTAAATTCAAACAAGCACATTTTGATTCTGTGAAATACCTTGATAATATTCTGCAAAACTTTTTCATTGATGACCGCTTTGTGACACGCCGTTTTGTGGTAGAGGTCTACCACAACCTCTAGGGAGCGCTCTGCGAAGGGCACGTAGTTTAAGGCCACCCATTCCGCCTGCAAGAAGAAAAATAATAGTTAATTGGGCAAATCTGGCAACGTCATTCGCACCACATTCAAAAAAGCATTTAAAGACACCTTGCAGAGAAAATCCATGTTAGATTCAAATTACCTCACATTATCAAAGAAGAAATAATATGCTTTTTTATGGTGTTTAGTGGTAATAATACAGGATTTAATATTTGGTTAACTGCAGATCTAAACTTAAAATAGGTTTACAGTGTTCTTATTAAAGTGGCCATGAATCACTATATGAATCACTAGATCACTATTTCAGTGATGTCATGTTTCATATACTTTTAATAGCTGACAGTGCCTTTGGGGAACTAAAGTTCCCTGCTGTTTTTGAGAGTTTATACTTCAATGTGATTGATACTGGTGGCACGGTGGCTGAGTGGCAACACTCACGCCTCACAGCAAGAAGGTTGCGGGTTTGATCCCCAGGTCGTCCGGGCCTTTCTGTGTGGAGTTTGCATGTTCTCCCCGTGTCTGGATGGGTTCCTCCGGGCACTCCGGTTTCCCCCCATCAACTCAAAAACATGCCAGCACCCCTATGAACTAACATCAAGGACCATGACGTGTCCACCCTCCTGTGGGCTCACCACCCACAGAGGGGTTCATAGGGGGGGTCAGGTGCTATGAGAATTGGGCAACAAGCTGCCCCCGTGACCCAGCTGGATTAAACGGGAGAAGATGGATGGATGATTGATTCAATCCACCTGTCACTCACTCACAAGATGATAGAGGCCGACTAATAGAAAAAAGGGGTGGGACAATACAACATACAGTAAGTTAGTGATGAGAGAAAACCATTAGAAGACTACTAAAAGCATAATATGTCTCCTTTAATATTTTGGATAGATGTGGATTTGATTTGTCAAGTGTGGATTTGATTTGTCAAGTGTGTCTTTAAGCTCTGTATATTTAAAAAAAAATCACAAGTGCACACATTGTGATTATAACCAAAAATCAAAAAACGCACTACAACTGAGTACACAGAGGCTTAAACCACCAGTTAGTGGCAGGCAGAAAGAGAGAAGGGGCACAATGAAAGATGAAACTCGGAGTAGTGTTGTCACAATACTAAAATTTAAAAATCCATTTTGATACCAAGGGAAAAAAGAGATAATGATGTAGATATCACAGTAAAGAAGCTCACCCAACTATATAACAGAAAGTACTTTTCTTGTAATGTGTTTGAAATTGTACATCTAACTAAATGCACAATAAAGACACTTAGAACAGAAAAGCATTTAACACAAATCATTTTCTCTGATTGGTCCATGTGGTTTTATGGGGCATTCCAGGCAACTGGTAACTGCGATATTGCCCAATTCCCACTTGAAACAAATGCCACTGACAATTCCCACTCGTGGACTGGGAGATGGTCAGAGACTCAGAGCACTCCCTCTTCACGCACGAGTTCAAATGTGACGTATTACAACAATACAACAATAATAACCACAAATAGTGCATAGGAGTGCTTTACCACCACATAAACTATGGAAACATTTCACAGAGTTACCAGTTGCCTGGTTCTTTTTCACGAGAATCAACTTCCTGTAAGATAGTGCCATTGAAAAACTATATTTTGTTTTGAATTATTAATTGCTAAGGCAACAGCCCTAACCTTCTGAACATCCTAAAACCCATGGATACCATTCTAAAAGTATTCAGGAAATTGCCAACTTTTCCAATTTATGTGTTTTTTTTCAGTATTTATACATGTGTAAAAGAGTATCTAGTTTTAACAGTAGTTTTAGTATCATTTAATATCTTGGTACAGATTTTCTTTGACAACCATACTCAAAAGCCAAACCGTGGGAGGCAGGTTTTTGTTCAGCAGATTGTTACTACAGAATATGAGGGGCCAGAGGAGAGGGACTCACCGGTGCAAAGAGCTGGATCTATAAAGGTTATCCAGTGAGGAGTCCCAAAGGAAGAGAATGAGAGAAGATTGCAATTACATTATTGTCTAAATTGTATTGATTTTAAAGATGCCGAGTGTTTAAAAGAGCACTGTGGAACTTTCTTGTGGAGAGCATGGCATCTGCTTGCCTTCATGGAGATGATACGATTTTGCCGGAAATTTTCCACAGTATCTGAGCTTTATCTGACAGTATGGCATTTGACTTCTCTATCTCCAAGGAGATCAGCAGCCACTAGGCCAAGGTCAGAGCTGTGGAGCGGCACGCCCACTTACAGGAGGAATGTTTGCAAAGGTATTTTTGAATGATAAAAACATGTGTAAACACTAGATGGATATATTTAAGGTCATATCTCCATGGAAACAAGCAAGTGGCATGATACTTCTGCACTTTGGCACAGAATTACATTTGTGAGTCCATTCAGTATTTGTGTAACTTGAACCTCAATCAAAACATTTAGTACATCTTGGATTTATGATCAAAATATGATGATTCAAATGTATAATAACTAATACCAATAATCTCTGTTTAAAACATAGACAAAAAATAGCATTAAGGGAAACATGAAGCCTATACCTGTGAATTTACCCTGCACCTTTCTTACTTTGAGGTTTGGATGACAGTGTGCATTGGAGAAACTCTTCTAAATATGAATATAGACTTTCGCTTTCTCTGGGGAAAAAACTATTTCTGAACATGAGATAAATTAGGGATTAAAAAATATTTAACACTCTCTCAGAAGATCAGAGGTCTTCAGAAATTAAAACAAAAATCAAAAGTGAATTTGAACTATGCTTGAACTAAGAATTGTCAAAGAATCTGTTGGAGTTAGGCCAAATGAGCTGAGCAGAGGAGTTCTGGAGGCAGAGGAGGATGGCTCGGGGCGACTCCTGTCACTCCGAGGAGAGGCTGCAGTGTGCCATGAGCTGTGGGGTTCAGCCAGAGGTGGCCTCACCAACTTCAACCCAAAACAAACATGGTACACGGTGGACTTATTCAAATAGTTAAAGATGCACTATGGAACTTTTCTGGTGTACGGTCTGCCGCCTGCTGAAGTCATTGGAGATTGTATTGCTTTGTCTGGTATTTGGTATTTTACCTATGTATGTAGCCATTATGCACCTTTATTTCCATTTAAAAATAGGTTGCCAGTTCACCTGCTTGTTGCCATAGAGATAAATACTCTTTATGTGATACTATGGAACATTCCAGGTAAAGAAACAATTCTATGGAGACAAGAATGTGGCGGATCATAAACCAGAAAAGTTACACAGTGTTTTTAATAACAATTAGGGTTCCACAATAATTGAAGATTTGAAAGGCCACATGACATTAAATACAGAAGGTGTATAGAGGAAGTATATAGACGACTAAAGCTGAATGACATGGGGAAGAGGGACCAGATGGAGGTGGGTGATATATATCATCTACAAGAAAATGTAAAAATAGTTGTTTAAACAAGTGATATTTTTGTGTTTTAATGGTTCAGCGATATTGGTAGAATCCTCCCATCATCAAATCCATGACATTCCATTTTGTCAATTTTGCTCACACATATTGCATTGTTTTGCATGCTAGACATAGTAGAAGAAAGCTTTTACTATCAGTATGGCGCTAGAACAAAAACATAAAATCAACTGTTCAGTATTATAATGAGCAGTAAAAAAGTGAACAATGTCTCAGTACTGATGAAAAGATTTGCAATAAAGTAAAATATTAACAGAATATTGTGCAACCCTCATAACAAAACATACACAATCTTGAAAAAAATTAAAATAAATAGCATAAGCCCCTAGTTGTTGTCCTGGTCTCACCTGGTTGTACTTAGCATTGGCCACGTGCTTGGTCTCCACTCGGCCGTACGTGGGAGGTTTGCAGGAGAACTCCACGAAGCGCAGCAGCTGTTCAAAGATGGCCGGGTACATGACCTGCAGGCTGTCAGGGCCCACACAGATGGCCTACAGCGGGGAGGGAACACGGAACAAACACGGATCAGGAACTCAGTGGGAATACTGGCACTTTGGATCATTCACCGAGAGACATGCTGCTCTGAGACAAATAAAGACACTCACTTTGGACAGTTTGGACGAAGGTATTTGTAAAGGATGGGGCAACTTTAACTAGTAGTACTACACCTAATACTTACTTCAGTATTCAGTAAGGAATATTATTGCAAACTTGACTGAGAGCACACCACCCTGAGACAAATTTGGGTGTGTAATTTGGTTTAGGTCAATGCATAGAAAATGCACTGACCTAAAGGTAAAGGCCCTATATCCAT
Source organism: Odontamblyopus rebecca (assembly GCA_030686955.1). Taxonomy (NCBI): domain Eukaryota; kingdom Metazoa; phylum Chordata; class Actinopteri; order Gobiiformes; family Gobiidae; genus Odontamblyopus; species Odontamblyopus rebecca. The sequence goes on along the minus strand of CM060659.1, from coordinate 8,738,180 downwards.
TTTTTGGGTTGAACCTACTTTAAAACTAGCATCCTGACACAGGGGACTGAGAGGCTGGCATTTGTTTTGTAGTACAATTGATTTTTTGTTATTGTGTTTTTTACTTATCTGATCATTTTTGCAATTCCTTGACTATATGAAGACAATATTAATGCTTATGGTTTCAGAAGAGGGCATCTTGTTTACCTTCTGCAGGACGTCCAGCGCGGTGAGCACAGCCTCCTGTAGACTGGTGAGCACTGCCTCAGTGTAGGAGGGCAGGATGAAGGGTGACGCATCACTGCTTATGGGCACAGACACCGCCCCGTGCAAAATCACCCCCAACTTCTTCAGATCCTCCATGCTGAAGTTCGCTTTGATATGCTGGTAAAGTGCTGGGAAAATCTGGATCAACGCCGTCAGGTAAGGTTGGCTCGGGATAAAAGACAGTTTCTCAGTCGGACCAGTAGGGGGCCTCGTACTCTCTGTCCCAGTTTTGTACCAGGTATTCCAAGCAGACCACCATAATGCAGAGTCTTCTAAGGCTGATTCTTCACCGGGAGGAGGGGCCTGCATCTCAGCTCCATTGTACCGAGTGAGACGCTCCACCAGAGAATCCGATCTCACCAGTGGTCTTCCTGGTCCGGAGGCAGAGAGGGGGTCTATGAGGACAGCTGGGACCCCCATAGCAGCGAGCGCGTCCCCGGCTCTGTCTGAGTCCTTTGCGGGGGTCACAATTTGGAGAATTTCCTGAAAGCTCTTCAATGCAGCTAAAGAAACCTCATTGTTTTTACTGAGAGCAGCCGACTGGATGTGGTTCAGTAGTACCTCCCAGGCCTCAAAGAAATCACCTGAGCAAAAACAAGAGCAAAAGTGGGTCTACTTTTTTACCTTATTTAAAGAGCCAGTATGTAACCTTTCAGCCAAAATATCAACGGAAAAAAAAATTGGTTGCATTTAATGCACTGAAATTTAAAACACCTAGCATGGAGGAAGGCCTGCTCCTGCTCGTTTCCATGGTACTGCTGTGGATTTGGCTATAATATTCTACAGTATAGCATAAAACTTACCTACCTCCACAGTGGCTGGCTGCTTTGAACGTTTTATTTCCATGGGATCATACAGGTGACATGCCACTTCTAGACATTTACATACTGTACCTAATGTAACTTATTCATCATTAAATCCTGTAGTTTTTTGACACACGAATAAAAAAATAACAACTTTGAATTCTGGCTGATGGTGACCATGGTGACACAATGCACACATTAGCAAATATGCCACTGCCAATGAGTTAAAAGATAAAAATACCAAATTGATTTAACATTTTCAAGAGCCTGTAATCATTACAAGCGTTCATGGTCTTTTTTTAGGCCTATATTCTCAAAATCATTTATGTTTTCCCATAACTGGTGACTGGTGAGTGGTGATGTGAAAAACTATAACTGATCAGTATTGTTGAAAATGTCATCATTGTGCATGACTAACAGTTAGTTTGGACTTCTGAGCCCTACTAAACAGACTTACCCAGCTGCTGTAGAAGATATCTCCTGGTGTTAAAGATGCGAGCGACTCCAGCCAGAGTCAGTACCCAGGTCTCTGCCCACTGTTTCTCTGCCGTGTCCCTAGAGTGGTGGATCAGGATGTTCCCTCCTCCAGACTCGATCTTCTCTTTGTCCGCTGTGGTTGATGACGTGCGTACACAATCCAGCAGGTGGAACAAGACCTAAGAAGAGACACATGTTTTTGTACTGTATGTCAAATAACATAATGGAGCTCTGGATTAAGATGAAATGCTGCAGATTATAATCTCTTAAACACAACACTACTTTAAAGAGGCCATATTACACTTGTTTCTCATCTACTGCATTTCCTCATCTCAAACATTCCTGGAGCTCTGTTTTGTCCTATTCATACATGTTTAACATATACCCTGCATATTTATTAGAGTTGTTCTCTGACTCATCAGAGTCCATTTTGTGTAATATAGGATCTTAAAGGGATAGTTTGGGATTTTTTATATGAATCTGTCTGGCATCCCCGTCAGCAGTGTCGTGCATCAACACTGACTTACCTCCCAACAGCGTCCACTGAGTTAAGTTCTTCCCCGGTTTTGGTGCTGACGAAAGTGCCCGGCAGGTTGGCTGGGGTCACGAAAATAAAGGGTTTTTCATCTCAAAACTATATGTGTTCAAAAGAGTGATACATTTGCATCACAAAACGTGAACCACAAAAAAGTCAGACCTCATAATCACTTGGTACTATTTTCTCTCCGCTCATATCTCTGCGTGCTGCTGCCAGTCTATGCCGTCAGGTTACAGCTACGCATGAATCCAACTCTTTTTTCAGTAGTTCAGCATTGTTTACATGCTCAGACTTTTGACTGCTACGACGTGATAGAGCTAACGTGAGAGCTACAGCGATAAGTATATAAGCTTGTATAAGCTATATAATGGCTCTGTGCTAGAGCCCTGCACTCCCGCAGGACCCAACACAAAACAGTGCAGCACGGGACACATTCTGAAAGCTTATTGCGGACACGGGCGGGACCGCACGATGCGGCGGCGGGCGGGCGGGACAATAAACTGCAGTCCCGCAAACTAAATTGAGTCAAATAAAAGTAAGATAAAAAGTAACTATATAAGTAAAATATACAGTCCACGGCACGCACCATGTATTCCAGGCTCCAGCGCACCATCCGAGGGTGTTCAGCATATGTGGTCACAGACTGGAAGAGAGATGTAGTACTGAAGCCCTCAACAGTGAACAACGGAGACTCAAGTCTAAATAGGCTAATTTTAGGAATGTTCATGGCTGGCCCATTATATGCCTATCGAAATGTCAAATGTCAGTTACTGAGGTCTATTTAATGTTTGTATGGCTGAACAATAAATGTTACCCAGTTAAGGAATTATGTGCGCGCATGTTTTTTTTTCTTCTCCTAGCCAATGAAACAACCTTTTGTCCCCATCCTGTGGGATTTGCAGATGGGAGCAGGACAAAACATTACAGATGCGGGCGGGAGCGGGACTGAAAAATCACAATCCTTTGCGGGAGAAGGCGGGAGCAGTACTGAAGAATGCGGGCGCGGGACCGAAAATTCTGTCCCGCGCAGACCTCTACGCAGGACAGAATTGTGCTAAAGGTGCTATGTCTTCATCATCGGTGTCGTAGTTACACATGTTGTCGTTAACTTTCCAAGCAGTAAACATAGTAAAACAGGCGCAGCTTCACCTGGCAGCAGCGCACAGTGATATGACCGGAGAGAAAATAGTACCAGGCAATTATGAGGTCTGACTTTTTCGTGGTTCACGTTTTGTGATGCAAATGTATCACTCTTTTGAACACATATTGTTTTGAGAAGAAAAACGCTTTATTATCATAATGTCCGGCAACTTGCCGGACACTTTCTTCAGCACCGAACCCGGGGAAGAACTCGGACGCTGTCTGGAGGTAAGTCAGTGTTGATGCACGATGTTGCTGACGGGGACACAGATTCATGTCAAAAATCCCAAACTATTTCTTTAAAGAAATTAAAAAAAAAAAGGTTGTGGTTTTAGTTTAACATGAACATGAGCATTAATCATGAATCTTATTTTGCCTCATAACAGCAGTAACCCTAGCTTGTTGTGTTTGCTGTACAGGGACAGTACTTCACAGTGGTTTCATTTATATTTAGCAAGCTTAAAGAAATAATATGCATTTTTAACTTAACATTTTAAAGCTCTTAAACAACAAGTGCACTAACGAATGGAATTTGAAAAAAAAAACAGTTGTCAGATTGTGGAATATGATTATCTGCTGAAAGAGATTGGGGAAGCGCCATCTGATTTCATGGCAGTGTAATAAGAAACATCCTAAAGATCCTCATGCTGAACCTGAGCATTTAAATGAATGATGACACCCTAGAAATAAAAGTATCATACCTGCATCTGAGAGCTTTTTAAACATTATTTACATTATCTGTGCTATTGTATCATGTCTTCACCAAATAGAATAAATGTTAAATATATTTTCTATTCCTAAATCTCAGCCTGTTACCTTCCAGACCACGATGTGCCAGGTGGGCTGCTGGAGGAGGGTCCCATGCGCTGCAATGGTGGAGAACAGTGTTTGTCCAGCGCTCTTCCGGACAGCGGGTCGGGGGTCTACGCAGAGCTCGCCCAGTTTGGCATAAAGACACAGCCAGAGGCAGTCGAAGGGAGGGGCTGGGTGGAAGGGCCTGTTCAGGGTTTCCCCTCTCTCCTGGGCCTGCTTCTGTAAGGCCTCCTCCTCTCTCTCCAGCTCCTGTGTGATCACCTCTCCCCTCTGGAAGAAGTAGTCTGAAATGTTCCACTAGAGGACAAAGAAAAGAGCAGAATAAAATCATAGCTACAAATTAGATGCAACAATAGATAGACAAAATCTGTGCCAGTATCAGGAACTGTGATATTAGGCAATTTTTCCCAATACTGTATTGGAATAAATATTAAGCAAATATTTTCCGAAGAAATGTTTCTATTTCTTACGGAAAAAAGAAGAGTAATTAAAGCTACCATCTGTAATTAGAACGGCCAACCCACCCCTGTAGTGTTCTCACATTTCACCACTAGATGCTGTCGATGTTGCTGCTGTCTATGTTGCTGCTGTCTTGCAGACAGTAGCCTTAAGCAAAAAAGGTGGCTGTATGTTCAATTAAATACATTTTGCAATTATGAAGAAAATGTGTGGGCCTAGTCATGGGTTTTAAAATCTTGATGTCAATAAAATGATTCTTTCACAATAGCAATGATAGTGTTCATTGACTGGGAGTCATTAGAATGTGCTACCACAAAACAAAAAAGGAAAGTCATGTCCTTATTCATCATAAAAATGAGAAAATATGGGTGTAAAACATGTGGTTGTTATCAAATGATGTTAATTTAAGTTGTGTAGCTTCCCACACCAAACTAAAGATGGATTATAAAAGCTTCTGGCAGTTTTTAGTGTTGTATTTCTATAAGGAAATCTCACAGGAACAAGGCACTGCTGGAGGAACCCACAGATCAATACTTGCGTTTGGCTGGAACTCAACTCTAGAGTGTAGAGCAGGATAAAATGTCCGAGCCATAAACTGTGGGATCAAATGTGACCAATCAGAGTGGAGGTCCATGTTCCTCACATACTTAAATGCCTCACAGTAACATTATTGGGTTCATCTATAATTGTGATCATTCAGGTGACTGTATAATAGTAAGAAAAAGGGAATATAATAGTAAGAAGAAAAAAATTAATATATATTTTTTTTCTCACTAGAAATTGATATAATAAAATCCCTACTGTTATTTGTGGGTGTGTAGTTTACATGATTTTAGTCTAGTGTGTAAATCAACTATGCTATTTATTTATTGTCAAGAAAAGTAAATAGGCCATAATTTTGATAAAAATGTTAAAACTATGTTTGTGCTGGTCAATAAACACTTTAAATAATGTATTAGCTACTGCACTGGCTGGAGTTTAGAAACTATCGATAAGCAGTACTATGCACATCATGTTTGTATGATTGAATAAATAGGTTTTTATCACTTATTTCACACATTTTATTTTTGCATTTTGTTTTTTGTGAGAAAAGACCAGTTTGACCTCAGCATAAGTCTGTATCTCGGCTGTTCATTCACAGAAATATTTTACCTGCAGCTCTTGACTCGCCCACACAGTCATTTCAAAACAGTGGTGCAGAGGTTTGAAGATTGTGAAGGCTTAAATAAAATGTTTATTTGATCTTTATCCACATCTTCACAAGAATACATAAACACTATTGTGGCACATACTGGAGAAGAGTTATTGAGTCCAATTAAATAGTGTTAAGGATCAGGGCTGAATGATTTAGATGAAAACATAGAATTGTAATTTTTAAATAGTTATTGCAGTTGTTCACAATACAGATCAAAATGAAATATTAAGGCATCAAAAGTATGCATTTCATGCACAAATATTGATTAATGTTGATTGATTTAATATTTAACCATCTTTATCTCTTAAATGCATAATTGCATTTTAGTTTATCTGCACATTTATTTTTATGGGTTCAAGTTTAGGCACAGCAAAAATGATGAAAATAAATAAATAAAGGCTTTGGCCCCCGGGCTGAAAAAAAAAATGAGGGCAGGACTAAACAGAAGTGTGCAAAGCCTTCAGTGACAAATGATGATGATGCTTAATGTTGGAGAATAAATGCTACAACATCAATCTCGTCTCACCAGAAGTCCGATGGAGGTGAGGCTGATGTTGAGCTCTTGGTTCTGCAGACCAAAGCTCCCGGCAACCTCTACTACAATCTGGAGACAGGTGCAAGGCATTGTAGGTAAAAAGTCTGTCACCACCAACTGCAGGCACTGGAAAGCTGTTCGGATCAAGGACTCCCTGGAGAGAGAAACAAACAACGCAGTTTCAAATGCACTGGTGGTTCTGAGAGGTAATAATTCTATAAATTAAAGTGAAAGATGAAAATAATTATAATGCATAGCATATGCAGTTACTGTGGGCACTGTCCTCACCCCTGGTCATTGCGTATGGCCCCAATGACCCCCAGCACCAGGGGCCAGCCGGGCCCCAGTCCATCGCCCTGGCTCTGCAGGATTTGCAGCACACTCTCCAGCTGCTTCTGTCTGATGTCAGCGTGAAGCACATTAGACAGCTCCTTCAGAGGGTTCAGGAGCAGGAGCTGCAACCGCTGCAGAAGAACATAAAGAAAGACATGGATTAAATTCAGGTGAAATTACCACATTTTCTGGACTATAAGCCGCTACTTTTTCCCAGGCTTTGAACCATGCAGCTTTTACAAAGGTGCGGCTATTCTGTGGATTTTTCTTCCACCGCTAAGGGCGCTCTAACCAGAATTTCAAAAACAAGATAGACGGAAAATTAATGCAAAGAAGAATACGCTACTTTTTATTTAGCAGATATAACAACAACACGCACAACAAAACGCACAACAAATTACTAACTAGTAATTATTTTCAAATCCTCACCCCTTCATCATGAAAAGCACATGAAGGAGTTTGTATGATGCAAGTTTTAAAGTTGAAGGGTCTTGCTATCCAGGAAGGAAACCGTGCTGTAGAGCCCTGCACTCCCGCGGGACCCAACACAAAACAGTGCGGCGTGGGACATATTCTGAAAGCTTATTTTGAGTGGGAGCGCGACCGCACGACGTGGGAGCGGGCGGGAACGGTACTGAAGAATGCGGGAGCGGGACTGAAGAATGCAGGAGCGGGACTGAAAATTCTGTCCCACGCAGACCTCTACCGTGCTGCTGCACGTAAGCTTGGGTCAATGGTTTCAGTGAAGATGATTAAAGTGACTTGTGGTTTCACTGCACAGGAGAAATGATGGTAATCAATTAGCGGTTCTTTTCTGTTTTTGACCTCATTTTAATCAGCACAGTTGCTGCCTTGTTAAAAGGTACTGTTCGGAAAGAATCTGTTCAGGTACATAAATGTACATTTACAGTACAAAATCATTCTGTATATGCAGTAAATATCTCATTTTTCAACATAGATATCAGCGGCTCATAGCCCAGTTGTGGCTTGAATATACTTTTTTAAAATTTTATTTAAAATAGAGTGGATGCGGCTTATATACCAGTGCGCTCTATAATCTGGAAAATATGGTATGTTCTTTTTCTTCCCAGCGCATGCACAAAGAGAATCGCTCATCTGGGAATCATAGAACCGTAGTTACATTTCGAACTTTGGTTTTATGCTCGTCTGCAACAGGAAAAGGTACTGTACCCATTTTCACTCTAACAAACAAACTCTGCTTTCGCTGCTGAAAGTAATGAAATGCACTTTTAAACTCATTGTGGTGAATAATTAATATGTTCAAAAAGCATTCAGGAAGTGAGTTTGGACAGCTATTAACAGTCTGAAATGAACTTTGAAATTTTCATATTTTTAAGAGTCAAAATCAGGTCGAGCGCTTCTAAACTAATAATAATAATGCATTAATCTGATATAGCGCTTTTCAGACGCTCAAAGTTGCTTTATAATTTGGTTCATTTATTTATTCACTCCACACTCAGTGGTGGTAAACTACTATTTAGCCACAGCTGCACTGGGGCAGACTGACAGAAGCGAGGTTCTAATCTGCACCATCGGTCCCTCCGACCACCATAAGCACTCACACACACACCACTTTCATACTAAGCAATGTGGGTGTAGTGTCTTGCCTAACGACACAACGACAGTTTTTTGCTACTGGCACCACTGTGGCACCTGGAATTCCCAGCGTTCTCCCATCCAAGTACTAACCAGGCCCAGCCCTGCTCAGCTTCTGCAAGCTGACGGGATCAGGCTCTGACAAGAAGGTCTGGCCGAAAACTGTCTTCTGTTTCAAATGAAGATTACATCATGGCTTTATTCCGAGGTGAAGGTCAATGTCTGTTTTTTAAAGCAAATGTGGCATTTCTGTTGCATTTCAAATAGGAAGCAGACATTTCTTATCTATGAAAACAAGCCTCACCAAAGTGAAGAAGAACTTTTCAAATGTCACACATTAGGTCATGAAATCCTTAACCTGACCTGGGGGCATGAGTAAGTAATATGGGACATATTATGTTTTAGCTTTCATGAGTCACAGAAATTGACTATTTTGCAGCCAACAGACAAGCATCAACAGTTGAACAATGTACATAGAATGTATAAGGAATTTGAAAGTGTTAGTAGGGTTCATTGCACAGGAGATCCTACCCAGACGACTTGAGGGATAACACGAACATGCTAGTAGGATTGCTCTCTTATAAAAAAAAAAAAATCATAATCACAATTATTTTTGAACAATTATATATACACATACATATATATATACAGACCTATGCCACATTTGATGGTCACTTGTGCCTTGCCATTGGCTTCAAGGGTGGTTTTCCACAACCGCATCAAGTTTGCAATGAACGCCCTTAGAGTCCTGTTGATATTGTACAGCTCCAGGCACTCAGTGATCCATGTGTGTGGCATCTGATGGGTTCACGAGCGACTGTTCAGTCAACCAGGAGTTGGCTCCCCTGGTGTTTTTGCTGATGCCCTTCTGTGTTGCACTCATGTATTGATCCATGTGCCCGCTTATCTTAGCTGCAATGATGGCTGATACTTATTGGGGCTTCCTTCCCAATCTCTAGTTGGGGAGTTAGTGTTAACTCCCCTCTGACCTGGCGTCCTGGCTCCCCCTTGCCGTAGCATTTGTGTTGTACCTCGTCAATCTCTAGTTGTGATAGCAGTTGCCGTTTGTGGATGTTGGATGATGTTGTGGATGTTGGAACACTGAGCTACCAACAGAGCCTGGTTCTCACATCTCGCCCATTTCCGTCTTGTTCCAGTAGCCCATTTCTCATCAAGGTGTCCTGGTTCCTCAACACCTGACGCAGACCTTGTCTCTCATCATTGTATGAGGTGGGCAGTAGCGTAAAGGGTCTTGCCCAAGGACCCACACTGGTTTGCTCCTAGCACCCTTGGGGGAGTTGAACCCGGGTCCCCCATGGAAAGTCCAGTGACTAACCCACTGAGCTAACCAGCCGCTATATACACATATAACTCTAAACACATATATATATATATATATATATATATATATATAGTATATATATATAAGTAATGTTATGTTACATTTACAACTATATGTTTAGAGAACTGTCTGCACCCAACATTTTCAGTTAATTCATTTTTAGCAGTCATTGAATTTCATTAATTGTCAAGCCATAACTTTTAGTAAATTGAGCGCACAATAGATTTTAGTCCTGATTTTGTCTGTTGAGTTTTTATTTTGACAGAAAGTATATTCAAATATCACAATAACATCAAAATCACAGTTGTAAACAGCCATGTCACATGTCGCATCCTCTAATATCGTGTAGTCCTAAAACCACCCCTTTGTTAGGGGTGGGACAAGACAGAATTTTCACGAGACAAGATACGAGATAGAGTCCACAAGCACAAGACAAGATTTTGAAATACTTTACAATAAGCTGATTTAGTTATAAAAATGACCAAATTTAGTCATTTTCACCAGTATAAATCCCCATAAGTATCACTACTTATTTTTACAATATACTCAATATGTCTGTTACACTTCACTTTTATTATTCAAATGATTGGACTTTCTTACTTTATACTAAGTTCTTATGGCTGAAGAAGGTCCAAATATCATTCCAAACAATGGGAAATGGAGGAAAATGCTGCATGTTCCGTGCTGTTTGCGGGTGAATTAGACGCACGTATATTTTATTATATATTTTTGTACAAACTTTAGCACTGATTGTTTGTGTTAATATCTGTCCTATCACTACGAAATAAAAACTGGGACGTTTAAAGTGTTCTCTGCTTGAGCTATGTGCCTCTGTGTGGAAGAATCTTTTAGCTACAGCTGCTCAAAGGTACAAAACTTTCGAGAGCTTGAGCGAGATACGTAATCTTTTCATGCCCGTGCCGAATGTAAAGACGGAGGATACAATCTCACAAGATAATTTTTCGTGTGTGTTTTTGATCTCGCAACATCACGTGCCACGAGATCATGTCCCATCCCTACTGTTTATCATATTGTAGTAGAATGTCGTATGAGTATAAGTTATTGACCTGGTTTTGTGAGAGTGGAGGATCGTGCTTGTAGGCCAGTCCAGCTTTAATGAGTGAAGTCAGCGCCTCTGCCCCCCACTCCCTCATGCGGGCGTTTGGGTGCTGACAAACCTGCAGAATGAACACAAATAGACATACCAAGCAACGCTGTTATGAATTTTTACTATTTCCAGAGAGATACATTTATTAAATTTAATCAGGTGACCACAAATCTGATTATATGGTCTAGCATAGGCACCAGGCATCTAAATCATTTGATATTATTCAATGAAAATCAACTTATGTCCAACCTAGCAGATGTAAGCATGTTTCTAATGCATTTATGTCAAACAAATCTTTTACATTCTCTATCCCTCCCCTGTACCATATATTCACTTCTCTGTACCATATATTCACTTCTCTGTACCATATATTCACTTCTCTGTACCATATATTCACTTCTCTGTACCATATACTCACTGTCCTCCTCTGTAACATTTAACATAATTTACATGAGTTTATACAAATGAAGGATTTGAGGCACTGAATCTGAATACGCACAACACAAAGAAGACACACTGGCAACATTTAAACAAAGCTAATCATAGACTTGCAAATTAGGTTAAAGTACATATGACAGGTTTTAGACTTGTCTGTTACATTTATACTAACATGAAGCAAACATCTATAGATTTAAATAGATTCTAAAAAAATAAATAAATCTAGCCTTCTTTTCTCCACTTTGCTCATTTTTGTTTATGGTGTTACTTCCTGGTTGGACACGGTCATCTTATTTACACAACAGTTATTATTTGGCTAATAAAAATTTAAATTTGGCTAATAATACCTTTATTTGGCTAAACAAAATTTGACTTAATATTGTTTAAAAACTCATGGCTACTTCCTGTAACTTAATTTTTTTCCCCTTTTTTTTTTTCACAAACTGCCAATTCACTGGTGTAAAACTAAAATGCATATTTACCACCATCTTTACTACTATCCCACCAAACAAGGTAATAATTAGAAAATCGTATAAACCTGTCACATGCACTTTTCACTTCACAACACAGAGCACAAATTTGGGATCAAAAAGTGTGGCAAAGCGTAAATATTGGGCGTGACTTGTTTCCATTTAGACTGAATGACCTTCGAACTCAAAATGCTAAAGCTACATAAATATGGAAGTGTCTGCAAAGAAAAGCTGATGATTATGAACAAAGATCGAGGCTTACCTTCTGCAAACAGACAGGAGCACAAGAGAGAGAGAGAGAAAATATAAGGAAACGTCCAAATATACAAAGGATAATTTAGTTGTGAGTTATGAAACAAAGGCAAAAGTCAATGATAATGTAAATACAGAGTAATTGTTTTTGTATTATAGTTATTATTAATGGGCCCCAGGAAGAACGACTGCTCCAGTGGAGATACACAATAAACAATACAAGTCATGAAGTTATGAATTTAAGTCGGTTATTCTCTAATCACATACACCGAAGATAAGTGCAATCATCAGGTGCACTATGTAACTTTTCTTGTGTAGAGTCAGTCACTTACTTGTCTCTATGGAGATGTTTATGCTTTGCCAGAAATTTGAAAATTGTTCACTTACAGGTGCTTGTATTGCAGAAAGATACATTGAAAAACATGTATTCTCATTGCAGATGGGGTCAACCTCTCCATAGAACTGAGCTGCAGTTTGCCTGCCATGACATGCTTGTCTTCAGGTAGATTTAATGTTATACTGTGGAACATTTGAGACAAAGGAATAATATCTCCATGGAGACAAACAGGTGGTGGACCCTTGCCATGATCTGCTTATATAACAAAGTTATATAGTTATATATGGACCTTAAAATAAACATCAAAAAAGAGTGACTTGCTTTATATATACTAGAGTTAAAAATGGATGAGTTTACAAATGCCTGGTTTAAGCAGTAAGGTCTTCATGTTGTAACTGAACTGAGAAGTGTGTACCTCGAGTAGATGTCCCGTTAGTGGCCTCCACAGAATCTCGATACGGTCCATGTTGACTAAACCTGTCTCCAGTAGTTTGGCCACAGCGAACAAAGATGGCTCCTAAAGACACAGTTATGGGATTTTAAAAACCCTGAGGAAGTTATACAACAGTTCAACAACACACTACTTAAAGGACTACATATTAATTGTTAATAAAGTTGTGTTTACAAAGCACTTTTGAAGTTTATAATTCTTAGTTAATAGTATGTTGTCTACTAAGGACTAGGCCTCATACTTGATACTGATATTGATATCTTAATGGAAAAAAAAACACTACTTATTTATACAATAGAATTATGTTTTCATCAGAAAATAATAGTAGATAAGTTTCTTTAATGTCAGGTATAAAACTATGGAAAAAGGTGCATTTTATTCTATTTATTTAATTTTCCAAGTATAAATACCTAATGCTCTGATAATAGCTTTAGCACTGATCAGTATATGGGTATAAATTCTTTTACACAACGCTGAAATTTTAACTTCTATTATACTTATTCTAATCATATTACACCTATTTAAGCAGCTAGAAATTTACCTTGTTGTTTCCATAGGCCATTTCCATTGCTTCCAGTGAGAGGGAGCAGAGCGCATTGATCAAATGATGCAGAGACACATCATCAAGGTATCTAGAAATGTGAATAGTAAGTAAGATTTTAAAAGAAATAATAAATACTATTTTTGTCGTAAATCACAAACATGGCCACAAACAGAAAAATACACTGATTCATTGAAACATGTAACCGGGTGTTTGTGACACATTTCTCTTGAGTATGTGAACAGAGCAAAAATCACATCTAATGAGTTCTCTGATTATTGTAGTTATCTCATCTGCCTGGCCATGTAAATGTACCCAGTGCTACTTACTGTGAGCTCTCAAACAGTCTGGAGAGGATGTTGGAGATCACAGGTAAATCTGTCATCACTGCAGTCGTCAGCACCTGAACATGTTACACAAAACACTTTAAAACAAGCTGTTGAACTATTCATACGGTAAAGTGTTAACGCTGACTGCACTACAGGTGTAGGCACTAGCATTTATTATATTGGATCAAGATTTCACTAAAGACAAAACAAGATTCTGATGATGAAGGTGACATACCGTACTTGGGCCCTCAACAGCTCGACCAGGTTTTAAGGCACCGCCTACTGCAGGTTTCAGACCAAGAATCCACACTAAATGCTGAAGAAACAAAAAAAGTCTATAGTATAAAATAAATGGTAACATTATGACATAAATTGTACCATTATAAAATGTGTAAATTATTATTAACTGAACAGAATTACTTGACAGTATACTAAAAGAGTAATGCTATTACTAATACTGCTGGCACTATTACAATAGAACTACTACTAGTGCTGTACATTTTTAACCAAGCTTGAGATTCAGTCATCTCCATGTCAGTGATAGACTTGTGTGTTTAATGGAGAGGAGCACAGCCCGTCCTCTGTCACTAAAAGCATGAGGTTTGGACTTCAATCGTTGTTTTAAAGGTTATTTCTTAAAAGTGTGTGTTCTTTATGTTTAGGGAAAAATATTAAGACATTAGTTTAATTATAACAAAACAAAATAAAACATAATCAATTTTTTTTTCTCAGTAAGATGTCATTTTGGCCATCCCTAATTACTACTACTCTGACTACTGCTGCTGTTGCAATTGAGAAAGCGTATACGTTAGACTTTGTTTAACTACTAATTACTTTGAATATTATCACCATTACTGTCACAACTAGATCATTTTACCCAAATAAAAATCCCCAAAATACAACTGCTCACTAGAAAAACAATATAAACTCAAACTGAGGTAGCAAAAACACATTATTTCAGAGAATGCGTGTGCTGCTTCTATGTATACAGTGTGGAGGTTGCATTACCTGTAGTGTGGCGAGTACGAGCTGCCAGGACGAGCCCAAAACAGCTCCATGACAGTGGGCCAGGTTCAACAAGGTCCGCATGCACTGGATGTTCTTGGCAGTCAGCTAAAAGAGAGAGAGAGAGAAAAGAGAGGGAGAGAAGGGAGGGAAAGGGGAAAGTGAGAGAGATGAAGAAAGAAAGAGGTAGGGAGAGAAAGGAAGAGGATAAGAGAAAAGAGTGGTTGTGAATGGGGGGAGGGGGATGGGGAAAAGAAGACAAAGGGGAGCAGGAAGAAAGAAGAGTCAGAGACGGGGAGAAAGAGATTGAGAAGGAGGAGGCAAAGAGAAGTACGAGAGAAGGCCAAGATGGCAGTTGGCAGGAGGGAAAGGAAGGAGGGAAGAGAAGAATGGAGAGAAGAGTGGAGAAGAGAGGAGAGAGAGGAGAAAGAGAAAGTTATAGCACTCTGCCACTACAGCTGTCAGCTCCACTGGTCCTGACATCTTCATTATTCCTGGTTAATGTCAAACAGCAGCAGAGACTGGGCCTGTCACACATGCATTATATATAAGCAGTGATGCCCGCGGCCCTGTCTGCACCTGGAACCATTCTGGTTTGGGCCACCTTGAATGACTTCATAAAGCCTGTCGAAATATGTGACCACTGTTAAAGATACACTATGTCACTTTTTCAGTGGATGTGTGGTCCGCCACCTGCTGGTCTCCATAGAGGTGAGACAAAAGACATGCAGGTAGTGGTTCATTTGAGATATTTTTCTATCACATATGTGTAGGAAGATTGCCCTATGAATCTGCCATTTATACAACATTAAACGTGACCATTTCGATTAATGAAACTAAAGACTCAGAATGGCCACTGTTACCTCCCTTCGGAATTTGGGATGCTCCACTGACCGGAGCAAACCCCCACTCTAGGCTAAGCTTCCTCTAGCCTGGATCTGGGACCTGTCACAGAGATGAAGACAAATCCCCTGTGCTCTACAAACAAGGGACATTTTCTGTTCAAACCAAACTCGAAGACAAGAGACAAGAGACTCAAAAGACTTCTACGTTCCCTTTTCCAAAGAAATCACACTGATTGAAGTAAAGTCAAATAAAATATATAAAATAAATAACTGAGACAAATAAAAAAGACACTTTTGTTTGTCTATCGAATTTCTCTACACTTCAAGTCAATGGACTTTCCCTTAGAGAACGATGAACTTGAACATTTTGACCTATTCAGGTCAAAATCACTGATTGTGTTCTAATATCAATTTGGAAATGCGAATGTAAATGTGTTTAAACTGTTAATGGTTCATGTGTAACATGAGAAGCCCCATCTCACTCCTTCCCCGAGTCAATGGGGGGAAGGGAAAAGAAAGACCCTTATCAGAGTCCTTCTCTAGTCTTTCTCCAGTTCTTCTTCAGCCCTGCCAGAGTAAAGTCTGCTTCCAGAGTTCTGCCCGAGCCCTCACCAAGGGCCTGACAGTGCTCACAAAGCAACTGCCAGGAAGACAACGCCCCAAGTTACCACCAGCCGCAGAAGGAGAGACAACGATGAAGTTCTCTCTCCTCCTTGAAGTTCTGCCCGTCTTTTTGATGCGTTTTTACAGCTGTAGCTTAATCTGACCATTTTTCCAAAATCTGAACAATTGCATTTTATAGTCAATGCATTGTTGACTAATTGCCTTATTTCTGCTAGCGCTACTCACAGACCTCACAGACACTAAGAAAGTGTCCCTGCTCCTCTTCTGATGATAAAGCGTTTTCAGACTGTCTCGTTCTGTGGCCTCCATCTCAACAAGTTTGATTCTTCAGATCCGACGCCCTGAGGACTTCGAACTACAGCGAAACCGCCCGAAGGACCACACTGAACGGACATCTCCACTGTACTGGTCGTATGTGCATTGTCACAGAAAAGGCTTATCAATGCAAACTCAACACACAGCTGTAAATAACTCTTAAGACTTTTGTACAATTCCTTCGCCCACATCAGCCTCATTTTACTCATTCGAAACTCATTTGCATAATTTAATATTTAAATGCTGTTTAACTTGGTCAATAAATATTCATAAACCACAGTTTTACTCGATCAGTGTGATATTTTTCCTTTAGATTCTGGTCCCTGTCATGTCAAAGAACTTAACGAACCTTCAGATCAAAAATGTTCAATTAATTATTGATTAATTAATTAAATAGGTAATTGATTATATTGTATTGGTAATATTTTCTCAACACTAGTTGAGTGGTGCCCCAAACTCTTAATTCTAGTAAAGCCAGAACCACAAAGGCCACGTGGTGCTGCTGAACTCAGAATAATCAAATTCCAATCAGTCCAATTCAATTACCACATTCTTTAAGTATAGAATAACCCAAGTGAAAACACTACATATTTTAGTGTGACCCGCGTGACGCTATTTTTTTTTTTCTTTCTTATATTTGGTACCACCCGTGTGAGGAATATTTTTGTTACATATGTTTAGAGTGGGGCAAATTGACAATTTATATTTACCTGTTATTTGCCTGTTCATCATAGCTTCATAGAATTGTTTCTAATGTATTTACACGGAAGTTTCATTAAACAGACCTTATGCTATAAGATTTTAACATCAGCTTGCTTATCTTTCGCCTAAAACAATTTCTTAAACTGTGGCAGGTGAACCTCTGGTGATACGCGGGGCTCTCTGCAGTTTGAGTAATTACTTTATTTAGAGACATATATACGTTTTGTCCTGTAGAACGGCTTTCATGGTTTACTGCCATTTTAGCCCTAATTTAGACCTGATAGGGCCCTAGCTATGATCAGGTGGTGTGTTGCGAGCCAAATCATAGGGGGGTACTTAGAGTGAGAAGTTTGATCTAAAACACTGCAGGCCTGCAGGATGGTGTGATGTCATCTGAAACACAGTGCTCATGGTGTAACGTTACAGTGTCCGTGTGTGTGTGTAACAGGAGGAGTGTCTCTCACCACCACAGTGCCCTGGGGCTGAGCGGACAGAGGCTGCCCCACTGCCACCACCTGCTGGTGGGACTCACTGGAGGGGCTGATGATCTGCACGTTCTGGCCCTGGATCGAGTAGGCTGCAAATACACAAAAACATGACCAATACAAGTTATTACAACTACAGCAGCGGTGGGGATGAGCAAGCAAAAGTACTGTACTTGAATACAATTTACAAATTCTTACAATCTGTACAAAATTTTACAGTGGACACTAGTATCCTTACTACATTTGAAAGCAGATATCTGCTACATTATCTACTATCTACTACTACACTACACTATTTTTTACCATGTGGTCTTACTAAGACCATTTTAAAACTATTCATAAAAGGTCCACTTCAGACCCATTTATGTGATTACTAGTTTTAGTACATTAGTTAGTATTTGGGTATTGCTTGTTATAAATCAGCAGTCTCTATCAGCCCAGCTTTATCAAATCAAACTTTCTGAATAATACAGTAAAGTTAATGTGGCAAAAATTATTGCTAATTGCTATTGCATTGCTAATATATTATGTAAGACAAGAGTCTGCATTGTTTCTGCATTTCATGGCTAAAATCCTTACAATGTTAATGTGTACACCGCCCCTAGACACTTGCTGAAAATGCAGAAATTAACATGCAAAATGAGGGATTATGGTTTAGGGCAATGGGGAACGCGCCTGGCAGCCCTTTACATGGTGAAGTGCAGTACAGCGCATTTGTGTACGGGAGCAGACAAGCACTCATTAGTCCAACAAAATAACTAAGCAAGACTGAAGGCCTGGCTCGGGGCTAACGGGAATTAATGGTGTTGAGAAGAGAAAGAATCATTTAAATAATCCTTTTTATTAATTACTGTGTTGTGTAATGATTTAGGAAAAAATCATTATAATTTCTGTATACATCAGAAAAGTTGGCATTAAACATAACAAATAAAGATTGTCGTCCTAAATATGTAGCTCTAGAGGTGGGAAATATATCAAATGATCAGTAATATTGCAAAAGTTTTGGGGTATATTGTTTAGGATAATATCTCAAAATACTGCAAAAAGAGCTGATTAAAAAGAAACTCAACAACCTCGTGCTGTAAAAAGTGTGTGCTACTTATTTTTTAGACTATACATTGTAACACAAAACAATAGCATTTGAGCCTGTCATGCTAAAAGATTTTTAAGTGTGATATGATGAGCCCAAGGAATATTGTGTATCTTTTATTTATGGAACGATAAGCTGAGTATTATTGTGACGGGCCAATTTACAACCATGTGGTTTTATACTTATATACTTTACATCACATAATTCTAAAACAATTCAGGAAAAGTCCAATTCAGTCTTGTATGTGATTCTTTTCAGTATCAATACTAGTTTTGTATTGATTTGTATTTAGAAATCAGTACTCTACAGTACAACAGACTGATAGTACCTTTGCTGGAGATAGTGTTGGCGTTGGTGCTGAGGACCGTCAGGGCATAGTGAGGGGGCAGAGAGGCCTTACAGATAGCTGTGATGAACGCATCTCGTGGAGTGACCAAACCCAGACGACCACACAGAGACGCCATGGTCAGCTCCGCCTTCAAAATGTTTTCTGTCGCCGTCTCATCCGTGCTGAAGGGCAGAAGATTAACATACCATAAGGCATTCCCTATTTGAATTACAATACAACTAACCATAAGCAGATAATTTCTTTTCATATAATAAATCATAAATCATTTTATTGTATATATCTTACCTGGCATCTAGCAGCAAAGATAATGCTGCCAAAAGACCACACCAGCATGCACTAACCATCTCCTCCCAAACCAAGTGGGCTCCTGAAACACAACAAGGAATTTATTAGGACTAATAAAAAGGCCTAGGGATACATTTAAGATAAAATTTAAGTAAATTTTAAGTACTTTATTATAAAAAATGAATCCATTCAAGGCCACTGGTGCAAATCCAAGACATAAAACATGTACAATAGATCAAATCCTCCAGCTAAGGTAGCCCTGACCAAAACTAGGTCTGTCTGTAGTGTCTGTCAGGGTTGCCATGTTTCTTTTGGTTTGTTTGGGTGCTTCACCTTCACGCACAAACTTCAGTACTGCTCTGTGACTAACCACCCACCTGGTGGGCCCTATCGCAGCAACAAATAATGCAAAAATCCATCTTCTGTGCAAGGTTAGACGAGGAATATCCCTGTTTAAGACCTTGTTTAAATCAAGAGGTACTTAACATTTGTGAAAAGTTTGAAAACCACTGCCCTGTACTGCCTAAACCCTTGTGTTTTCACCTGTAGGAGGTTCCCACTCCTGTTCTGGATGAGTCTCTCTGAACTCTGCTGCAGACTGGTCCTCTGCAGACAGCTCTCTCTCGATCATGCTGGTGATGCCTCTGACCAGGTCCAGCAGAGCACTGAAGGCCACAGACATGGCATAGCCCTCAGGGATGGAGGGGGGCTCCACTTTGTCCAGCATCTCAAGACTAGACCCCCCCAAAAATAGATATGGTTTTTAAAATATATCATCAGATTTTCATTTGAAGGCTCAGGTGTGCTGTAACAATAGCTTTGTTTTAGTAGATTTAAAGGGGTACTATGTAACTTTTCTAACTTGCTTGTCTCCATGAAGATGTTGCTTATTGAATTTGTCAGAATTTGGCAAATAATCTCAATAATCTTTAATGTTGTATGTTTACAAACTGGTATTATCAGTGCCACTACTATTATCTAGTGTACGTTGTTAAAAGTCAAATAAATTTGATTATTTTACGACTATTATAACTACTACTTCAGCTATTTATTTTTCTAATCTTCATGCAACAGGGGAATCATTGTGTTAATAATAGTGAGCAATTTTCTGTAACACTGAAATGTGACCTTGTGACATGTGTAGTGTAGTGACATACTATGTAGCCTTGGCGCTGCCCTGCACACTGACAGGCAGCAGGGGGATCCACGTGCCGCGGTATTCAAATGCTGCCTGAGTGCTGAGGCTCCCACTGGACCCTCCTACTCCAGGACCACCCGGAACTGACCCCTGTGGACCTGCGCCTGAGCCACCTACAAACAGGGACAGGAGATTACAGGGGTTTATATTTCTTTGACTATAAAATGATTACAGCATTTATACATTGATCAAAATATACAATTCAAACTATATTAATGTGTGTAAATATAAGATGTAAGTTTGAAATCAAGATTGAGCTCAGAGTGACCATTTTTAACACATCAAAGAGCATTTACATTTGAGAAAAGACTGAAAACTGAACTGATCAAATACATGTTTGGCACAATTTGCAAGTTTTATAAATAGGACCCCATGGAGATAGGATTTTTGTTGTTTCCAGAGGATTAATATATGGCATAAATAACTGCAGCCTTTGCCATTTGCAGCCTGTGAACATCTAAATTGTGATTTTCATTTGTCTTCTTCTTGTGCTAATTTTTTATATTTCTGTTCTTATATGCAACTATATGTCTTGAAGTAAATAACTGTTGAGAAAAATGCTTTAAGGCTTAAATATAATAAAGGCGTTAAATATAATAATAGTTAATAGTATTTCTTGCCTGCTGGTGCGTTGATGGCCGCCACATTGCCTGCATTCGGGACAATGAAGAGAGACTGGATGAAGGACCCCAGTGCATTCACAATGTCCCGGAAAACTTTGGTGGAGTGCTGCTTCATGTCATAAGACTGACAAAAAGAACTGCACAAGAGTTTTATGACATTTAATGACAGGCTACACACTTACGACTGAATGCACAGTAGTACAGCTTACCGTAACAAATGCGGCTGTACACAAAGCCTGTGGACAGACTCTACAGCCACCGCTCGGAGCCACTGCGGCTTCTCTCCATCAAGAAATTTCACCAGAAGAGACAAGAAGATCTCACACTCAGTCACCTGGAAAACATTTACATACAGTTAAACCTAAATGTACATTACAGTGTAAAGAAGAATTTATATTCCAAATATATCCCAAAATTAAAGGTTGCAACTTGGCAATTGTTAGTAAGCCTATACTGTTTGAAATATTTAAATCACATTTATCAAAAACACCAAAAAAGATACAGGTGTCGGCTGAAAAATAGAAAAATATGAGAATATTCCTTAATGATAAAATGTGCTTGGGGTCAGTGGCAGCAGCTGTGGCTACAACCACCACCGAGTGTTGAGTGAATGAATAATGAACAGTAAAGCGCTTTGGGTATCTTGAAAGGCGCTATATAAATGCAATGATTAATTAATTAGTCACTGCAAAAGAAAATCTGCTGGGTCAGCAGTAGAGTCAGGTATGCAAATTTTAACTGGAACTATCCATAGTAGATCCATTTCTGTTATGAAGTCATTTTAGATCAATAGTATGTCTTACGATTCACAAAATGTAAAATAATAACTATGTCCGTCTTTAATTTCATGCACTAAAAGAGCAGAGCAAGAAAACAGCTGGGGTTTTAATGTAATGCTCTTGCTATGTGTCCATTTGAGAATGAGAGAATTTGGGTAGACACAGTTGAACTAATTGGCTGTGGCAGGCACAAGGTTAGACTGTGAATAAGAATGACCTCTGAATGAACTTAAGATGACACCAGAAATGCCTCCTCATTTTAAAAACCAAGCATATAAATAGAAATTTGAAGGGATTTATTGAATATTCATGAAAGAAAGTGCAGATGAAAACGCTAATCTTTTTAAGGGCCTGGAGCAGAACTGTAACAAAACTGAAGCACTAATCCTAGTGACGCGACCAATTAAACATCTATGTTGTGCCCAGGAAAATACTTTCATGTTGTGTTCATAAGATTAATGTCTTTATAAATTAATCTTAAACAACAGAGGTATTAAGTTTTTGCTGTCTAAATATTTTAGCGTGGTTTATTGGTAATATATTTGCAACTGACAGAAGATTTCAATATGGAAAAAGCATAAAGATTTGAAATTAGTTGGTTAATTAATTATTAATTATAATTCATTCATTTTTGCATAGCCCAAAATCACAATTGCAGTCGTCTTGCAGAGTACCAAAAATCTTATATAGTTGAAAAAAAAAAAAAAAGGTGAAATTATTGGTTGTTTCCCGATAGCATATAGTTATGCAGAAAATGTTGCACAGTACAACTTTAACGGGTGATCTTTGGGAGTGTGAGAGCTAATAATAATGCTTTAAAATTTTATTGCACTTTAAATGTTCAACAAGGTCACACAACAGCCACACTGTAGTTTTATTCATTCACTCCACACTCGGTGGTGGTGACATACTTTTGTATTTCAGTATGCGTGGCTTTTCTGTGTAGATATTGAACTAGTGTTACTGAAGCCAGTAGAAAATGTTAATGTGTGGTACCAGCAGACTGTAGAAGTGCTTGATGAGCACAGAAACAACCCGGAGTAGCCTCATGCAGATGGGGAAGTAGGGCTTCTCGACAGGGGCGGGGCAGGCCGCACTGGTGCTGCCTTGACGAAACTTTATGTTTGGAGAGAAGAGCTTTATGACGAGAGGACACACCCGCTCCTTCAACAGGAAACTGAACTCCTGGTGCTACAGAGGAGAATGCAGATGAACCACAGACATTACATACAACTAGTGCCTTGTCATCCCTCCTGACCGAACTACAGAACTGTAGTTACATACATACATACATACATACATACATTGATAGATATATAGATATATAGATAGATAGATAGATAGATAGATAGATAGATATTAGTACATCTGTATCTACACACATCACATGACTTTGAACAAACCTGCAGAAAAACTCCTGGAAAGTCATTGAGGACAGACTCAAGCAGCTCCAGGCCAAATGTCCTTGTCATTTCAGTCATGCCCACCAGCCAGTAGGGGGCGTCTGCATTCACTAGCTGGCACAAATCCTGCAGTGACATGCACAGACACACAACAGTAAGATAATTCATACTTTTAGGTAGACTGAGAGAGTAAGCTATTGAGTTACACTGAGCTACTGCTTAATCCTAAACATAGACTGTATATATAAATGGACAAAGCTAATGCAGGCACTTCTGGCACCCTGGCTCCCATTTTGCTGTTTAATCGTCAAAAAATCCTACTCCTAATATAGAGTCTGGCTCCAAATTTGCCCCTGTAACCACTAGCACCACTGACGCTGAACGTTGTGGGTGACGTCATGTCAGTCTATCATCCTAAACAATAGAAGGAGAAGAAGGGGAAGCAAAACAAGGGACAACTGGCTAAAGTTCTACCTTTGTAGTGTAGTCATGCTACCAAAAGGTCAATGATTTTTCAGTATACATATGTGCATTCACACTTACACAACAAAAATGTTTGGTTATCCTACACTTAATTTATTTAACCCATATATGAACTTTACATCATGTTGATGATCTAACAATAACACGCGCATGGACCATGTCTTGTTGCGTACGCTACGTAGACCGCGCTTCCTCCTGTGCGCCTCTAAACTAGAACTAACACCAGAACTAAATCCAGGTCTAAACCAGGTCTAATCCAGGTCTAAAATCAAACAAGAATTTGCAGGAGTTGGTTGGTACATTCATGTAGTTTTAAAAATCATGACAATATCAAGTCATCCAAAGTATTCAGATTACGTTATTCACTTTAAGTAATTTAATGGATTATGTTACAAACTACATTTTGGGGTATGTAATCTGTAATCTGTAGGGGAATACATGTAAAAAGTAACCTTCTCAACACTGATGCTACAACATCTAAACAGAAAGCACCTGTACATTACATCAAGTGGAAAAGAAACCGTGAGATAAGTCAACCTTAGCCGAGCGATAATTACGTTTTTCGTGTATCTATCAATGCACGTGGTGTGTACTTAACGTGTGCAAAGTAGACGCGACATTAACAAATGATTACTCGATTATTCGAACAAAATAATCGACAGAATAATAATAAATTACTGCAATAATCGATAGCTGCAGCCCTAGAGAAATATAATATTGCCTTGGTAAACAGGAATTTCCATAGTTTTCTAACCACATTGTGTTACCTAATAAATGGTTTGAAAATAAGTACAACCTAAATCGTTGTCTTTTAGAGCAGGTGAAAGTGGACAGATACAAAGAGAAGGCTGCTCCCTGGTGGTCATACCTGAAACAGCATGTATGCATCCTTTGCACTGGGTCTTAGAGTACTGACAGACCGACGATTAGTGTTTCCCTGAACTGGAGGAGGCTGCTCCACAATGCCTACAAGAAATCAGAAATACTAGTGGTAAAACATGCTTTAAAAAGAACCAAAAAAAATCTATCCTCTAGTAACTACAACTGTTTGTGCAACAGTGGCTATATTGGTGAAACCAGTTTTGTTTATTTTCCAAAACCACAAATAAATGGAAAAAAAAAAGTTTTGGATGGCTCACAGATCATCAGTTCTGATGAAGCAAAGGTGCAGTTTGTAACATTTCTGAATGTAGAAGGGTTTGCTACCTGCTTCTGATTACATTGCCTGGAAATTAATGTTGTTGTTTTAATAAACCCCCAGCAAATGGATAAATGCTGGATAGATAAGCCTCATTTCCATTGGGACGGTTCACTTGGGTCTGCCTTGTTGCAGTTTGGTGAGGCTCTCCTCAGCCCAGTTGTATTTCTGCTCTGCCCAGGTTCCACCAGACCTCAAACAGGGCCATACGGTTTACTTTAGATGGATCGAACCATTGGAAATGAGGCTTTAAATGCCACACTGTGAAACCTTCCAGGCAAACCCCAGCATCATGGGGACAAGCTGGTAGTCTGTGTTTCATCATTAGTTAGTAATTAGCTAGAAATCTACTCTCCAGATGTAAAGTTTGTTCAGAATTTTATGAAATGCTGTTTTTTTCTCTGACCTTTGAACCTCTCGTCCTCGGCCACCATGCGCTCAAACACCACAGTGACCACCTGTCTGACAGTGGCAGCCGCCGTGTTGTTTGTGATGTTATCTTTGGTGAAGTGCAGTCGGAAACACAGCACAATGGCCTAGGAAATAATACAAAATATAAGTGTGACACAGAGAAATGCAATAGAGAGACAATCTAAATCCTAGCTAAATGCTAAATGGCAGTTGTACCTTGGAGAGGACTTCGTCGTGCACCACAGTGTTGGTGGTGAGGAGCACAAGGACAGTCTGCAGCAGCTTCAGTTCTTCTAACCCGTTCTCCATCAGCTGCCACAGCATGTTTATGATGTTCCCCGCAGCCGCCTGGAACAAAAGACATATATTATATACAGTATCTGTGGATCTCACATCCAAAACATGTGCAATAGGTCAAATCCTTCAGCTAAGATGGTCCTGACCAAGACTAGTTCAACATCTTGAGATGGGACTCCAACCCCTGTACAGCAGCCGTTCTCTGTAACTGTAAGGATAAAGACAATTTCCCAAACAACAAATAAAAATCAGATAAGCTTTTATTGCATACAATAGGGCCCACAGTATATTTACACAGAATGATTGGCTATTGATCCAGTATTGATCCAGAGCAATACAGCACACATCACTTATCCCTGACCACGAGGTGATAAATGATTTGTAAATACTGGCTCCGACAACTAACAAAACAAATTAAACTATGAATAATTGAACAGGTTTCCACTTTTACTGTGGTGACCACAACATCTCTTTGTGTTTGTGCCACATTTTATTGGCTATAATTAACGTCTTTTCTCCCCCTCCCCTTCTACTCCACTCACCTCCTGCCTCTTCCCCACTCCTCCTCATCTCTTCTTCCTCTTCTCCCTGTCCTTTTCTCTCTCCTTCCTCTCCTCCTCCTCTCCACCATCCCACTCTGCCTCCTCCTCTTCACCTCCATTATCCCTCTCTCTTATGTACACCCTCTCACCTCAGACACCACTTCGTGCGACATGAGTCTTTGGATGGCGGCGAGACAGAGTTGTGTGATTTTGGGCTCTTTGGTTCCACAGCCCATGAGGAACGGCTGCACCACCTCCGAGCTGTTCTCCTTCAGAGCTGCAGGGATAGGCAGACCAGAAGAGTGTGAGACAGATATTATGATAAAAACAGCAAGAACATCACAGAATGCTGCTTTTACAGTTAGCCTGTAAAGCTAACCAGATGCACTGCTCTGTCTTACTCAAATTAAACTTTATAAATAACATTACAGTCACAAGCTAGCACAACACCTTTGTTAAAAACACCTAAACCAGATCATGAACACTTGTATTGATCACAAGTAACACAATATCTACAAATGTGTAGGTGTTTGTTTCTTCATGTTTCAGAGCATAAATCATGGAATAATATTTAAATTGTACACTTTTGGGCAGGGTATTTATATGTTAGAAAGCATTTTTTAATTTTCCAAGCAGGTGTTACAAGCAGCACCTTGAAGACTTAAATGTCCCCTTAGTGAGAAAGTGCCCGCTGGCTGTCACTCACCTGCCAGTATGTCCGTGTTCCTGGCTGCAATGGTCTTAATCTTCACAATCCCAGACTCAGCGGCCTGACGGGGGAGACACAGAGAGACAACATTTAGACTCAAAAAAAAAAAAAACAGTCACAGTTTGAGTTTCCATTGGGTGGACGTGTGGTTGACAACTCCATGTAATGAGAGCCACAGGGAAAGAACTGCAAAGAGCTGGATCAAAGAATGTGGAGTAAGTGAGGTGTGCAGAATGGAATTGGGATTTGAGTTTCATTTAGTCACAAATCACAATTATTTACTTTGGCCTTTTTAACTGATAGGAACCTAGGCACAACAGCAGCATAGCTCTGCCGATACAACAAAATAATACTGATCTTGAACATTGATAAATTGGCCAGATCTGCACATTATTATTTTTTTTTTTTACAATACATGTGTACTGGGTCAAAATGCATTTTGTTCAGCCACATGGAAAAATCAGGTGCAGCCATTTGAAGGGTATGACTTTTGTTCATTTTGATAATCAAAAGAACAATACTTCCTATATTTGCTCAAAGCAAAAGCCTAACACTATTCCACAGTGCTGTAAGTGAGAACTCAACATATTTTCCCAGCAGAGTGTTAAACAGGAGGAGAGGAAAGACGAAAACATGTCAGGGCTGACAGCAGGAGGCCCTGACATCAGACTGGATAAATATTCAGTGGTTTATGTTTGTGCATCAGAAACTCAAGTGGCTGTCTCAAAACAACAGCTATAAGCTGACATAACATGAGAAAAACAGGTGGTAACAATGTGAAATGTCTTTGTTATTGAAACTAGGGCTGAAACGATTCATCAAGTAAATCGATTAGAAAAATGCATCGATTATTTTTTTTCGCCTCAATTTCGTTTTATTTTCATACGCTCGGCGATGGCCGGAACTTTCTGTGGTAGAGGTAAAGTTTCCGCACGACCACTGCACTTCACTGTACACAAAACAGCGCGGCGCATAGCGTTTGTTTGACCAGCGGCAGCATCAACACGACAATGTCGGAAGACGGTTCAAGCATTGAAAACACGAACAGTTCAAGAGAAACAGAGGAAGGTGGGAAGAAGAAAAGACAGAGGCTATCGAAAGTTTGGGACCATTTTAAATTAAAAAAGGGAGACAACACAGTGCAATGCAAGCACTGTCACATTGAGCTGGCGTATCACAACAGCACAACTCTATGCTACAACATCTAAACAGAAAGCACCCGCACATTACATCAAGTGGAAAAGAAACCGCGAGGTAAGTCAACCTTAGCCTAGCGATAATTACGTTTTTCATGTCCAAAACACGTGTATCTATCAATGCACGTGGTGTGTACTTAACATGTGCAAAGTAGACGCGATATTAACAAATGTAATGCATTTAAGAACTATCTTGTTTTGAGCACATTGCTGTTAAGTAAAAATATCTACAAATAAACAAAAATATTATTCTTATCTCGTTCTACTTAATTTAATTATAAGGTGTTGCTTTTTCTTCCATTAAGTAGAACAAGATGGGTTTTACAAGTCTTGCTCTATTGGTAGATAATTTTACTTGACAAATTCACATCAAAAATGTGTTCTTAATTTCAATACATTTTAACTAGCCTGGATATTAGCGGTGTCTGGGTTTAATTTTAGGTTTATTTTGTTTTGCACTTTGGAAAAATATATATTCTGATACATTATATTGCATATAATTTAGTTTTAGCATATTGTAATTTTGTTCACTTGTCAAGACTTTTTCTGATTCTGTTTTATTATTCAATTTCAGCACATCCCAGTCTCGTATGGACACCTTTCTGAGAATGGCACCATCATGTTCAACTCAACAAGCAGCGGAGTTCACTGAATCCATCTTAAATATGTTTGTGACTGACATGCGCCCACTTTCAGGGTTTGACAGACAAGGGCTTCAAGGCAATGATTTCAAAGTTTAGTCCTCGATATGTACTGCCATCCAGGACCTTGCTTGCTTGCTTAGGGCTCCAGCGAAAAGGAGGGGCGTCCCATCCCCGTGCGTTGAGCCGACCAGATGAACCAGTTTTTTCCAGTACTGGCGGTCTTGGGCCAGCTGCTCTGCGTCCTCCATGGTGACTTCAAGTTGTTGGAGGTCGCCCGCGATGATGTCAAGCCATCGAGTGCTGGGCTGGCCTCGTGGTTGTTTCGAGCCTGCTGCCTTTGGGTCAAACTGGAGGATGGTCAGCAGGAAGACGGAGGGCATGACCTAACCAGCGGGTGTGGCGTTGCACAGCCAGGTACGATGCTCTGAGTTGGCGCGTGCAAGCTCTGAGCACTTGGTTGGAAATTCGCTGGGGCCACCTGATATTTTCCATGGTGCGAAGAGCTCTGCTATCGAAGCCATCTACTCTGGCAGCCAGAGTCTTGTTCAGGGGCCATGTCTCCGAGCCATACAGCAGGATGGAGAGTACAGCAGAATTATATATCTGGAGCTTCGTCATGCATGAGATGGTAGAATGCCGCCAGAGTGGTTTCCAGAGGGACTGCGGGGCTGATGCTGCCAGGGCTCTTCTGCAGATGATCTCTGGATTTAGGTCTCCGTTGTCGGTCACTATGGACCCCAGGTACACAAAGCACTTGACAGGCTCTACAGTGTCATTGCCAAGCTGCAGGGGGGGTGGATCCGGCCCATCACCGACATGCATAAATTTGGTCTTAGCCCAGCTCACTTGGAGACCAAGCTTCCCTGCCTCTTCCCTGCCTCACAGACCTTGAGCATCAGATGGTCAATGATGCGGTTGAAGAGGTCAGAAGCAACCACGCAGCCCTGACAGACGCCACTGGAGATGGAAAACCAGTCCAGAGTCTCTGCCATTAATGCGGACACAGCTCTGTGCGTTGCTGTAAAGCAGCTTGAGGTAGGGTGACGATCTTGGGTGGTGCTCCAAGGGCCTGTAGGATACTCCACAGTGAAGCATGGCAGACGGTGTCAAAGGCAGCCTTCAGATCTATGAACCTGATGTAGAGATGTCGGTCTTTGCGGAATTCATAGGTCTTCCCTATCAGCAGACGAATGTGGTCTGTTGTGGAGCGGTTAGGCATGAAGCCAGCCTGCTGGGGACGGCGGCTGCTTCTGATGGCTGGGAGAGCATGGGTAAGCAAGATCCTGGTGAAGAGCTTGTCAGGGATGAAGAGAAGGGTAATGCCTCTGTGATTGCAGCAGTCTAGCCTGTCACCCTTGCGTTTCCAGAAGGGTAGGATGACCCACTGGTTCAGTTGCTGGGAAGCCTCTGTCTCCCACACCTGGTTGAATATGTGGGTGAGCCACTCGACAATGCCATCCCCACCAGATTTCAGCATCTCAACAGTTATAAGTGCGCAGATGCCGGGGCCTTCCTGTTGTTGATTTTATTCAGAGCAGCTCTGACTTCCTCTGGGGTGACAGGGTCTGTGCTGCATGCATCGCTGGTGGATGCAATATTTGCAGCGGCTGGGATGATGGAATCAGCCGGTGGCATGGAGCCGTGTTGCAGGAGGAGGCTGAAGTACTCTTTCCAGCATTCAAGACAGGTTGCTTCAGTTGTTAAGAGGTGGCCATCAGAATCTTTCACCAGGGCTGTCTTGATGCGTGGACAATTACGGGTTTGGCGCAGCAGACTAAAGACCCGGCTCATGTTGTTGTTGGCCACAGACTCTAGGTGTTCAGCTTCTGCCTTCCAGAACCTCTCACTGGTCCTCGGCTATAGCCACATTGCACAGGTGGTTCAGCTGCCGGTACTCCAACAGGTTGCCCCGAAGTCGGGCCTCGCGCCTGCAGTTGATGATGTCAAGTGTCCTCTCCGATATCCAAGGCTTTTTCGGGAGGGTCGTGAGTATCCGAGGACATTCTGAGCTGACTGAATGACGCCCTCCTTAAAGGTTGTCCAGTCGGTCACCTTGCCCCGGGGCCAGGGCATCGAAGGTACGGCAGACAGAGCAGCTGAAGTCTGCGGCGATGTTTGGATCAGTGAGTAGGGAGGAGTCCAGGCAAGGTGGGGTCTTGGTGTGCTGGTTGGCTCGCAGCTTTAGCTTAAGGTGGGCCACCAGCAGGCGGTGGTCAGTGTTGCCAAGCTCTGCTCCTCAATAAACACGGCAGTTGGTGACAAACGACTTCCAGCGTCGAGATATGAGGATGTGGTCAGGGCTCTACAGTGCGCCCATTTCACTCGCATTTGCAAGTAAATATTTCGCCGTGCAAGCGAGGAAAACAAAACAGTCGCACCAGTGCGAGTGCTTCTGCAACCGCAATAAGGAGCTCGTCAGTTACGCACAGACATAACTGACGAGCTAAATGTTCTAAATGTATCAAACATTAGGGCGCACTCAAACTTTAAAATCGTGCCCAAGCCTGGATCGCCCCTAAAGCGCCGCACACGTGCCCAGCGCAAGCACAACCGAACCATGGCAGGGCAGCACCTCCCGACCGCGCATGACCCCAACCAGGGCTCTACAGTGCGCCCATTTCACTCGCATTTGCGAGTAAATATTTCGTCGTGCGAAAGAGGAAAACAAAACAGTCGCACCAGTGCGAGTCCTTCTGCAGCCACAATAAGGAGAACTGCGCAAGACGCAACGTGATGAGTTAAACGTTCTAAATGTATCAAACATGGGGGCAAACTCACACTAGGACTTAAGAACTGCGCCCAAGCCTGGCTCGCTTCCTAAAGCGGGAACGCCTGCCCAGTGTGAGCGCAACCCGGACCGTGCACGACCCCACCATACGAGCTCCGCGTGTGCGCTGATATCACACATACGAACAAACTCCGCTTCAAAACACACCCACCCCTTAACCGAGGAGCGTCCAGCAGCAGGACTCTCACCTGTCCCACCACTCAGTAGACACCCCGTGCCCCGTGCGACTTCCTCTCCGCTAAGCGATCTGGTCTCAGACTCGGCGCATTTGGACTCGGTTTTGTCACGGACTCGAGGGCTGAATACTGAGTGCGATCATGTTTCATTACGGCCGCTGCTGTCCGCAATAAACTTGTACTGGTGTGCGGGACCTGTGCGCTGGAGCCCGCGGACACTGTGCGGCACCGCCAGTGCGCAGCTTGTCCACAGCGCCACCCTCAGCCTGCATCACAGGGCAGGTTATACATCTCACCTGTCCATCCGCCTGACATCAAATACGACAATACTAATTTTGTGTCCGTGTCCGCACAGAGCAGACCTACAGCACAGAGCAGGCGGTATGTGGACTGAAGTTTTCCAAATAAATCTTTGTCACAATGTGCGTTTAGTTTGGTAAATGTGCAGAGGCTAATAACCACTGTAAAACCAGTAAGAGAATGTAACTCCAGTCAGGTTTAAAAATCCTACCCACTTTTTACACTTTGAAACAGTTTTCTGTAAAGTGCCAGTGGAAGTTCTCTTAAAGAAGAGGTTCTCAAACTGTGGGTGAGGGTCCAAAAAGGGCCACAGACTGTTTCAGTGTAGTACAGTTTGTTTGGCTTATTTTAAGTCTAAATATTAATCAGATAAAATGAAGATACATTTATAAAAACATTGCGATCATGCAGGAAAAGTACAGTCATAATTCTTTTGTTTTTTTGTATTAAATTTGTTCAGGGTTGGTGTTGGTATGCGTAAGTTCTGCACTGTAATAATCGTTCACACGAAAACCTACTTGTGCCCCCTTTTTTTTCTGTGCTCCTAAAATTTTTAACTTAGGGGCACGTGTGCTCCTGAAAAAAAAAAGTTAGTGTAGACCCCTGGATGTGGTCCAGCGCTTTCCTGGTTCTGCCATCTGGGCTGTACCAAGTCCAGTGATGGATGAGTTTCTGGGGAAACCAGGTATCAGCAACACAGAGGTTGTTATGGTGGCAGAGAAGGAAATTGTTGTTTGTGGTCTTGTCGGCAAAAATTGTGCCAACAGGTGAGCCTGTGGGCCGGTCGCTGATTGACAGAGTGGTGTTGGCATCAGTGAGGATGATGGTGATGTCATGTGGTGGGGCTTGGTTGGCAGCCTGATGGAGTTGATCGAAGAAGGCATCCTTTATATCCTCATCAGAGACATCGGTGGGCGCATAGGCGACAATTACTGTCATCTTGCCATGCTGGTGGAGAAAGCGGGCAGACAACGGTCTGTCGTTCAGAGGTGTCCAGCTGATGAGGCACTTACGGAGGGCCTTTGGGATGGCAAGAGCCACACCATAAAGGCCTGTCCGTCTCTCGGGGCCACTCCAGATGTAACAGTGACCGCCTGCTGTTGTTTTGCCGCTGCCTTGCCATCAGACTTCGCAGAGTCCTGCCAGGGTGATGTTGTAGCGGCAGAGCTCTCGGGACAGCAGGGTGGCGGCTCCGGGGCGAAGGAGTGTCTGGACATTCCATGTTGCGACACGGGTCCTACGATGAAGGTTGATCCATACTCGTTGGTCGGGGGCAGGCTGGGGTCCGTTACTGTTTTGGGCAGTCCGGCTTCTTTCTCTGGTCAGTTTCGTAACAAAAAGATTTCTCCTGGATGGGTTGTTAGCCCTCCGCAGGATAGTCGGTTGGTGGGGCTGCCACCTTACAGCGTACCGACACGCTGGGGTCTATGTTCGACTGAAACCTACCCTGGACCAACCTACTTTACAAAAAAATGGAGACTAAGTATAATGAAATTAAGGGCAAGGTAATTGATACTATCAGAAAATGTGACTCAGTTGCACTAACTATTGACATTTGGACAAGTGTAGCTGTGGAAGCTTTCATGGGTGTAACCTGTCATTGTGTGGATGACAACTGGGAAATGCAGTCCTTCACTTTAACCACACTTCCACTGGAGGACAGGCACACAGCAGCTAATATAACAGAATGGCTTCAAGATGTAGTGAAAGATTTTGATATTCCTATTGCAAAGGTAAAAGCTGTGGTGCATGATAATGGTGCCAATGTTGTTGCTGCGACCAAAAGTTTGAGGAAAAAACATGGGTGGGCATCAGTGAGATGTGCAGCACACACATTAAACTTGGTTGTTCAAAATTGTCTCAAAAAAAACTCTGCTGTGTCAAAGTGCATGTCTGCCGCTAGATGCCTGGTGGAACACTTTAAGAAAAGTGAAGTAGCCTGCACTAAGCTCAAGGATAAGCAGCTTCAGATGGGCACACCACAGCACATGCTGATTCAGGATGTAAGCACTCGATGGAACAGCACATTCTACATGCTGTCCAGGCTCCTTGAACAAAGATGGCCAGTGAATGCTGCCCTCTCAGACCCAACACTTACTCCAAGAGGCAAACATCACCTAGACCTCAAACCTGAACAGTGGAACCTAATAGAGGAACTCAACCAAGTCCTTGCCCCATTTGAGAGTGCCACTATGTTTCTAAGTGGCCAAAATTATGTAACACTGTCTTCCCTTCCGCAGCTTGTTCATAACTTGAAAAAAAACAGAGGGCTCAGCAACTGAAATCCCTACTGTC
Source organism: Odontamblyopus rebecca (assembly GCA_030686955.1). NCBI lineage: Eukaryota > Metazoa > Chordata > Actinopteri > Gobiiformes > Gobiidae > Odontamblyopus > Odontamblyopus rebecca. The sequence goes on along the minus strand of CM060659.1, from coordinate 8,704,014 downwards.
AGAGCATATCAAAGTCAAATGATTGGAGAAATATAATCAAGACGGAAAGACATGTGCATTTAACCCAGAGCATCCAAACACTGCCCTGATTGCTGCTGCTCTTGACCCCAGATTCAGGAAACTTAAATTTCTAGCTCCATATGATGCTTTCAAATTACAAAGCACAGTGCAAACAATGGCACTTGATGTCAAGAAAACAGTCCTGAAAAATCCAAATCCAGAAAGTACAGCTCCAAGCCAAGGAAGCCCTTCATCTACAGACAAGAAACCATCTTTTGTAGACAAGGTTCTGGGCTCTTCCTCTGATTATACTACAAGTGATGAGGAAGATGCAGAAGAGCATCTTACTCAAGTCGTGCAGAAAGAAATACTGATGTACTTTAGTGAGCATTCGCTCTCAAAAAAGACAATCCACTCACATGGTGGAAAACAAATACAACACGTTATCCAATACTGTCAGTACTTGCAAAGTCTTTTCTATGCATCCCAGCCACACCCACACCATCAGAGTGGTTGTTTTCTGCTGCAGGAAATATAGTTTCAAAGCGCAGAGCTAGTTTGAGTTCAGAGCATGTTGATATGCTCACATTTTAGCACAGCAACATTGACATGCTCACTTAAAAATTATTTTGATGAGAAAAGTTGAGAATTTCATTTGTTTAAAGCATTATTTAAATGCGTTAATGTTTACATGCACACCACAAAACGCACTTTCAAAGACAGTTGTTGTAGCCTTAACATTGTTTTTGTTTTTTTATTGAGTATGCTTTTTGACATTTGGATAAAAAAATAATCTTTTAACTGGCAGATGTCAGTGCATACTGCTGCTACTTTTGTTATGTATGTAGAAATTTATTACATTTTGTTTAGAAATGACAGTGGAAATTTTATTTACTTTTCTACTCTTAATTTAGCATAAATATATATAATATATATTTTATATATTGTATTTATACTTATTTTATATTTTTGCATTTAAAGTATTAGTGCCTTTAATATGTTCTTGTTTGTGCAATTCTGAATAAACGTCATTGCAAGTTTATTTCCTTGAATAAAGTCTTGTGGTTTTTTTTCAAATAACAGTCAAAAAACCTATAAAGTATGTATTCGATTACTCGATTATTCGAACAGAATAATCGATTACAGTAATAATCGATAGCTGCAGCCCTAATTGAAACTGTGTTACTATTAGCCTAGTTGGCAATAATTTATGTTGTCAATAATTAATGTTGTTTAAAATATTGATTAAAATGAGTTCATGGTTATATTGTTATATTTTGAATGTCTGCTGAAATGGACCTTCATTTAGTTAATTACAGGTATATTCATTGCCCAAGATTACCTTTAAAAACATTGCGAGCAGGTTAGCATCTCCACAGGTCTTACCATACAACTTGATTGGAGTTGATGGAGCCTGTGCTAGAAAAGTTACAGAGTGTACCTTTAAAGGTTTTTAATATACTAACATAATCTTTCTCAAAGTTAATATAGGCAAAAATACTGAGCAAGCTCAACATGTTTTAGTTATTTTTGAATGTCTTCACAAGGACTCATAAGCAGTGAAAAAGCCCATAGTGCCGTGGGAGCTGACAGTGGACTTAAGTGGACTTATTGTGCATGTTTCCCTGGAGTAAGCAGCGGCCATTGTACAGTGTGACTCTGCCTGTGACTCATCAGCACAACAATAACAATGTGTTCACTGCATGGGTGGCTTTATAGAGACTAAATCAACAACAAACTGGAACATCTCAGACATAAAACATTAAAAACATTATCTTATACTGACTTGACTGCTCCAAATTACAATATTACTATTACTATATATACACACTGGATGCCCTCCCTGACCAAAAGATCCTGCACCAATGTCTCGCATTCTCCAAAAGCAACAAGACTCCAGTGCTTAAACAGGCTCGTTGGACCCAGACTTCCACATCTTTGTTTAACATTGGAAAAGACTGTACAGGCTAGGGCTGTTGTAACCACAATAATGCAAAATATGATTGTTGATATGCAGTATGATCAGTCACACCGCCAAGGGGTCAGGTGATCGCAGTAGTTGCAATTTGCATATTAATGAGGCTCCATGTAGCAGGTTTAACCCATAAAAATATAATCAAATCTCATTCTTATTATAGATCCATGGGTTAACCGCGGGTTAACTGTTAACCGTTGCAGGTCGACCTGCATCACCCAGTGTCACTCAGTGTCAGAAAGAACAGGTTTGGTGAATAGTTTGGTCAATAATAATAATTTGGGCATGACAGACATCCATTTAGATTCAATGAGGAGATTCAAGGTACGCACGGTGCATACAGCGCCCCCTGCAGGCGTCTCTGTGGGGATTTACTGTGGGTGTACAGGCTTTACATGTTACTCATCGCAGTGCCAAGGCACGCAAAATTACCGCAAAGGAAATTCTTGAACCTCATATTTATATAAGCACAAATAGATGAAACCCTCTCCAGGTTTGGGGTTGGCTCAAAAAGCATATTCTATACTTAGCCTTGACAAAAAAACATCTGGTGACTCTTGGCCCAGAAAAGTGCTCAAATGCTGCAAAAGTCATGAAGGAGAAACACTGACTAATAGAGGAAGAGAGAGCTCAAGAAATGTCTGGCTTAAGGTGGGAGTGACTTATTACGAAAGCCTGTGAAATAAGGAGCATTTCATTTAGTTATTATGCTGTGCAGATGCAAAATTGTGCCATGTGATTTGCAATGAAATGCAAAAAGTTTCAAAATTTCTCTTGGATATTTCTAATAAGAAAACTCTATAATAATTGGTACAAGAACACAGGCTCCAGCCCTGAGTCATTATGTAATTACTGTGGATAACAATAAAATGACCACATCCCATTGTTAGGTTTCAATAACATTCAATACAGATGACCGCAGCTAAAATGTATATGTTTTGAATATAATGGGTTTAGTCACTAAATTAAACTTTTGGATATTTCGTGACACAAGTACAATGTAACTGAAAGGAAAAGTTCTCTCTTGTCATCCATCTGAGTGTATGACATCACATCACTGTATGAAAACCACCAACAGGGTTGTACAGTCATTCAATTATGATTATAATAGCCGATTCTTGGTTGCTTCTGTTACAAACATTAAAAAAAATATTCAAAAGTGAATAAATTCTGGTCAAATATGGCCCCACAAACAGCAAAGCCAATGTTCTAATGACTTCCAAAACATGAATCAAAAATGATGTTACAATGTTTCTGCCTCTTTTACAAGTTGATTTTTGTCAGCATCATTCCAAATAATCATGACTTGTACTGAGCAGACCGTCAGGTCCCAAAATCTAACCACATGCAGATGGGCCCCTTGTGTCATTGTAGTCTACAGGGACAGAACAGGAAACAGCTGAAGAACATCAATATGTGCAAGAGCTCCATGAGGCCGGGGCTGCAGCTGCGTCTGATAGCTACAGATGGGAGCTCTTCACCGGGCTAAACATGACTGGAACAAACCCCCACCTTTCAGCACACTCAAGAGTAAGGCTGTTGTCGAATAAAGAAATTCTGGGTCAACTTAAGACATGTGCTGCAGATGGTTAGTTAACCAAAAAGGGGGTGTGGCCAGGGCTCTACAGTGTGCCCATTTCACTCTCATTTGCGAGTAAATATTTTGGCGTGCAAATGGAGAAAACAAAACAGGCGCATCTGTGCGAGTGCTTCTGCACCCACAATAAGGAGAGCTGCACACAGACGTAACATGACGAGTTAAAAGTTCTAAATGTATCAAACATTAGGTGCGCACTCACACTAGGACTTCAGAAACGAGCCCAAGCCTGAATCGCTCCTAAAGGCCGAGCGCGAGTGCAACCGAACCAGCACTACACCATTGACCACGCACGACCCCAGCATACGAGCTCAGCATGTGCGCCGATATCACTGATACCAACAAACTCCACTTCAAAACACCCACGCCCAGCTTCAATAAGGAGCGTGCATCGCAGCAGGACCCACACCTGTCCCAGCACTCAGTAACCACCCCCACGTCACTGGACTTCCTTCTCCGCCAAAGCGAGAGCTTTGTTTTGGTCTTGTTTTGGTCTTGTTTCGGACTCGAGCACATTTGGACTCGGTCTCGTCACGGACTCGATGTCTGAATACGGAGTGTGATCATATTTCATTATGGCCGCTGCTGTCGCCAATAAATTTGTACCATTGTGGGGACTGCGCGGGACGTCTCTCTGCGGCATGTGCGCTGGAGCCCGTGGACACTGCGTGACATGTCACCACACACACTCCCAGCGGGCGGCTTGTCCACAGCGCCACCCTCGTATAACAGCCTGCACCACAGGGCAGGTTAAACATCCTACCTGTCTATGTGCACCACTCTTCGCCTTCTCACGCTCTCTCCTCCCCACATATAGCACACTGAGGCTCCTCAATGAGTGCTGATTAGAAGAGCAGGACGAAACCCAAAGCAAAAACTAATTTTATGTCAGTGTCCGCACAGAGCAGAGCTACGGCACAGAGCAAGCAATATGTGGACTCAAGTTTGCCTAGTAAAATGCCAAATAAATCTGTCACAATGTGCGTTTGGTTTAGTAAATGTGCAGAGGCTAAATACCACTGTAAAACCAGTAAGAGAAAGTAACTCCAGTTAGGAATTTGAAATTACAGGTTTAAAAATCCCAGCCACCTTTTTCACTTCAAAGCAGTTTTGTGTAAAGTGCCAGTGGAATAATAAAAGTTCAAAACGAAAACCTATTTGTGCCCCCATTTTTTTTTCTGTGCTCCTAAAATTTTCAACTTAGGGGCAGGCACGTGTGCTCCTCGAAAAAAAAGTTAGCGTAGAGCCCTGGGTGTGGCAAACGCTCTCAAAACGATTCCATTTCTCTATCTATCTGACCCAAACTGCACTCACAAGACTACACCTCCACAGGAGTTCATGCAAAAACTACTATCATTATATCCTATGATTAAACTTGTGACTAACTAACTTATTAGCTAACTTAGTAACCCACTTTTCCTTTCTGCTGTTGTCCCATATAATCAGTATAATCGTCCTGCTTTAATCCTGCTTTAGTCCTGCTTTAGTCCTGCTTTAGTCCTGCTTTAGTCCTGCTTTAGTCCTGCTTTAGTCGTGGTTTAGCCCTGGTTTAGGGCTGCTTTAATCCTGGTCTAGTCCTGCTTTAGTCCAGATTTAGCCCTGCATTTGCCCTGCTTTAGCTCTGTTTTAGTCCTACTTTAGCCCTGCTTTGCACAGTCTGCTGTTCCCTTCTCACTGCATCCACTCGAGTCCCACATGGCAGCACTACACAACACAAAAGGCCCATTTTTATCTGGCTGTTTATGACGTAATGAGAGAACTTCTTCCCCCATAAACTACTTACAATTTTATCACATCTACAGCAATACAGTCCTATCTGTGTGGGATTTGCATGTTCTCTGTGGGTCTTTTTGACCCATCCTTTAGTGAAGTGTCTGGGGATCTTTCTCCCAGATCTGATCCTGAATGGAGAGCTTTTTTAGTAGTAGTTGTAGTAGAAGTAACAGTCCATCCATCTGGGCAGAGCACCGGGTGATGTCACGGTCCTCGATTTCAGTTCATAGGTGCTAGCATGTTTAGGGTTTATGGGGGGAACCAGAGTGCCCAGAGGAAACCCATCCAGACAGAGGGAGAACATGCAAACACACAGAAAGACCCAGGCAACCCGGGGAACGAATCCGTAACCTTCTTGCTATAAAGCATGAGTGCTAGCCACTCAGCCACTGTAACAGTAGGGTACAAGTGGCAATTTATCCCAAAGCCACAGCCCAACAGAGAGGCCTTTGCAGCAGTGTTTCAGGTCAACAGGAGCTCTGATTCAGAGAACCATGAAAGACAGACCTGTACTCACCATCACTACAGCCGCTGTTCCATGTGCTGAGTTACAAGTGTTTAGTACTACAAATACAATCATTTCATTCTAGAAATGTGTATTAAACTAGAGACCACAGTATTGCTAATGGAGTTGGCAAAAGCTATAATATACAGATACTAACTCGGGATCCGCGTAAATGAAAATTTGTGGCCGAAACCAACACCGAATAAAAATTAAATGACTGGCCAAATACCAAAACCGAATATCAAATGTGGTTACGTTTTTCACAATTTTTAAATATTGCATAATAGCCTAGAATAAAATTTTAGAAATGTTTTTAAAAGAAAGTAAATGTTTATTTAATATTCTTTAAATATTCCAGTGGCCCTTCCAGTAAGTATACCAGTAAGTTTTTCATTCATATTAGGCTAGACCAGAGGTCTGCAATCTTAAATACTCAAAGAGCTAGAAGTACTGACGCTAAACAGTTCTGTTTTTTTATGAATAATAATAAGCTATTGTCTATAATATTGTGTTTAAATTATCACTGTGATTTCTATAGAAAGCACTCAAATCCTTTTCCTTATTATCAAAATCAAGTCTGAAATTAGTTGTTAATATGCACTAGTTAGTTTTGTTTTCTATAAGCATTTCAACATTTAAGTTACTATTTCTGGGAATGTGGCTTTGCGGAATTGTGAGGAAGTTCTGCTCAAGTGCTGAATCAAAGGACAACATCACATACTTCTGAGAAAAATAAATAAAACAGGGTACAGTAGAACAGTAATGTTTTAGCGCTATTTGAGATTCTGCAACTGTATAGATTTCAAATAAGTCTAGTTCATTCTTGACCAATGAGTACAAATACATGTGGTTTTAAGATTCATAAAATTCATTAAATAGTTCAATCATAATGTGGAATCTTTCATTATCACATGACTGCGTTGTTTCTATTCAGTTACAATATTTGCAACCTAATTTCACTTGCACTTAGTCTCTGAAATGTTCCTTCTGTCTGGAAAGGAGCTTAAAGTTCAGGAAGTCTTAGCTTTTATGGAGTAAAGTGGGTCTGGTTCTGACAGTGTTATGACGTTACTGTACAATCAGTGGTATTCTCAATCCACAGCATGACATCATTGCAGACACTCACTGCTGCCTTTGTTAATTCAAGCCAGCAGGAAAATGACAGTATTGAGACTAGATGTACATTTGAGCAGGTGTTCATGGGAAAAAACATAAATAGGACAGAAAATGGTCTTGATCTAGTATAAGACCACACTGTAATATAAGAATTATATTATTATATATAATTACTATACAAGTATTTTAAAATTAATATTATTATATTGGGGTCCTGTAAAAACCTGATTAAATATGGTCAACATATGTCATCTATTTGGCTCCTCAATGCTCATGTGCTGTGTACAATCTTATTCATGACCTAAGAGCAAGTGGACTCTGTAAATCATGTGAAAGTTCAAGTTTATTCCCATTAAAACAATAGGTAAAACTCAATAAACACGATGTCCTTAAAAATAACAGAACTGTGTCAAATATGTGCATAGTCCTACATTGTCTATAGTGTATAGTGTGTCCTTAAGTAGCTATTTATAGTGTACAGCTTATCAGGAAAGTCAATCCAAACTGAGTGAAAGTGTGTAAACAATAAAGTGGCATAAAACAAATAGTGTTTAAAATGTAAATATATCCTCAATTATGCTGAAGGATGCAAGTCCTTTTAAAGTGGCACTGTGTAACTTCTGGATTAGGGTCTGGAGGTGATGTCACCAGGTCAAGTTACAGGTCAGATCTGTGGAGGGGCGACACTCACAGTAAGAATATATGTTTGTTGAGGAATTTTTGAGCAATAAAAACAACTGAAATAAAGGCAAGATATAGTCTTAATGCCATACTGTGGAACATTTCAGACACTGCGATAACATCTCCTGTAAATTCTGACATAATAACCTTACGTTTTAGAGTTATGAGTAGCTAGTTTGGCAAATATTATCATTAAAATACATGAAATTCGTTAGTTTCCCACGTACACTAGCCATGATAATGTCTGTGTTCACACGCATAGATACTGTGATTGTAATAAGGCGTAAAAACACGACTTAACATCACAAATGCTACAGAAATGATGTTATGGAGCAGCACGGAGCAGCAGCGTCTGAAGATGCTAACCAGCCCGGCTAACTCACCTCTTTGACGGGGGGAAATTTCTTCTTGCACTCCATGGATAGCGAGCGCAGGTCTGTCTGCATGTTCTCTAGCAATTTCTTCACGGCTTCGGGGCTGCTTGTCGACATCGTGACGGTGTTTTAGACAAATACAATATTCAGGTTTAGATCTTAAGGAATGCAGGTTAGCATTCGCCCCCAGCTCAGCTCTTAAAATCGACGTTTATTCGTCTGCCTTTACGAAAATCCTGCCCAAACGCGTCGGTCCATGAACACTATGTCCCACTGTGTTCTCTCCCGAAGCGCAGGAGAGGCGAGGGGCAGCGCTCATATGTACCCCGGCTCAGAGAGGCTGCAAAGCGACGTGTTTAAGAGGCATCCTCGGTTAAAACATGTTGAAATGTGGATATATTTATCAAATGTGAGCAGCCGTTTGCCATCAGCTGCGGCCGTGTCAGCTCCTCTCGCCTTCCCACAATGCTTCAGTGCACAGTGACACGTCATTCGGACTTCCGTAAACAGAGACCGGTCGTGCAGACAGAACACACTTCCATCTGCTGGAGACGGGAGGAAACACGGTCCGTGTACCAGTCGTTCTTTTGAATTTCAATCAAGAACGAAAAACAATTATCATTATTCCGTTTTAGTGTCAAACAAAACAAGAGCTCCTCCAGCGGGGCAAAATACGCCCGTACTTTGAATTATTGTATATAGAATTAAGTTAGAATTTGTCAAACCCAGCAACAGAACTTAAAGACACTACAAAGCTTTGAAGTGTCCACAGACGGATAGACGGACGGACGGACGGACGGACGGACAGCGCCATACCATAATACGTCCCGTCTTATTACAACGGGCGTATAAAAACAGATTTCGACCTTTATTTCCAATATTTAATTTAAAGTTTATTTCAAATAACATCAGTCGGTATCGTTCCAAATAACAAATTTGTTAATTAAAGTCGGTGCCTAGCAAATAAAATAAGCGAATAAAATATCGCAATTAAAACAGGCACAATAACTGTTTTTTTTAACTGTGTTATTTTAAATAAACTTTAAATGAAATTGAAAATAGAGGTCGAAATCTTGTATTAATATTCATATAAATATGAATATTCATATTTATATGAATCTTAATACACAAGTAATAATGTGAATATTTTGTGTGAGCACCTTTGGCGCTGACAACAGCTGCATTTTTTATATAGTTTTTCAAAGTCTCTTGTTATTGAGTGCCAAATAGTTTCTAGCTGTTCCCAGAGACTTGCTTTGGATGAGACTTTAGTGTCATTTTTGGAAAACAAACTTGAAAATTTATGGATAGCAACAATAGGTCTATTTTAGCATTAAAGATATCACTTTGATAAAGATATTTTGCATATACTGGCGGATTAACCATTATAGAAACATAAAAAGATATTTTAGTAAACAGAAATACTGTTAAATTATGGCAGCAGTGGCAAACACCGTATACTGGGTGATGGTCTAATACATTTGTTAAGCACTGCATATCTTTGTCAGTTGAAAAATATAGCTGTATTGTCTGCCATCAAAGGCCGAAATACTCTGAAAATGTGTCCTTATATGAGTCACCATGATTTGTGTAACAAGTAAAAACTATAGGGATTGATCGGACAGCCTTACTTTATTCCTTTTCTGATACTGATCCTGGGGGATGTTCCATATAACATTTTGACAGAGCCATTGCAGTCTTTGTATAGTGTTTGGATTGAAGCAATAAAACGATTTCCAAAGCCAAATGTTTCCAGAGCTTTTATCATAAATTGGTGACTGCCAATATCAAATGCCTTATAGAAATATACAAATAAAACAAGACTGTCCTCTCTTATAAATTCATTATAGTCCATCAGGTCTCAGATGAGTCTAGCATTATTTGATTATTTATCATTACCAGGAGATTTGTTGTCTTTTAATATATCTCTACAGCACTCATCACATCAGAAATATTTTTTTTTCTAATCACACATTTTAATTTTCACCATTTGTGTTCAGGTTTTGTTTCACATTATGGCAATACAAATCCATTCAATTTTCATCGAGAGTTTCCCTGGTGTACAATTTACTTGCCACAGTTTGTAATTAACTGATCTTCACAAACATTATCATTGATTTTAAGTTCATGAGGACATTTAAAAGTTTATTTTTCCAATTTATAAAAGTTTTTAGCTCATTTTTCTCCTTGCTCTAGCATTTTTTTTAGACCGAATAAAAACATGTTTCCCCTTTTCCTCATAAAGCAGCCTGACATAGTTCATTCAAGTTTTGTTTGCTTGTTCACATTTTTTTGCTAAATAACTTAACCAACTTCCTTATTTCAGATATCAGCTCACAGGACTGCCTATAAGTGTGTCATAGCAGCTATTTTCCAGGGTTTTTCAATAAGTTTCTCCATTTGTTTTTGGAAGTCTCCATTATTGATTAGGGTTTTACTGAATATCCATTAATCTATTAAATCTTGGCCTTTTGGATGAGTTATTTCAACAGTAACTGCTTTGGGATCTGCAAATGCAGGTGCCATTTCTGTTTCCACATTATCAAGATTTGCTGTGCCTGAAGTCTAATCGTGACTGTAAGGACATGTCTTTGCTCCATGTGTGCATTTTGCTGTCTGGGTTTTGTATCTCCAAATGTTAATCATTACGTTGTGTGACGCACACAAAATGTGCAGTCACATTTTATGTTATTTGGTAATTTGGATATTTGTATTTGTATTGATATTTGCTCCCTTACTGAAAAAAATGCATTAAATCATCAGGATTTATGTAGGTTTTGTTTGACTTTGAGGTACTCTTTCATTCCCGGGGTGCGCTAGAAGGTGGCAGTATAGTGAGTCAGTCGCGGGTCTCTCAGCCAGGGCCCTTCTTGAAGAGTCTGGTGCCGCTCCCCTTCATACAATGAAGCGAGGCTGCACTGAACCAAAACTCACTGCCTGTCTGTTTATTTTTCCTGTTTATTCAGGTAATCTAACGTGAAACACTTGCAAAATCCATACAAAAGGACTTTTGGTTGTTTAGAGCCGATATAAGAATGGTTTTATAAAGATAGACCAGGGTAGTTCGTTGTTCGTAAGTTCTGCTGGTCTTTGTGAGGCGAGCACGAGGTTCTGTAATGGCGGCGCCCCTCCGTAACTTGAACTCACTGGCGTAATAAGCATGTAGTATCCCAGATTGTTGTGTTATATTGTTTAGATATCTCCTTTGAACAGTTAAGGTAAATCAGTAATGTAAAAGACCATTGAGGTTATTGTTGCAAATATAAAATGTGTACAAGCTCTAAAAATATGAATATTATTTTAATTAAGACTCAAGTACAAAACTGAGCTTGTTTATTGTATAGTTATACAGATGTACATGTATTTCAGCAAAATAACATTGTGATTAGTGGACAAAAATGTATGGTGAAACGCGATGTAAAAAAAATTATTTTGATTATTTTGTAAAATATACAATGAAGTGAGGCTGAACTGAACCAAAACTCACTGCCTGTTGTCTGTTTATTTTTCCTGTTTATTCAGGCTTTTCTTCTGTGCGGCTCTGCCCCCAGGACCAGACCTGTAACACCTGCATATGTTCATCTGACTATCCACCCTGTCATCGATTACAATATTAAAATTGCCACCCCAAATTATTTTGGCTGAAGGAAATTTTTGAAACCAATAACTTATTTAAGTTTCAAAGGTTGAGAATAACAAAGCATTTGCTGTTTGCTGCAAAATTAATTGTACCTGATTGATAGCAATAATTATCACCCAGCGTCCCTAATCATTTGCAAGATGTTTAACTACCCATCTCCAAAGTCCCTTTTAATATAGCGCCTTCTGAATTTTCCTTCACAAAGTAAATGAAGTGAATAATGTGTTACATCCAGAGAAGACGGGGTTTACATTGAATCACATGGTGATAGACACTGATTCTTCTAGGGTGTTTCTCAATTCCCAGAATCCTTCCTCCAAAGACCACTTTGTAGCACTTCTCCAGAGTCCTCTCCTCTGTAGCAGAGCCAAGTGTCCTGCTCACAGCTCCTGGAGCAGCTGTAACAGGCTCTAGAAGGAGCCACTGCAGTGCCATGTGACCAGATCAAACGCATTAACATTCAGGTTTAAAAGACATCATTGCTTCTACAAATCGTGTGTTCAGGTGTTTTGTCCACATGCATTAAAACGTGAAAAATGAAGGCTGAGTGAACCTGTAAAAGTAATTTAGGCTGATAATGAGCCTACAGAAATACAGTATCAGTATCAATAAATACAGACTGAAACATTTTTGGATGAAAGGTCAAATGTATTTCCAATCCCCTTCTTTAACATCGAGGTTTTACTACATTTGTCCTAATTTTAATTCATTTGATCTGATAAGTGTTATCTGGAACAATGGACAAAAAAGCAAAATATTTTATTGTAGATTGGGTTTTATTTTATTAAAACGCATTTTACTGCTTAAATAAAGTTAATAAAAAATTAAGTTGCGGTGCACTGTATTTGCAGTGCTCCGAGGCACTGAAGGATCCATCTGTGCCTCCTTGGTAAAAGAGCCAAACGGAGCACAGAGAACTTTGGGGGAATTGGAACAGCACTTGGTGGAGTTCTGATGACATGGATCTGTCTGAGTGGTTCAGAAGTAGAGGATCCTGGTAATTGGAAAACACCCGTAGACTTATGTCCTGTGAACCTCCCTGTGAAATAAAGGTTTCAGCCGTTTTTTTTTTTGTTTTTTAGGCCCGAGTCCCTACAGGGCGTAGGGCCTATAGCTTTCGCAACGATGATGCCTGGGCGAAGGCATGGGACATGCATATTTGTTCTTGCTAACAAGTCATCGTCAACATTGAGTGAATGGGCGAATCTGAAAGCCCTCCTACTGAAACTGCCCCAACACAAGAAAAACAAAAACGCAAGTACACAAGGACAGTCACCTCCAACAGATGCACCAAGTGTGGAGAACCCCGCACCACAGACACCGGCCACAGCCTGTTTAAAGGCAAAATTTACTGCCCCAACCGGGAAACACTCACCAAGGAGCAGTGGCTTAGAATGATGAGAAAAATAAAATATCAAACATAGTTATTTTATATTCTTTTTTCTGGGTAAGAGATTACTGTATATAGAGCTACTCAAGTCTTTTGTAAATATATTTGGAATTTGTTATAAATAGGATAGTTTTGTGGATAAACCCTGTAATTTATAATGTCATTTGTTGTGCATGTACATATTAGTTATATGATGTAAATATGTATATAATATATTGTTGTGTAAATACTTTTAGAATACATATTTTCTGTTTTTGAGGAGTAAAAATTCCCAAATTTCTCAACTTTCAATATTGTGTTTTTGCTTTTTCTTTTCATTGGTTGATGGGTGATACATAAAGTAAATAAACTCAAACAAACAAATGATAGATTAAATTATTTTAGATATACATTTACTACATTATGTGATTTAATATTAATGAGGTAAAATGGGGGTCATGAACTTTAGTGGATTGACTGGACAGGTCGTAAAACCAAAGACAAAGAGTTCATCTCGGGTTCACCTACTGTGACTAAGTGTAGTTTAGTTTAGTTTAGTCTTTATTTGAAGGGACAATGTACAGATACATTAAGTTTAAAAAAAACAGAGATGTTCTGCACCAGATTATAGCTAGATAGCTAGTTTCCGTCTGCAGTCCCGTACAAACAACTTTGAGTGACAACTTGACCCAAGCTTGACCCCAGATTTACAGCTCTGCCTAACAGCTGCTTAATGAGCTTCTTTGTGTCAACAACTGTTTATATAATAGCAACATATTATGTTTAGATACTAACATTGCATATGAATGAATACAATATAGTATTATATATAGTAACTATGTAATATAGTAACTATGGTATAGTATTTACCTTAGTTAAATCCATTATTGTACAGTAAATATTTATTATTACTACTAATATTGCATAAAACGCTTGACTAATTCAAATGAATAATCCTGTTGGTGATATACAATAAAGTTGTAGACCACTGTGTTGAAAGCAGTCATAGACTTATGTAGTAGAGGTTGGGAATCGAACTTCAATCCCCCCCTCTATTCTTCCCCAGCTTTGGTGGGGGCGATGTCTGAGCTGGCATCTCGTAAGTTTTATCACCTCTCATCATTGTATGAGGTGGGCAGTAGCGTAAAGGGTCTTGCCCAAGGCACACTGGTTTGCTCCTTAATTCGAACCCCAGTCCCCCATGGGAAAGTCCAGTGCCTAAGCCATTGAGCTAACCAGCCGCACAATAATTTGTGCTAACAAACTAGGCACAATTTGAGGCTGATGGTGTGAAATAAAATAAATGAAATTATTTGGAAAGCCTCCAATAAAGAAATTTCACCTCTAAGAGTTCAAATTGTAGTAACTGTTTAGTGGTTGGATTGAATTACTTGACTGGAATAAGTAAAAAAAAAAATAAAAAAAAACTGCAGACAAACTGAATCTTTGTGGGAGGGGAGACAGACGGCAGGTTGCACACTTTCTGTGATGTAAATTGTGACATATAATTGTATAGGATTTTATATTCATCCATCCATCCATCCATCTTCTCCCGCTTAATCCGGCTGGGTCGCGGGGGCAGCTTGCTGCCCAATAGCACCTGACCCGCCCTATGAACCCCTCTGCAGGTGGTGAGCCCACAGGAGGGTGGACATTATGGTCCTTGATGTTAGTTCATAGGGGATTTTATATTCAACAATGGGCAAATGGGAGATAGACATATTATTTTGCTGTTGGAGTTATGCACAAGTATAGGACTACACTCACCATTGAGTTGGGAGCATCCGGATTCTAACACATGATAGTAAATAGTGTAATGTGTGATAAATCCTCTCCTCTGCTCCACTGGCAGCTCATCCCATTGCACCAGGACTTTGTTGGACTCATGAACCAAAACTGACATACTTGGTCCAAAAAGTGGCTCTGGGCAAACATAAAGAAGTCAAAAAGATGTGTAAAAGATAAAGGTGATATGGTAAAATCAAAGTTGCCAAAACTCAGCTGTTTGAAGTAGACAACAGAAGATGATGGAGCACTGACGCCCCTTATGGTCACAGCATAGACAGAAATATTGTACCGAGCACCTGGCATCAGACCTACGGAAAAACAACAAAGAAATTATTTCTTTAAAGATGTTAAAGAATTATGACCACTTAGTAATTGGTTACTAGTTATTAGTTAATAGTAAAATATATTGACCTATACAATATAACATTTGACCTGAGACCTATAGCTTTCAAAAATATACTATTACCACATTTAATATTTTACATTTTCAGGGACTATTAAGATAACAGATTTGAGCATAGCAAAAACCAAGAATTATAGCTCGGCATGTTTATTGAAACCCCTATGACACAAGTCTGTCATGCTGTTGTTGGCCACTAGAGGTCAGTGTTAAACCTCAGCTGCTTCTACCTTTTACAGTTGCATTTTCGTGATGTTTGGACACAGTTTCCCAGTGCAGTGCTGTTGGTGGAAGGGTGGTCCACTCTGTTACAGAATTCATCAGTTCTTCGTTTTGTTCAGGACGGGTCCAGGAGACATCCACAGCCCTGTTGTTTACTGAAGGAGTCACCTCTCTCAAAACTGCCCCTGGTGCATCTAGAAAGACCCCAAACAAAACAAATATGTAGGCCTGTTTAAATTTTCAGTATTGTAGAGCACTCTTTTTACTCTGAAAAAATCTGTCTGGATATTTTTTAATATGTATATGTGTATATGTATAATATATAATATATTTTTTAATATGATAATTTTTTTATCTGAATTTCAGTTGATAAAATTTTACAAATACATTTTGAGTGTTTAAGTAACAAATAAATAATGTAAAACACCTTTTAAATTTCCAACTCATATTTTCAAGCTGTCAAATTCATAGTGTAAAATTTGCAGTGAAAAAATTCACAGTAAAGATCCAAGATGCCAAGGCAAAAGCAACTGATCCGGTACACATTATCTCAAGGGACAAGGCATCAAAAGTTATCCAGATTTTTTGACACACATCCTACGGTCTTTGAGGAGTGAAGCGACAAAAATTGCCCAGAATTTTGGAAACTTTTAACTTTTACAAATTACTCTCCTTTGAACATACAAACTTCGATTTCAGTGAAATCAACTCCCTGCCCTAAAACGTTTCAATATGAAAAAAAAAATCAGAACTCCCCTTAGAGCCCCTACAGAATGAAACTAAATTTAATATGGGGAGAAACAAAATCAGTTTTTACAAATTTTCTGAAATTTTGCACAAAATACAGTTTTGGCAACCTGATCACAATTTACGGCATTTCCATAGTGATGACGTGATCTTTCCATGTTATTCCAAGGTTAAAATGACCAAATCGCACAAACTTTGGCTGATTTCACTCAAATTTTAACCGTGGGTGCCTATCCCAATCCTGAACAGATTGATATAAGAATATACAAAAATGGGTGCAATAACACCCCCTTACCTAACATGAAAAGTCAAAATGATCACATATGTACCAAATTTGAGGAATAAATTCTATGCATAAATCCTACTGCGTAGAGTTATCCCGGTGACATAGTGATCTGCCCTAGGGTCCTGTTTCTTGCAGTACACGTTGGACTCTGGCTCGCTAACATTGGTCAAAAAGAATATTGCTGTGCAGCCGATGAATTTCCATGGCAACACTCTTTCTTTACTCATTTCTTTTTCAATCTCTAAATATATATTTGATGTGGAAGACACAGAGCAAAACAGACAGATGAAAGATTGATGGATAAATGAAAAGAAGGGTAATTTTGAACCCTCAACAATGTGATTGGACTTTTGTACGTTTTCTGATGGATTGTTGGTAAATGGTGACAATAAGCAGAGAAGCAGTTTTCATGAATGTGGTAAAACATACAGAAATAAGGTCACAAACACCAGCAGAAACCATAGCAACCGACTTCACACCTGCACACGTGCACCTACATCACATCACCAGATTGGGACTGTACTCACAATGTGTGTGCTCACTTATGGTGTGAAAATAATGCATTTGGTAGCAGAATGTTTCTGTAGGGGACAGAGGACATCATGGTTGAATACGAAATAACCTAAAAATAAAAACCACATCCTCAACTTATTGTAAAATTTCAAAAACGGGGAAAACACACACACAGAAAATTGAATAAATTGTACATATATTTTTATTTAGTCATTAAGTGTAATTTCAGCATTAAAGTTATACAAAAATGCTATCTTCAAAATCCAGATAATAATGAAATTGAAAAATATCACATTGAATTCAATACAAAGAAGAAGAAAAATAGCAGCACAATTCTAGGACACATTCTCCACCAAAGACATGGCACCATGACTCTGAACTAAAAGTGCCACACAGATGTGTAGTGAGTGAAGAGTACATGAGAATCAATAAACCACATTGTGTTTAGTATTAAAGTCACATGTTTATTTGAATGAGAATCTACACACTAACAAACTGGCCAAGGGTGATATAGACAAAAATGGATATCTCAAGGGTTTTTCATTTGTGTGTTTTTTCATCATTTCAATAAAAACATTTGCACAATATTTCACCAGTATATCAAGAAAAAGTGCCTGTAAATGCCTTGGTTGATGTTCAAATATCACACAAAAAGTAAATGGACCAGAAAATGACCACAAAAGGGCAGAAATATTTGGGAGATAACACTTGACCTTCCTGTCTCTTTTTGAGGTCATGTTGAATCGTTTTAATTACAGACAATACAGCATACTTCATATTCTAATTTTGCATATGTCCAAAACAACAGTTATAATACCCATGTTTGGACATATCTCCCAGCCCTACTTGAATCATGTCAGTTGAACATTGGAAATGCCCATAACAGAAAAGCTTCCTTAGAAAGCAGACGTGTTCACTTGAAATCCATTGTGCAAAACGATGCTCAAGTCATCATGGACCCTGCTGTAAGTACACATGTCAAACTCAGGGCCAGAGGGGGCAGAACATAGCCATGTATTCAAGTAAAAGTACGGCAACTTCAAAAATAATAGTACTCAAGTAGAAATGCAGTAGTGGTTTGAGAAATAAAATCTAAAATTCATGTTAGAGCAAGTGTAGCAGCCTAGACATAACTGAAATTATTTAGCAGATATTTAACAAATATTTTGGAACCAAGAAGTTAATTTAAGAAAACATTTACAGCATAGACTTGCTGTTACCAGGTGTGAAATTAAGCCCATTTTAGATGACTTGGTTTGGTCCTGTTGTTTAGTCCTGGTATAGTCCAGGTTTACATTGGTGTTTAGGGAGTTCAATTTGTCAACTGGACAAAAGTTTTGATAGAAGACGTTTCGCCGCTCATCTGAGCTGCTTCTTCAGTTCTGGTCAGAATCCTGGAGGACACTGACTTTTATCTGCCTGCAAGAGGAGGCGTTAGATACTCCAATTACTTAGAAACTCACCCTATTTGTTTACAGTTTCTGTTGTCAGCTCGGCCTATGGAAATGGGTTGGGGTCAAATGAGCATAATCATACAGGGCCATAATGGGGTATTCACACCTCTGGGCCTGACCTGGCTGCACCTATTGTTTTCTTATTTTGTTTTGGTTTAGGTTTGAGAATGGAGTTATAGATGGAGACAGATGGTGTCTGAGTCCTACATTTCTGTTTAAAGAAGGGTAGTAGTAGTAGTAGTAGTAGTAATTTATTTCGAGCATATGATACTTGCAGTACACAGAATATGTACAATGTCATTCAATTTAAATAAACACGGTTACACAGAAAAAAGAATGGATATATGGGCACAAATACATATATATACATATATATACATGCCCGAAAAGGAGTGGGTAGAAGTAAAACTTATTAGATCCCACCCCTTCTCCCAAAATTAGTAGTGATCCTTATTTTTTGTGTTTTTACAGTTAAAGAAGGGTTCTCTTTTTTTAACAAAGATGCTTCTTTAACTCCATGTTCAAAACAATTCTTCTCTCTGGCTAATATCTGCACCTCACTGTCCTCAAAGGAGTGGCCCGTAGCTTTAAAGTGGAGAGGTACCACAGATCGGGGTCCATTCTGGCTTTCTCGTCTGTGCTGGTACATTCTCTTGTGTAGTGGCTGTTTTGTTTCTCCAGTGTAACGCTCACTGCAGTCTTCACTACACTGAACAGAGAAGACAGCAACGCTTTGTTTGTGGCTTGGAGTTTTGTCCTTAGGGTAAACCAGTTTTTGCCTTAAAGTGTTTGTGGGTTTGAAGTAGACAGGAATATCATCTGTCTCCTTCTATAACTCCATTCTCAAACCTAAATCAAAACAAAATAAAAAAAACAATAGGTGCAGCCAGGTCAGGTCCAGAGGTGTGAATACCCCATTATGGCCCTGTATGATTATGCTCATTTGACCCCCACTCCAAGTCTATTTCTATAGGCCGAGCTGACGACAGAAACTGTAAACAAATAGGGTGAGTTTCTAAGTAATTGGAGTATCTAACTCCTCCTCTTGCAGGCAGATATAAGTCAGTGTCCTCCAGCATTCTGACCAGAAGCAGCTCAGATGAGCGGCGAAACGTCTTCTATCAAAACTTTTGTCCAGTTGACAAATTGACCTCTACTGTTGCCATGGATTCTACCTGGACGAATGAGGGTTTCTACACACATTGGTGTTTAGGATTATTTTAGTCCCAGTTTTGATGTGGGGTGAATTCACTTTAGTCACAGTGGGAAAGAACAGCATGCTGTCTGAAAACTACTCCACAACATATAAGTTACTTCAATAAACGTACTTGGCTAAATGTAACAGTGTGAGTACTACCCACCTCTTGGCCTGTGTAGCGCTCCCCCTGTTGGTGAGGTTGATAATTGCCTGTTCATCTGCCTGTCCCCACTGAGGTATTCTTACATCGTCAACAGTCTTTCAGTACCGTGAAACTGCAGTTCACATCCTTGTTCACACAATTTCCTGTCACAGTTTGTAACACTCTTTGTCATTGGCGTCCTTCATGAGAACAGTCTTTAAACTCTCCTCTTCTGTCCTCCCTCTGTTCTCCAGCTTCAGCTCCTCCTGCTCCTCATGGCTCTTTGGTAAGTCTTTAGATGGTGTGGTTAGAAGAATGAAGCGCTGGAAACAACAGTCATATTTGCATATGTCTTACATTGAGATGCTACAGTATACATTTCTATTGTTATTATTAAGGTGAGAAGAAACCACACAAATTTACAATTACATTTACAATTATTGATATTGTTAAAAGTCATGTTCATGTGACATAAAACAGCTAGATTAAAAAAAATGTAAAAATTTAATTAAAAATAAGGCTTTTGCTTCTACAAACAAGAAATGAAAGAATTGAGCTACACGTCCCATGTTAAATTAACATTCCTCTTCAAGTGTAAGTTTTGTTTTTAGTTTTAACTACTATCCAAATCCAAATCTCAAGGTACAATATTTTCATGATATGCATCTCATGGTATGATAATTATTGAGATATTTTAGAGAGATTAACAGAACTGTGGATATGCTATACTTTTCCCTTGACAAGTCTTCAGTGTGATTGAATCATTCCTGTCATATTCCAAAGAATTAAGACTTAAAAGTGCTTAATAATAGTTATTTTAATCATGTACTCTACACTGAATGAAGCAAAAGATCATAACCTATATAGTTCTATCTTTTTTATTCTTTGATATAATATCACAATACAGATTAATAGGCCAAAAAAAATCATATTTTGATTGTAATTGTGATATTGTGATATTGCTATACCAACGGTTGCTATGCTAAATCCTTCAAAAAAGGGAGGAAACTTTAGGATAGATAGATATTGATCTCAAAAGAAATTAAATGTCTGAAACCCGTGAATAGCTCACATTTTGTTCACCAGTCATTGAACACAGGCTGTGAAGGTGGATTGTACTAAATCATAGCACCACTAGAGGGCAGTACAAGAAGGACATGAGACATGTGGAATGTGTTCGTATGCTGACAAAATGTCACTTATGAGTCCTTTATGGCACTTTAAGTTTTTACTTGCATTCTGCCTGTCTATAGTATCTATAGCAGAGGTGTCAAACTCATTTTGGTCCGGGGGCCGTATACAACCTACTTTGATCCCAAAGGGGCCAGATTGGAAAACTCCATTCTCTGTTCAAGTTATTGTATTTTTCGCCATGTTGTGTCTCATAGTGGCGTTTATATTCCTCCTTTATATTTATATTCCTTGAGCACCGCCACTTGTTGCAAACACACCAAGAATACAGGTTTCCCATTCACCTCCGTGAAAAAGAAGAATTAGTACATTTTTCTTGGAAAATCCTGCACTCAGCTCCACTTTTCTTATTTTTGACACTGCTGATGAGGGCGTCATGGTCACAGTCAAAACGATCGTCCTTTAAGAGCGTTTGGAAAGAGGCGAGTCTTCATTTGTGCTGCTCTGGTGGGAGGCGGCACACAGAAGCACTGGAGATGCTGCTATGCTAAGCGGCGTAGAAAATTACCAGAAAAATCTGAAAATTTTACATATTTTAAGAGAAAATCAGCCGAGGGCCAGATTAAAGGTCTTGGAGGGCCAGATCTGTCCCCCGGGCCGCATGTTTGACACCTGTGATCTATAGTATTTAACAGTCTTTACTCTTAGAGTGTTAAATAGAATACATTTCTTGACCACATAAAAAGGCTCACCTCCTTCAGTGTTCCAGGAGTGGTGCAGAGTTTGAAAAGAATCCAAAGAGGAATACACAACATGGAAGACAGAGCCAGGACCCAGCCAATAGCATAACCCCACCAGGGATACATGTACACACCATTGTACTTCAGAGGAGTGTATTTGATCAATGAGAAGGCGAAGGTGCCCTAAAAACACAACACACATTCAGTTCGATCAATAAGAAACACAGCACAATCACATTAAAGGGGCACTATGTAACTTTTATGGTGTGCTTGTCTCTATGGAGATATTACTTTTTTCCTGCACGGAATGGTATAAAACTTCCTAAAACAAATCTCCATGGAAACAAGCTGGTGATTCCATCAAACCATTTCTGGCAATAAAAACACTGAATAATTGAATAAATGAACGATCGATAGTTTAATGCCATGCTGTGGAATATTCCAGGCAAAGCAGTAACATTCTCATCTGGAGACGGGTATGTGGTAGGAAAACTCTTACCACTTACCAAGCACTTACCAAGCATGTGGCTGGGGTGAAGAAAAGCCAGCAGTATTTGATGACAGGACTAGGACGATAACCAATCATGTCCTCTATGTTGTCATAGAAACGGTCAGCACCTGTAACCAGGAAGTAATGGAGAAGAGGGAGAAGAATAGTATGTTAAAATGTGATTAACCATTACATAAAAATGTATATTGAATAAGAATTTGTTTTATCAGGGCTGTGCCAATAATCCAATTTGAATTGAATAGAGATCCAGATCTGCACTAAAAGAGAGTGGTTTGAGTTCATACGTTGGAAGAACAATTGTTTCTAAAGTTTTTGTCTTGTATTGTTTGTGTTTGAAAGCCATCTGTATTTATCTGCTCTTAATAAGGCAGATTATCCATATGGACCAGTGAATTGTTGGTGCCCCACATGACACAGACTAAAAATATTTGTTGTTAAATTACTGTATGTTGAACACTTGAAAATGTTAAATGGCCATACACAGCTTGTCATTTACACTCATTTCATAACAACAACAATAATAATGATGATAATAGTGAATAAATCAAGATTACATGGCCATTCATCCCTCCTTCCCTCAGTCTATCAGTTGAGTCCACAAGTATGGCACAAATGGATCTTTTTTTTAATGTGGCAGAAATAAAACTAGAAAAAGAGAGACTCCACATATGAGAAATGCTTTTGTTTATGTGCACTATTTTTGACAGGACGACAGGGGCAAGGTGTGTGCTTGCATGTGTGTTGTGTGAATACCTTCTTCATTGGCTTATAGGCCCTGAATAAGGTATAAATTACAACTGGCTCTGTGGTAATTAGCTCTCTGTGTCTCAACAGTCACTTATATTAAATTGTAAAATATACAATAAATAACCCATTCAAATTCAAATTAATTCAAGTAAAGACTACCCAATTATTTTTAAATATAGATGACTTCAGTTTGTGGTGTTGTTTTAATACTGATTATGCCTGAGAATTATAGCATTAGGATTAGCATTGAGCAACAAACCTGTAGCTTTCTAAAAGCAGAAGTGTCCTCTGCTGAAGTATTCATTTGATCTGTGAAGTTTTTAACATGTTGTTAGTGACAACTACCCAGTTTCGCTGTTCAGTGCCTTATCTTTAAATTCATTCATTCATTTTAGTATTATTCAGCAAAAAAACATAGATAGACAAATGAACAGGAGGTAGTGATGCTACAGTGTGGTTGCCGGGCGCTGTAGTGCACAGAGCCTATTGTGTTATTTTATTACTAACAAAAATTGGACAAAAACATTTTCTCTTGCAAATTAAATATGCAACAAGTAAATCTTTTGAACAGCACATAGCAGTTATCTTACATCTGTAGTTCTCCTGACCTTATGTGATGTGTTATGTCATTGCAAACATCAATGACACTGACTTGGCAGATGCAGATTTACCATAAATCCAGGCAATGCAAACAGTTTCAAAGATGGACACGAACAGGAGGCACATCCCACTCGCTGCGTAGTAATCGAACAACTGGAAAATATACAGGCCGCCCTGGAACAGAACAGAAGAAAAGATACATTATATTATATTCTGACATCTGTGGTTTGGAAGTTTTGTAGGTTTTTATTTTTTTTTTTCAGCATTTGTGGGAGTGCTCATGAAGGCAACATCATGACCCAAACTGCTGAATATACACTGTCTCTGCTTCTCCAAGACTGAGTTTGCAGGTGAACACATTTCTAAATATTTGCAGTAGATCAATATATATTTGCAGAGCTTGTGGCCCTTATATAAGTCTTCCTAGAATGCTGTGTTGAACTCTACCTCTGTTAACATGACGAGTCCCACGAGGAAAGAGACCACAGAGACCTCCAGGATGAAGAGCTCTCTGCGGTTTTTACGGCGAAACACGGCTGGGTACATGTCCACCATGGCAGTCACCAGGCTCTCCACACACACAAACTGACAGAGACAAATCATTTTTCTGGTTTAGGGTCTATTCCTGCTAGTGTCCATAAATATGTTATTGCTTTTCCTAGAATATTCTCCATGGAGACACGCAGGTGGTACTATCAGGCCAAGTTACAGGTCAGATCTATGGGGAGGCAACTATGCTGACAGTAAGAATACTGTACATGTTATTCATGTTTTTTAAGCAAGAAAAAGCCCAATAGTTGCCATAGTATGAAGTATTCCAGATATTCCAGACAAGCACATTCCAAATACAGACTTTACAAAGTCTGGTTTAGTGCTGGCCTCATGTGTGTGGTCATCTCTTATTCGGCTTGTAAGTCTGACGTCACACACGACTCCAGCAAAACAGTTGTTCAATACGGTCTATGGTTCAAAATGACAAAACCAGTGAACATTTTCAACATCACCTCCTTTTTTTGTGAGGTTCCAACTAGAGCATGGAAACACAACGAGATCCTGACATGTTCGGATGGGTATGGACAAATATTTAGGACTCATGTTCAGGCTCGGGTCGGACTCGGACACAGCAGCGCTTCAGCTGTTTCCTGTCTACAGTAAAACCACTCGCTCTGATACTCTTAAGTGTTCAAAGATCAGAAATCTGCACTTCTAGTTTAGATACAACATGTGGGACTCTCACCTTTTTACTTTTAAAGAACTACTTGAAGAGGATTAATAGTGTGGGGCTTCAAAAGCGGAGTACACAACACTGCAGCATTTTTACATGTATATCAGTCAGGCCAAATTCAGCACGGCTGCGGCTGGGATCCGGAAATAGAACGACGACGTAGTGACTTACAAACTGAATACACTGCCAATCAAAATCAATTCCAATTTAATTAATTAAAGATATGAATGATGGCAATGTCATTAGTTATCACATTTTGTATTTCGAAAGTATATTTATAATATGTATATAGAAAGTCCAGAGGCTTACCTGACTGTCCAAACCGAGGAAGACAATCATGATGAAGAAGCAGCAGGCCCACAGAGGAGAGAAGGGCATCATGGAGACAGCACGAGGGTACGCTATGAACGCCAAACCCGGGCCTGGCAAAAAAACACATTACGTCATGTGTTTTATTATTTGTGAATTACAACAATGTATTTGGCATTTGAGTCTAGAATGAATCTCCTTGGTCAGGGAGATAAGGAGCCGATGCACCAGGCCAAGTTATTGGTCAGATTTAGAGTTTGTCCGCAGTGACAGAAGTGCCATACAAACCTGATTCTGCCACTTCTGAGATGGGCAAGTTCTGCTCGTACGACATGAAGCCCAGGATGGAGAAGATGGCGAAACCTGCCATGAAACTGGTGCCACTGTTCAGGAAACAAAGGCACAAGCAGTCCCTGTCCAAACAGAAAACAAACTCACTTATTCAGTCGATTAGAACTGTTTGAGGGATGGACATTTTTCTCTCTGGTTACATGTGCTTATCATAATCCATATCAAAATAGTTTATAACATTGTTTTATCTCTTTTCATTTTAGCCTGTTGTTTATAAAATGACTAAAACATGCAGATTAGGCTTAGATATACAGTCTGTTAAGGTCTAGAACTTCATGTCCGCAGATTCCTTTTCAGAAATTTGTGTTGAAAATCTTATAGGCGCACTGTGTGATTTTTCTGGAGCCAAGTTATACTGGGTGTAACTCTGGAGATGTTATTGCTCTGCCTGGAATGTTCAGTATGACATTAAACATGCCTATCTCGCCTGGATTTAATCACAGGTGATTTTATTGTTTATCTTGAAAATGCATTGAAAAACACACATTCTTGCTGTGACTGTGGTTGCCTCTAATAAGTCTAATAAGTCTATGGATCATGGAGGCTAGTCCATAATAGTGGACAAAATAAAAGTCTGCAGTGTTGGAATGGAGGTTAGAGAGGGCCCTCCTGAGTCAGTCCCATTCTGACCTGTAGCAGTTGTTGTTGTATTTGTTGTAGCTCCCGAGGGCGGTGAGGCAGCCCAGGCAGATGGCGTAGGAAAAGAAGATCTGAGTGCCAGCGTCCATCCACACCTGAAGAGCAGTGTTCAAAGGTATGTAGTGAGACCAATAATGGAAAAATACACACATAATAATAACACTGTGTTTTCTGTTTGAGAGAAGAACTCAGCCGGAATTTTGGAGTTTGTGTGAATGAAACAAAACACAACTCTGGGTATGTTTGTGATGAGGAAACCTGACCATGACCTGAGGAAGATCTGCTGATCAAAAGTTGTCATTCATTAAATACTGTTTGGGAGTTTTGTCTCATTTTCTATGGTCACAGTAGTAGCATAGCACCAGTGATGTGTGCATACCTACACTTTTTTATTCAATCACATTATGACATAGATTTTAAAAAGTGAACTATGGGCCCTTAAAAAACAAGATTCACTTTTCTGTTCATGCCATGTTCAATGTATATGTCACAAATTATTATTATTATTTAGTTTTTTATTAAATCTGTACAAATGATGTGCTCCCCTGAGACTAAAGGGATGATCCACTATGGCTGATACAATATTTGTTTTGTTGCTGTGGGCAAAAAACATATTTACAAAAGTGAAAGACTGAAAGAGTTTTAATTTGTTCTTCCAAATGTAACAGTTACTCAACAGTGAGACGGGTCACCAGGTGTTTGATGGTCTGATTTCTTTTGTGCATTGTTGGCATGCACACACACACACACACACACACACACACACACACACACACACACACACACACACACACACACACACACACACACACACACACACACACACACACACACACACACACACACACACACACACACACACACACACACACACACACACACACACCTTGCCTTGGTTCCTGAGCCTGGTTGACCTGACATAACTTGGTTCATACAATCATTCACTGTCACAGACTCTTCAGGCCCAGGAGAGCTTCACTTTGCTTTATTCACTGTGAAAATGAACAGGCGCTTCAATATTCAAATGAACTGAGAATCAGACAAGAACTAACAACAACTCAAGATTTGAACCAGATGAAGGTATTCAGGTGACAACTTCACTCCATGGACTCGGCTTGTCCTGAATGAAAGTAGACAGTTTCTGCTTTGGCTCTTGTATTTATGGAGAATTACTAACTAGCACACATGGTGATGATGAGTTTTCATTTTGTTCAAGGGAAACCAAAATCTCCATCCACACACTGATAGAACTCAGTCTGAAGTACAGAACTCTCTCACACTATTCTGCAGATGCATTCACGTCAATGAATGTCTTGACAAAATATAATGTGATGTGATTTAGTCCATCTTCCCCAAAAACAGCTTAATTTCTTATTATATTTCTTCAAAAACTTTTAAAAAAAAGTATAGTATCTGTTTTTTTCCGATGCAATATGTTTTTCAGAAATGAATGAAAACTGAAATATATCCATATTTGTACTGTAACCCACATTCATTTGACTTGTGACAGCAGTTTCGGATATTTGTTTAGACTTGAATTAGCTTTAGTAAAGCATGAAGAAAGACTGCACACATGTGCACACTGTGAGATGTGTAAGTGTCTTCTTTGATTTTCCAGATTATATTATATTAAAGCACAAAAACAGTTTTGATGTATTTGCTATTCCATCATCTTTCAATTTATATATCGGCCGATTTAGAGGCAAAATACATATTTTTGATCAAATACTGCAAAACGCAAAGCTTTTACAGTATTCACATGGGCTAAGTGTGAAGCCCAGAGTCAGATTGCACCAACCCAGTGCAGTGTGGCCCCTGAGAGCAGTATTGAGGCTCTGAGCTGCTCTGTCTCATGACTGAAAGAACACAGAAAGGACAAGATCGTGGATACTATGATGGAAATTTCTTACTTTGTCAAGTTAAAGAATGTATTTTATGGCTTTAGATACTAGTAACTCACAAAGTGCTAAAGTATCTCTGTATTCATGGTCACAGTGGTGTGATCTGCTGTATCTGGGCTTCTTAAGACAGGACATTATGTTCAGTCCTTTTCTATCAGGGTTAAAACAACAGGTTGTTGTTTTATTCATTCTCATAATTGAGAATTATTGGTACACTTGAGTTCATCTAATCGATGCCCCAGTTTAACCCAGATAAATTGTTTCCTTTTGAGAATTGTTTAGATATACTGTAGTATGTATTATCTCATGTTGATGTTATGACGTTTGTCAACTGTAGGCTATAAGAGCCTGTTTTTGTTTTGCCATTGTTCAGATTAGGGACTCTTTGATTTAACACAACTTCTCTCCAGTTTTTATTCTTCTCAGATTTAAAAATCCACAACAGATACAAGCTGGCGAAATGAGAGTGCAGAGTGCACTCCGCGGAGTGGCTGGGCACTCCCATAGATTCAAGAGTTTGGATAGTCACTTTTGGGAGATGATTGATCAGTGAATGTAAAACTGCATTTTGATGAGATGAAATTTAATTTAGAATTTTGTGTGAGCTGTTTTGCAAATGTCGATTTTCAACAGAGAAATGTGTCAAAGAGATTGAAAAAAAAGTACCGGTAAATAGTTAGTAGGCATGAATAATTCTTAATAAACTATTTGTTCAGTATGAAGAAAGCCTCCTTCATGCCTTATTATAAGGCTAATGTCATCATTATAAAGCATTTCCAAACATTCCCATCACTCACACTATAATGTCTATATTAGTCACACCTATAGCCTAATGTACCTGAGGATCGGACAGCCTGGAGAGGTCTGGATACAGGTAATAATGGATCCCCTTCATGGCCCCAGGCAGTGTCACACCTCGAATCAGCAAAACTATCAACATCAGGTACGGGAAGGTGGCTGTGAAGTAGACCACCTGCACAGGAAGTACAGCAAATATACTTTAAAGATGCACTATGAAGCTCCATCTTAACATGTTATTGCACTGTCAGCAATGTTCCACACATGGTGTTAAACCCATCTGTCTCCTTGGACACAAGCAGTTGATTCCACCAGAATAAGTTACAGGTCACAGCTGTGGAGAGGTGACCCTGCTCACAGTAGGAATGCATGTTTTTCAGGATATTTTGAGGAATAAAATCAAGATCCATAATTAAATAAATGTAGTATAGATACATTTAATGCCATACTGTGTAATGGTCCTTGATTTTGGAGGCAAAGAAACTCACACAGGCATAAGAAGAACATACAAACTCCACACAGAAACCTTCTAGGTGTGAGGCAAGACTCTACCATTGCACCACTATGTCATATACACTATGTTATTGCTTTGCTTGGAATGTTCCAGAGTCTGGCATTAAACTATTTATCTTGCATTGATTCACTTGTATTTTACTGGTGAAAAAATATAAATATTGGTACTGTTAGTCTCGCCACAAATGTGACCTGTAACTTGGCTTAGCTACTTGTAGATTTATAACTTTAATGCCATACTGTAGAACATCACAGATAAAGTAGTAAGCTCTTCATGGAGACGAGTAGGTGCTGAGTCCTCCACCTGATGGATTAGATAGTGCCCCTTTAACCATACGTGGAGTGGTGTATTGTGATAGATGAGGCCTGACCTTCCCAGTGGACTTGACGCCTTTCCAGATGCAGAAGTAACAGATGATCCAAGCCACCAGTAAACACAGCACCAGGTCCCAGTGGAGAGCGCCGATGTGGTGGAGACCAGAGGAGAGACGCAGCACCCTCCTCCTAAGAGCACCCACAGACAAATATGTGTATACAATATAATACAATAAAACATTTTAATCATAATTTTGAACTGCCGATTGTTTAAAATTGAGCTGGAGGACAGGTTGGAATTCCATATTATGTAAAACTGACTTTTACTACTTGGTTTAGTTTGATCTTTTGATTCAAATCTGTATCTGAGCAGAGGTACAGGTGCTCACAGTGTTTGGAAGAGTTCTCTCGTCACAGCTCTCAAGCAAACACATGATCAGTGAATTCAGCTTGTTTTTACAATACTATATACTGTTATACTATACTACAGGTCTGTCAGGGTGTTGGCACAAACTCTGTCACTTTCAATATAGAAACTCAAACATAACAGCAAAAACCTGCATTTTGTGAGCACTTAAAATCTAACAACAAATGACATCTGCCAGCAGTTACCCTGGAGACACAATGCACACACCAACAAGTATACTGCTAAAAAAGATAGTCTAAAAGACTGTAAGAAATACAAAATATACAAATACAAAACAGATTTAAACAGAGCATTTTCAGGAGCCTGTGATCAGTTCTCTCGTATTGATCACAGGCTCCTGAAAATGGTCCATGGTCCTGATTAAGAGTTTGATTTTCAACAAAAAAGTGAGAGTGACTTCACTGATGGCTAATCAGCTGGGAAAAAAAAACTATCACTATCTTCATTCATGTCCTTATTTTCACACATACAGTGGCCCCCAAGCATGTGAGTCCAGATCAAGTGAGGACATGACCTGACAAAGAAAGACACTTACTCCCAGAACTCAATCACAGGAGAGGTGGCGTTGTCATGGTAACCGGTGGAGCGGTTTTCCCTCTGAAACTCCATGCAGGAATCTTGAATGAAGAGAAAACAAAAAGGGCTGAGAAAGAAGCATAGAAATCCAAGTGTTGTCCAAGGTTTCCAAGTTCCACAGAGGCTAATGGGACAAAGAATGTGAAAGGAGAGCAAAGGAGTAAGGAAAGATAGAGCTTTCCCAGAACTATGACAGGACATATAAGGCTGCATGGAAGTTGGGGGAAAAAATCAGAATCAGGATCAAGAAATCTGGATTCAGTTCATTGTAAACTGAGAGAAAACAGAAAGATGAAGTTAGTAGTTAAGAAAAAAATCTTCTAAATCTATTCAAGTATAAAAAAAAACAACTGTCTCTGCTTTGTAACAAGTAATGAACAAATAATAACTAGTGCAATACTTATTTATTTTAACATATTTTCATTTTCATACATTTATAACTTGAAAAAAGAGAACTCTTTTTCTAAATTTTTATTTTAACCATGAGTAAATACATCATTATTTTTGCAAATTTAGGGACAGCGCATATTAATCAGCATGTAAATGTGCCAGAGTTTGCTGTGCAGGTTCAGGTTCATCCACAGTCCCATTGGCAGGATGACAAAAACAGCACATAGGCACAAAACTGTCTGTGACACAGACATTAAAGATCAGTGAATATTACCTCTAGTTATATTAGTAATATTAAAACATGCTAAAAGCACACACAGCACACAGATTAAAGACAATAGACACAAATCCCAACCACACCAAGACAGAGACATTTGCTGTGATGTTAAAGCACATACAGATTAGTTCGTCATTGTTATGTTCACATATGTGATTGTCCAGAATTCACTGTTTTCACAGAGCTACTACAGTTTTGGATGGAGCTCAGGTTCTTTATTTCTGTGGGGAGCAGATTCTAGAAGTGGGCAGAAGACAGACCAGTGTTGTGTCAATGAAGACTTTTACAGTCTCCTCTGCTTCATGCTCTAGTTTGTATTTAAATCTAACTGTATAAGGTTTTTTAAATGTCATGAGCAAGATCAGAGAGTTTTATAGACTGGATAAAGTTCTGAGTAAATAATTAAGTTTCCCAAATAAAACATGTATATTTGCTCAATTTTTGACAGTGATGATACAAGTTTGATTTTTGCTCTAGTGTTTTCAGAGTCTGCTTGTAGAGCCGTTCTATAGGCAGCAGTGTGCTCTTGTTTGCCTGGCTCCAACTCATCAGACAGTAGTTTATATGAGACAGAATGGTGGCGTTTAGATACAGTTTTGAAGCCTTTGTAGTTAGATTTCTTCTAATGTGTCTAAAATTCAGCAAATTACATTTTTTGTTTCTTGCATTTCTGATATGTTTTTAAATGATAATTGAGAGTCAATTGTGATGCTTAAATACTTGTTTTCTTGTACCACTTGTTGGGCTTGCCCCTTTACCAGAACTCTTGGATTTATCTCTCTTTCTGTAGACTTTGAGAAAAACATACGCATAGTTTTAGAGATATTGAGATGTAAACATTAGTTTTTAACCAATCACAGGCTGATGACAGGTGGCAGCCTGCTGCTTTGATTTTGCATGGACAAAGACTATGTGCCATCAGCATATGGCTGACATGATGCTACAGAGCACCCATCAGGCCGATCATTGTTAAATAGACTAAATAAACAAACAAATAGTCAATGGTGAATAAACATGACATTAACATATAGGACTTTATATTCACTTATGAATATATGCAGATGAACAATACTTTTTTTAGGTTCAGTATTTATGCCGTGTAGCTCATAACACACCAAACTATGTACTAGCATTTTATTCTACTACTTATATATTTCTGGTGACATTATGTTTAATATGATTAATAATTAATAATATGTTTACTGGAATTACCCTGCTTTAAAGTTATTGAGTGGTATAAATTCATTTCAGTATTGTTTATTAATCAGAATCAGTATATCTCACTTTAAAATGTGTCATTGTGGCAAGCCTAGTAGTAGTAGCAGGTATAATTGGCTCTGTGCAGAATGGTAGCCAGCTACTTCCAGTCAGAGGGAGGGTTGGCAAAGACACTTCTGCTGTAATGTAATGTCTATGAGGTTTTTGCCAAATTACACAACATTTCGCTAATATCACTGACATTACAGCATTAATGGTGGAGCGGCTGTGCCTCTGACTGGAGCTATTGCGAACAGAGACACAGTTGGTCATACCTGTGTTCCAGGTGTTGTTGCAGGAGGCCCAGGGTAGGTCCCAGGTGAAAGAGTGAGACAGGTAGAAGATGGCCCAGGCTAACACTATGATGTAATACACATTAAGTAGAGCCACGATCACCTGCGTCGCATAGCCCACTCCTACACGACATGAGGAAAGATGAGAAATCAGCAGGATTATTCAAAGGTGAGATATTATAGATCCAAGTTTAATGATCTTTAAGACATGTGGTGAAATCCTAAAATGTTATTTCATTTGATGGAGGTTTTCCATATCAAACTGATCACACATAGATTTTCTGACATCACAACCTGTTTATCTGATGGAAATGTTGTTGCATTACCTGAAATATTCCAAAGCACTAATCTCCTAGAGACAAACTACTCACTGCAACAATGCCTGTATGTTTGTAGCAATAAAACACCTGCAATTGAATTAATCTAAGCTAGATCAGTTTAATGCCACATTGAGGAACATTCCAGGCAATGCAACAATCATTCAATAGAGACATTAGAAAAGTTTCATAGTTCACATTCTATTTATGCTCCCAATGTTACTGAATTAAAAGCCAAAGCAAAGTTGTAAACTCCTCCAGACCGAGTGGAGAGAACATATCTGGATTTGGAGGAGGAGCTGGTCTGCAGATCTGAGGGCTCTGGAAGGAGAGGCTGCAGCAGCTCACACAGGTACACTGGGCCAATGATGTCAAACATTTCAAAACAATCAGATTTTCAAATGCTTCCTAAAACTTTGACCTTCAAATAGAGGGCATATCTTCCTCCAGCAGGTGATGCCCCCTTCACTGGTGTATTGGCCCAGGGCTGTCTCCAAGAGGAACACCGGGATCCCACAGGCAAACAAGAAGATCAGGTATGGGATGAAGAAGGCTCCTATAAGAAAAAAAAGTAGTGTACTAAAATACACGAAGGATAGTAAAATAAATCAGTATAGTAATTAAACATTTGACTACTAAAGTACCCCAAAAATTGAGTAATAATCCCAGTGGAGGGTTTTGGACATGTATTGTACAAAAGGCCGGTGGGTAGAGTAGTTATAAAGTACATTGGTGATCCAAGAAAGTATCTCGGATGTCCTCTAATCAGGAAGTGCATGTAAGAATGCTAGTTGTTATTACATTTACTCATTGTAGTGACTAATTAAGATGCCCTGAATGTTCAAGTTCAAGTTAAAAGTTCTTCTTCATACAGAAAACATATAAAGAATCGAAATAGTGTTTCTCACTCCCATGTGTATAAATAAATAATATATGGTAAACAGTGCACAAGTGTAAAAAGCACATAGTGCAAGGCACAAGACATGGGAGGTCTGAGCTGAAGTGTTCTTTGGGGAGTTCTGTTCTTGGGGAGATGCAGACTCTTAGTTTCCTGGCAGTCTGGTGAGTGGAGAGGGGAGAGTTCAGCATCCTAACAGCCTGGTGGATGAAGCTGTTAGTGAGTCTGGTGGTGTGGGAACAGAGGCTTCTGTACCTCCTCCCAGAGGGCAACAAGACTGTGTGCGGAATAACCCACTACAAATTGTAAAAATAAATAAATAAATAAATACAACTTTAGTCAAATAATTATCTCGGTGCAATTTTAGTTTTTTAAAGAACATTTACTCCATAAAAATAACCAACTGGAAAATAAATAATGAATAACCTTCAAACTCATTTGTCTCCCTTTCAATAATGGTGCTGTTTTTGTTTTCCAGCACATAGTTTGTTGTCTAGTTATACTCCACATAATTCTTAAATTATTAAAACAGTCAGCAAATATTTCAGTTATTGATTAACCAGACGAGGTCATTGACTTCATGTATAAACAGTGCTGGGAAGTAACTGAATACAATGAAAATGCATGTTCTGAGTAATTGTATTCAGAGAAAACTGTTACTTTTCTAAAATCAAAGGAAAATGTTGGTTGATCAATTTAGGCTTCAAACTGTGCTGAATTAGTGAGAAAATATACAGAGCACAGACGTTTGATTTGTAATTCTCTGATCAGTGATAAATAAATGCAGAACAAATAGTGAAACAAAAATAAAACTGTTTTTAATCCTATGTTGTTTTTTACACTATCATTTGTGTGCAACTCTGCATGAAAGTATTCTGAGTATTCAGAACACAGTACTCTGATTGGAATATGCAGTATGTTACAAAATACATTTTAATGGGTATTCCATATTCTGTAACTAAATAAAGAAATAATATTTCCATTCCTGTGTATAAAACAGCCTCTTATGGTGATATTCAAATATCCATATTGCTGAAAAATGTCTAGGCGACAGTTTTGAACCCCACATGTGTAACTCATAATTTGTTTTTGTTTTTTTTGGAATAACTAAAAAGTGAGTGCAGAGCTTTGGGCAGGGATAGGGGATGGGTGCAGCAAACATTTTCTGGCCTCAAGTCTCAAATATATGACAATACATGATTACTCAAACATGCATGAATCAATAGAAATGACACTCCGAGTTAGTACAGTATGTTCCCATAACATTGGATCATTTGTGCTTCTTGTCTCTCACCGCCTCCGTTCTTGTAGCAGAGATATGGAAAGCGCCACACGTTGCCCAGGCCAATGATCTCTCCGGCCACAGACAGCACAAACTCCAGCTTGTTTCCCCACTGGCCCCTCTCGTCTAGTTGCTCCTCTGAAGCAGGCATGGTCAGGGCCCCTCTGTGCACATTCGCCTGAGCTCCTTTTGGGGCTGAATCTCCAACTTTGGCCTGTTCTTTGGAGGAAGTAAACGAGAGAAATAGGGTGCAATGTTTCTAGAGCTGGTTGTGCATTCAAAACTATCCATGGCTTCACTAGTTCGCTTTTGTAAAAAATTTAAACCATTATCATAGCAATAATCTTATTTCTATCACTCTATCTTTTCAATGGCCAAAATTATTATTAACATAATTTTTCTTTGCCAACCTGTCCCGAAGCCCTAACCTTAATCAGATAATAGAAAATATTGTGATTGCATCTTCAGTCACTAAAACAATGAAGACAGAAACACCCTCAGTGTGTGGAGTGTGTGATAAAGAATATTCATATACAGTCCATGTGTGTGTGATGTTACTGCACTCTGCCGTGACACCACTGAGACTGATTTTCACTGGCTTAAAAAAAACAAAAAACAAAAACTTCAATATAAACTGTGTTGAATAGGTCCAAACTTATGTATCATCCAAATTGAAGGAGGACCCTCACTATAAAAGCTCACAGTGTGTCTTTAAGTCACAGTTTTACCCAACAAATAGACTTTATTCTATATTAAAACCAAGAAGAATGCATAGGATAACAACCCAAAATATTTCAATGAACATGTAATATAAACACGCTGGATTTAGCTTATACTTAAATGAGAGAGAATTCATTTTAGCCTGACAAATTTGACTCTAATATTTTGCTTTTCTACAGCATACAACAAAAACTAGCAAAAAGTTTCCAGTATCAAATCATGCAAAATAGTCAAATTGTTATCTATGCCATAATTAATGAAATAAAATAAATTTGATTTTTTTTCTAGATCCCAGAAGCATTTAATGTTTAAGATAAGACTGAAATATGAACTGCAGGAATCCCATGCATTTTAGAACATGCAGGTCTAAGCTCCAGGGTTAGCATTTCTTTCTATACAAAGGATATGCTGTTAAATGTAGTGACACTCTGCTGCCTAAATAATTTCAGCTTTTATGATTAGTAAATTGCAATGTCAGTTCCATCACAATTACTTGCTGCTCAAATTAGGAAAACACTCAACATTTCAAGACACTCACCATTCATTTCTTCCACCAGTTTCCCAAATGGAGCAGAGGAGCAGACAGGGCCAGAGCAGAGGAGTAGACAAGAGCAGACAGGAGCAGACAGGGGCTGCGTCTGCTTCACGTCTGACTATTTGACAGTTGAATGGGCGGAGAGTTTGCAGCCCCCCTCTCCCTCCTTTCCTCAGCACTGCAAAAACATATCACCCACACTCAATTAGGGAAATAAGTTGCATCGACTATAGTTTATTCACGTAAATAAGCCCAATTTTGTCTCCACAGTTCTCCATGTTTGCACTTATTGCTAGACTTTTTTTTTTTTTTTACTTAACTCAAACTTAATTACCTTGAAACCAGTCTAAAACATTAAAGCTGCACTATGTAACATTTTGTGTGGTGGGGTTCATTACCACTGAGATGTTTTGCCTGGAAAGTTCCTCTATATTCCATTAAATCATCATTTCTCTCATTATGGTTATATTGCTCAACACAGTACACTGGAAAATAATATGCATTCTTACAGTGAGCAGGCTTGCCTCTGCACAGATCTAACCAGTAACTTGGTCTGGTGGCATCTCCCGCTTGTCTTGGAGATTAATATGCTTAATGCCATGATTTGGGACATTTTAGTGAAAGCAATAACATTTCCATGGTGACGTGCAGGCGGCGGACACTTTAACCTGTTTGCACATCTCTTTTTGCGGGAGGGGCTGGACTGGACTGTTGCATAACCTCATGACACCCACACCTCAGCGACGGTGTTCTGCGGTCACAGGAAGTAGACGCACGTTTTTAGGAGAGGAGGGGTCAGAGGATTCAGGGGGGGTCAGAGGGGTCAGAGAGGGGAAGCCTGATAGACAGTCACACGTTTATGTCCAGATTTACTTCACCAATTACAACTACATTATGTAATTGTCCATTTACAAAAGTGCCGTTTGTCTCATATGACAGAGAAGTACATTTATTATTGATATGATATTGATGATTATTATTGATTGAAGTGAACATCTGAGCGACATTCACAAGAGAATTTGGACATTGGTGTAAAACTCTGATGAAACATTTGGACTTCTGAGCACTGGCCAAAAAGGGTAGAGTACAGTCAACTTTGGCACAAAAAAATCAGAATAAGGTCATTCACCTTTAAGCAAATACTGCAGTGAAAAAAACTGAGTCAAGCTCATACA
Source organism: Odontamblyopus rebecca (assembly GCA_030686955.1). Lineage (NCBI taxonomy): Eukaryota > Metazoa > Chordata > Actinopteri > Gobiiformes > Gobiidae > Odontamblyopus > Odontamblyopus rebecca. The sequence goes on along the minus strand of CM060659.1, from coordinate 8,666,307 downwards.
CCAGTACACCATCTAAACCTTTTACTAATCACAAATCACCTTGCATAAAAAAGACAGAGCTGAAGAAGTCCTTCTTGTCTATGAAAAGTAGATATGCATTTGGGTATTAAAATCATGTTAAAGTTCAGGGTGCATATTTGAAACATGTCCAGGAGCATTACAATTTAAAAGAGGAGAGTTTTAATCAGTTCTCTCTGATCTGAATGGTCTCCAGCACCTGCACCAGTCATGAGTCAGTGCTAGTGCAGCTTCTGCAGCTCAGGGAGGGAATTCTGAGATCTCACATGAGGCCTGTCCATACACTGAGAATGAGATAAACGTGTGTGTGTGTGTGTGTGTGTGTGTGTGTGTGTGTGTGTGTGTGTGTGTGTGTGTGTGTGTGTGTGTGTGTGTGTGTGAGTGTGTGTGTGTGTGTGCGTGTGTGTGTGTGTGAGTGTGTGTGTGTGTGAGTGTGTGTGCGTGTGTGTGTGAGTGTGTGTGTGTGTGTGTGTGTGTGAGTGTGTGTGTGTGAGTGTGTGTGAGTGTGTGTGTGTGTGTGTGTGCGTGTGTGTGTGTGTGTGTGTCTGAGTGTGTGTGTGTGAGTGTGTGTGTGTGTGAGTGTGTGTGCGTGTGTGAGTGTGTGTGCGTGTGTGTGTGTGTGTGCGTGTGTGTGTGTGTGTGCGTGTGTGAGTGTGAGTGTGTGTGTGTGTGAGTGTGTGTGTGTGAGTGTGTGTGTGTGTGTGCGTGTGTGTGTGAGTGTGTGTGTGTGTGAGTGTGTGTGCGTGTGTGTGAGTGTGTGTGTGTGTGTGTGTGTGTGAGTGTGTGTGTGTGTGTGAGTGTGTGTGTGTGTGTGTGTGTGTGTGTGTGTGTGTGTGTGTGTGTGTGTGTGTGTGTGTGTGTGTGTGTGTGTGTGTGTATGTATAGGGTGAGGCACGGGCAGCCATGGACCTGTATTGACTGTTTGTAGGATGTTGTGTGTGCATCTGTAAGTATAACATCTAAAGTTATGTAGTGATATTTTGCTGGGAATGTTCTGCATGCATGTCTATGGTGGAATTTTCACCAGTTCAGCAAACACTGCCAAATAAGTTTAAAGTTTGAAGATATAAGATACAAAAATACAAAATGTATTTAAACAACACATTTTCAAGAGCCTGTGACTATTATCAGCATCCATGGTTTGGAGTTTGATTTTCAACAAAAACTGGTCAGTTATTTCAGACTGTGTCAGACTGTGTTAAAACAAAGCTCAGATGAGTTACTAATTACTAACTTGAGTAACAGAGATTCAGAGAAAGCAGTGTCTTCTCTTAGCATTACACCCCCAGGAAATGTTGATGCCATCTGCTCCAGAATATCAATATGCAACTATAATACCTCATTGGTATCATATAATAATATTTGAATTCTCTCCTTTGCCATAGCACCTCACTGTAAAGCTCCAGGCATCTGCAGCTGTCCTCACAAACAAGGTTGAGTCAGAAACCCTGTTAAAGGTGCACTGTGCACCAGCAGAATACAGTGTGTTCAAAACAAAAAGTTGGTTCATTTATTTTAACCTTTATTTAACTAGGAAAGTCCCATTGAGATTACTAATCTCTTTTTCAAGGGAGTCCTGCCACGTACACATCACTTTCATACTAGGCAATGTGGGTGAAGTGTCTTGCCTAAAACACAACAACAGTTTTTGCCAGACACCCCACTGTGGCACCTACAATTCCCAGTGGTCTCCCATCCAAGTACTAACCAGGCCCGGACCTGCTTAGCTTCTGAGATCTGACAGGATCAGGCTGTGACAAGCCGGTATGGCCTATGCTGAACAAACGTTATAATGTTGTTGCCTCATCAAAAACATATCTGTAGTTTTGTTTTCAAACGTTTGAGTAATCCTGGATTATTCGTGTCTACATCACTGAAGTTAAAAATGCTCTGTTCCACCATGTTATTTTCAAGTGAACAGCTCCTTTTACCTTTTGTTCAGTAGAGATTGACAATTCCAGGGCTGAAATCATTCAAATTATTCTAGTGAAGGTGTATAGAGTTTAAAAACATGTTAAACATTTATGAATGAAACAAAACACAACTCCAGGTCTGTTTATGACAAGAATACAACATTAGAACATAGATCAGAAAATAGCCTAATACGGGGCCTTTAAAATGAAATAGCCCACACTTTTTTATTAATGATTGTGTACATAATTGTAAAGACTGATAAATAACAATTTTAGCTTTAGTGTTTATCAAGCTAGAAGGATTCTAGTCATTATAGGTTAACTCATTCACTAATTCATAGCACTTCAGTAATAATTTGTTCAAATACATGTCACTTTGAAGAAAAAAAAAAGATCTGTAGTCTGCTACCGCAAAAATAACATGTACATGAACCAATTAGACATGTGCCTAAAATTAAATATGTTGCGGTACATTACGGTAGTAAGAAAAAGTGCAGGTGCAAGAAACTGTGAAACACACTTAAAGATTACTTTACTTCTTTTTTTACTGCATTTTTTTACACAATAATATAATTCAACATGACATTAAAGTATTCAGAACAGTACTGGGATTGGAATACATTACACACATTAGGATTTTGATACTATGGAACAGACTTGATACTCAATACAGATTCCGATGCCATAATAATAAAAAACACTATTTATACACAAGAATGTAATTTTCAACCTTAAATGGTGGCACTTTTTTTCTGTTCCCAGTTGGCCTTATATTTGTGTAATCCCTCAGTTTAGGTTCCACAGTGATCCATGGGCGTATACTAGTCTATGTGCTCTCATACCTGTTCTGATACAGTTCAACATCATTCTAAGGCTGTTCAGGAAAGGCTCGTTTCTGTCTTGACACTGGGACTTTTTTATCGATACGTGCTCAGATTAGTATGTAGTTTCAACATGTTTGACAGCCTCACTTCCCATCACTGCTCCTCTGTGGTACAGGCCTAGTATTCATCATGAAAGGGGTACTCGGGATGATCGCTCCACCTGTGTGAGCCCAAACACACCAGAATACAAAATACAGTATATAACATAAAGCATATAACATATAGAATATAACATACACCATATAATACATAGCATGAACATGCAACATATAACGTATAACATACATATATAACATATAACCAGAGCAGTGTTTTCATGAGCTAATACTTACATGAGAAGCTCCACAAAGCGCACATTTTTATTCAGAGCCTCAATGGCCTGCATGTCTTCCTCACTGAGAGAAAAATCAAATATCTGCAAGGACAGGACACCAATTTATTTCTTATTGATTTAATTTATTTCTATAATGCATTTGTTACAGTTAAACAGTGAGTACTTTAGTCCAGAGGAGAGTGGTATTAGAATGTACAGGAAACTACTGTCTACAGATGACAAAAGCTGTGTGTGACAATATTAGATTATTTACCATTTGGGTGCCTTGCATCCCATCTTCAGATATCTTTTCTTTTTTCATTTTGTCTAATATCAGAAAACGTGCATTATTATATGTGCCCCTTTTATTTGACTCATGGCTGCACAGTGCGTGTCTCAAGATGAGAAGGAATGTCTGAAGTCAAATATAGTCCAAACTGTGAGTGTTGTTGTTATTTACTAGACTTCTCTCTTGTCACCACAGGAATGCATCTTTTACTCTCTTAATGTGCATCTGTCAGCTTTTCATGTTTTTCTAATTCTGACTTGGTTTAGTGGGATAATCTAGTCTAGTAGCCTAGTCGATTTTGCCCAAATGTAATTTCTGCAACTCAAAATTATTCTCAATCTCTTGTGGGCATGTTTGATAACGTCGTGGCATTCTCCTAATGAGACGATGGATGGAGTCTTCTGCAATGTCCTCCCAGATCTAAGGGCATCACTGAGCTCCTGTAGAGTCTGAGGAGCTGAGGTGATCATGAGAGCCATTCAGTTGTATCAATCCCTTCATCCTCCAGGTTCTGCCTGCAGACTCTGGCCACAAGAGACCAGGCATTGTTGTGCATCGGGAGGAACCTGGGACCTACTGCACCAGTGCAGGGTCTGACAATGGGCTCAAGGACTTCATCCCGATACCTAATGGCATCAGACTACTGTTTTCTAGCCCACAGAGGTCTGTGCGTCCCTCCATGGCTCTGCCTCTCCAGACCATCGCTGACCCACCAGCAAACCGCTCATGCTGAACCATGTTGCAGGCAGCAGAGCGTTCTCCTTGTTTCCTCCAGACTCTTTCACATCTATCACAAGTGCTCAGGATGAACCTGCTCTCATCTGTGAAAAGCACAGGGCACCAGTGGCAATTCTGGTGTCGTCAAGCGAATGCCAATGGAGCTTTACAGTGCTGCATGGTGAGCACAGGGACCACTACAGGACGTGGCACCCTCAAGCCACCCTCATGAAGTCTGTTTGTGATTGTTTGGGCAGAGACATTCACACCAGTGGCCTGCTGGAGGTCATTCTGTAGGACAAAGACAGTGCTGCGTCTGTTCCTCCTGCACAAAGGAGCAGATCCTGCTGATAGATTGAGGAACTGGACAAACTGGACAATCTGGGCAACTTCTGTAGGGTTAAGGAAGGGCCTCATACTCCTAGTAGTGATAATCACTGTAGTCAAAGCAGCACTCGTGAAAACCAGCCAAAAAGGACGCCGAGAGAGAAACTTGAAATGACCTCCAAATGTAAAACCAGTCCTGTTTGAGGGTTGTCTCAGTGTTTTAGGGGTTGCATCCTTTTGTTCTGAAGACAGATTTGTATATATATCCAAATGATTTTGTTTGCACTGAGATCTGAGTGTTCAAAGTTTTCCTTTAATTTTTTGAGCAGTGTACTATGGACTCTGATATATACAGACCTGAAAGTTGTGCTTGATCCTGCCTGGGTTGAAGCTTTTGGGGATGACTACGACTCCTCTCTGGACGTTGAAGCGCAGGGCGACCTGGGCACTGCTCTTGTTGTACTTTTTACCAATGGACACCAGCACCTCATCCTCCAGCATGGGAGCAGACTTCAGATTCACCCTATGGTAAAAAAAAGTGCCACTTTTTAGAAATCTAATTTTACTTTGGATATTATGATTATCAGGACATTCTACAGTGATGGGATGGCATTATGTCAGAGGGAATTTCCGATATAATGCTTTGGGCAATTCATAAATTTTTTGTCAGTCTGAAATTATCTTAACTTGTGTACCTTTTCTCTTCATTTCTACCTTTTTGTCTCAAGTAAGTGGCTAATGCTTTGACATCTTCCACAGCCCGGCATTATGCAACCTTTTTTTGCATTTACCCAATGACATGCTCAAAACTACATCTTTTACATATTTGACCTGGTTGTCCCACATGTTTGCTTTCATAAAGTTACATAAATAAGTTTAATATCATACTGTGGAAGAACATAGATTCTCAAAATCCCATATTGGGTTTACCATGATGCGTCTCTAGAGGAGCCGATGGGGCAGTAACCAACAATCACGATGTCATTCTGTCGACAGAACTCCAGCAGCTTTGGCTGTGTGAAATACGGATTACATTCAACCTGCAGACAGGAAACGTGTGTTACTAGAGTATGGAGGGAGTGTATGGAGATGATCCAGATATGATATATCTGCTAAATAAAACACAGATCATTTCTTATAATGGCCAAGACGGAGTCAGCAACACAACCCATGAGAAGAAGATACGTGAGAATGTATAAGTTCAATTCAGTTTGTCATTTTTTAAAGGTGCACTTTGTAATTTTTCATGCAATGTCTGCCACCTGCTTAACTCTGTTAAATGTTATTGGAATGTTACCTGGAATGTTCCTTAGTATGACTGGGCCTGATTCTGGATGAAAGACTGCTGGGAAAATCAGGAGCCACAGTGGGGTGCTAGTGGTCCTTGTGCCCTTAGGCAAGACACTTCATCCACATGAACTATGAAAGTGATGTGACTGATGGTGGTGGTCGGAGCAGATTGGCAGCCTCGCTTTCGTCAGTCTGCCCCAGCTGTGACTGCAGTAGTATATTACGATCATCGGGTACAGAGTGAATGAATAAATAATGCACCAAACTGTCAAGCGACTTTAAGGATCTGGAAAAGTGCCGTATAAGACTAAAGCTCTGTCCCCCCTGCCCTCCCCCTGTCCTCCTGACCCCCTCGAAAACAAGATTATGAGACATCTCAAGGGGCTTATCCTCCAAACAAATAATACATTATTATTATTATTATTGAGACAAGCAGGTGAAGCAATCCTTGCTCAAAGTAGATAAATTATTAGATTTTATGCCATACTGTAGAATATTCCAAGCAAAGCAATAACATCTCCATGGAGACAAGCAAGTGGCGGCCGCCCCACCGGAAATGTTGCACAGTGCTCTTTAAAGTCAAATAGTACCTGGTTGGAGACCGGCTTGTACTTGAGTCCTGGTTTGTTGAGCAGCAGCTCTAGTTGTCTCTTGTTGAAGTTGGACACTCCCAGAGACTTGACCAGCCCCGCGTCCTTACAGGCCTCCAGAGCCTGCCACATAAGCGTACAGCAGTTAGCTTTCATTCACTGGTAACACGTTATAGCAACTACACGTTTGAAAGCCTTCACAAAGCATGAACAAAGACTTAATTCGTAATGAACAAATAGTTTATTAAGAATGGATGATTCTTAGTAATTACTTAACTACTTTATAACCTAAACCAAACTCCTAACCCTAAACCCTAGTTACAAAGCAACTAGTAACAACCAAATATAAAAGGACTATATAAAAAGTGTAGTCTAATAGAAATCAATTAACCCAACTTCCCCATAGAGTTCTGAAAACATTCACCATTCAAAAGATCAGGTTTATTCAAAGATATTAAAACTAATAATACTACCAGCCTATTATGCATAACTCTCAGTGCCTTATCTGTGAGTTTGGCCTTGACCGTGTTTTTGTAGTAATGATTAACCTGGCATACTCACTTCCCATGTGGCGCACAAATCTGTGTGGTGGTAGATGTACTTCCCTTTCTCATCAACAGGATAATAGCTTTTTCCAGGCTGAAAATAAATCACATTTTCACAAATATGAACAGTTGCTATGGCATTTTTTTCCTTTTATTTATCCATTAACCCAACCCAAAGGGTGGCTAGGGCATGCTGTCATTGTGTCCTTAGTAAAAGGCACTTCACCCTATGTGGAAGAGGTTTCCAAATCAGAATCAATCTGAGTCATGTACGTTACATGTACTCTTTTACTTGTACTTCTTAAACTGTTGCTAATGTTGGTTCAGCAAAGGTGAACTGAATGTTTACTGAGGTCTAAACTACAGAGTGAGCCATTTTCCCCTTAAAAGAAAGAATTCATGTTGTTGGCGGAGAGCATTTGACAAACCCTAGCACATACTTTGTGTGAGTTGTGATTTCGATTTGGTTTCTTTCAGCGGCGCTTCTCTGTGCAAACCTTGAAAGCCATAGGCAGTTCAATGATGTATAGATCCACATAGTTCAGTTTCAGGGCCTTCAGAGTCCTCTCCAAAGTTGGTCTGACCATCTCCGGGGGGTGGAAAGTGCTCCATAACTGAAGACATTTACAAGGAAATAAAACATAAATAAACATAAAGATAACTCCATTCCTTTTCTACCAACTCTGGTGTAATGTAAGTGTGTAAAACCATCCTGATTTTGAGTTTTGTGTATTTAGTTTGCAGGCACTATTAGGTGCAGGTTTTCAACTTCCTGTTATAGATGACATTTGAAGATTTCTCAATATTTACAATATACATTATTTCATTTTGAATGATCAATAATTATTGCAACGTACGAATGATTCATCACTCCAAAATACTTGGGTAAATGTAAATGGAATCAATGAGACTTTTTGAGGTCTATTAATTATTATTATTGCTATTATGCAGAGGAAACCTATACTCTTATTTCAGAATGAGAGTGAATGATTGAAGGCTCATAGTATTTTACATTATGGTTTATGCATAGTTTAGCCTTGTGTAGAGGATATGTGCATGTATATATATATATATGTATGTGTGTGTGTGAATATGTATTTTTAGTGTTTACCTTCCCACAGTAGAAGATGTCCTCTCTCTTCACTGTCCCATCTGCGATCTTGTCCCTGATGGCTTGTCCCACCTCGTGTTCATTGAAATAAACCAGAGCTCCATCAAAATGTCTGTAACCGACATCTATGGCAAGTTTCACACAGTCATACGCCGTTCCTTTGGGTGTCTGTGAGGACACAATTCATTTACATGTACTAAAAAACAATGAAATTACAGATGTCAAGTCAGGTCAGATTTAATACAGAATAGAATCATTTTACACAATTTCTACAGGTAGAGACATGACTCATTGTCCGGTCCATAGCTTAATGTAGCTGGAAGTTAAATCATGAAAATTGTGTTTTTAATGACTTTACACTTGCAATGTAAAACTTTTCAAATGAGGTGTGCCACAAAGGCCAACTTGTTTTCCTCCATGTATTAATCTGGACTGTTCCACACTTCCACATATTGCCTCACATCCTTGTCTTCCTGGAAATAGGCTACATTTACCATACTCTGGAAAGCAATGTTTCCATGGAGACAAGCAGGTAGTGGACACTCCAGCTGAAAGCTTTAATAGTCTTTAACATAGTCTTTAACATCTAACGTGCTCCTTTGCACAACACTGAGGCTTGTGTAGCCACAGTTGCCCTGACTGACTAAAAGCACTGGGGCAACTCTTTGTCACACATTCAGCTAAAACTAATAACAGTAACATTAGAAAAACTAAATAGTTCGCTGAGTTGGCTCTGTACTTTATGGTTCATTCTCACCGTGGCCGGGTCTCCGTACGTCCCCAAACCGAGGAGGGGGATCCGGTTCCCGTCGCTCAGTGGGACGCTGTGGCTCTCCGCGGTCAGGCTCATCTCGACAGACTGACAACTATGAACTAAACGCTAAAGACATGTCCCTGAACTTTACACCGTCTACATGTCCAACTGATTAACTGTGGTAAAGAAAACACACGTAGATAAGTGTCAGAGCGGATATTACACACACGGAATCATTTGGACTGTTACGGTGTATGTAACAAACCGTAGATATTTGTCCACGCAGACTTACGCAGTCCACGCAGACAGTCGCTCAAAAGGACCCAAAAGGACCCAGAGGGTCCCTGGGGGTCCTTTTGAGCGACTTTTTTTCAACCATAATTTTTAGCTGTATTGAGATCACGACGGTCCCCATTTTTTAAATGGTCCAAAACTCAGATCTCATTTACTGATACGTGTGTAAATTGCTTTTTTTTTTTTTTTACATTATCGGGCTATTTTGCCATTAAACGTACACCCGAAGTGAACTGACAAAAGAGGGAAGTGGGAAACTTGAGCTAAATTTATTCGAGCCTAGTATATGTCAATAATTCATGGTGCTAAAAACTTGGTGCATTACTGTGTTTTGAATGGGACATTTCCATTATAAACGCATGTCATGACTAAAACATTATAATATGATGAATTCCAACAGAAACCAGGACAAAACTTGTGGCTGTTTTAGTCTGAGGGTAAAGAGGCTCACACAGTGACCCTGTGACTGCCCCCCTGTGGCCCCTGGGTGAACACACAACTATTCCTCAAACATCTCCCCCGCCCCTCGGCCGACGCAAACTTGGTAGATCTATATTTTGGCTACTTTTTTGGTCTAAATAAAGACCAAGAGCTGGCCATGTCATGTCAACATCCATTTTGGGTCCGAAAATGAGTCGAGGCTGAAGTAACGAGGCTCTTGGGGCTGTTAGATCTTGGGGCAGCCAAGATTAAGAGGATTCCCAAAGTGACAAGGCGTCACCTCATTTTGAAGGTGACCAGAGGGTTAAGATGTGCAGGGTGCTGAAGGTGGCTGCAGCCTCCTCTCCCCGGTAATCCAGGCGAGGATTTTGGCATTATTGGATTTTTACGCACGTCTTTTGGTTTTATTTCCGCGTGTAGGAGGAGGAGTCTGACTTTTCCCACCCATCAGTGTTTAGGAAGTTGCTTCATTTCGGAAATACACCGATACTTGACCATCAGCTAAACTAGCTAGCTAAACAGTTTTGAATGTCTCTTTCGTCCATGCGTTGAGATTATTATTACGCATTAGTTCGCACACACGGTTGGAGTGGTTTGGGATGAATAAACCGGTTACTCCCAGCACGTATGTTCGTAATCTTAGTTTCTTTTTACGTCGTCAGTTATCCTACTTTTTGGACCCTCATGAGAGATGGAAAGATGTGATCGAGTGCATACGCAAGCCGAATGGGGAGCTCAAGTACTGCCAACATCACGTCAGGTAATGGGCTTTCTCTAAAGTGGTACATACGGTACTGTATCATAACGCTTAACAGTAAAAGTTACTCTACTGTTACTGTGCAGTGTGTGTTTCTTTTGCTCCTTCTGACATCAGTCACATAGTTACCATAGTGTACCTTTCTGTAGTACATCCTGTACAATACATTTGGTGCAGTCGGTTTATTCACGTTTATTTTATTCTTAAACTTCGCACTTCTTAATAATTGTATTCTATTTTTAGGCAGTTTGAACTTTTAATTCAGCAAGGAAAAAGCCCCACCATAGAGTTACTGAACGACTGGGGAACCACAAACTGCACTGTGAGAGAGCTGGTGGACATTCTGAAGAGCCAACAGTTACTGGCTGCTGCTAGTCTTTTATTACCAGGTAAAAAGACACATTAAATGTATATTAGTTGTATATCCAGTCCTAATTCTGATTGATATTTCCAACACAAACCTTCTCTCCACAGAAGAGGTTTCACTTGACCCAGGCCCTGCTGCAGAGCCAGACCTTGACATCACTGCTGTGATTGGTGAAGAGAGAAGAACCAGAGAGGATGGTGCTACAGTTCTGAAAAAACACTGTGAACAGGAGAGCGGGGAATCCAAGCACACAGGTACAACATGCACTTCATTTTTAGTATCTTTGTATCTTGTATTAAACCCTCTGACAGCCACTAGAGCAGGAGTTGCTCATTTGCAGAGGCAGAAAGTAACAAATGACTTTTTTTGGGCGTAATTGTAGATCTTTAAACATGTACTGGTACTTGAGTTTAATTCTAGCCATACAACAACAAGTACAACACATTTCCCACCTCTACTTATTTGTCTGTTATGTATCTAATAGCTGTAATATGTGCTTAGAAGTTTCATTTGTATCTGAGGTCATATTTATAAAATACATCATATAAAAAAAAAAATAATTACTATTCATTCTATTGGGTTTATCAAACAAATATGGTTAGTAACTACTTAATGAGCATGAGAAAAATTAAGTTTTTGCTTTATTAAGGCTAATTAGGGTGTAGTTATAATAACATGTTTTACACTTTGCTTCAGAAATATTGACTGCTACTACAAAATCCTTTCCTTTGCCTTGTTGATATGGCCAGTAGATGGCATCCTGTGACTTCTTGTGTTTTGTCTCAGGCCTGTGTGGGTTCCTGTTCGCTGACCTGAGGCGGATCACCAGAGACTTTGATGATCAGCCGGTGTTAGAGGGAGGAAGCAGACTGGGACAGGGAGGATTTGGAACTGTTTATAAAGGACTTCTGAATAACAGAGCTGTGGCTGTGAAAAAACTCAACCCTGTAAGAGAAGAAAATATTTTCGGAAACCTTAATGTATTTAAATTATTTATTTATTTTTTGAGAGATCATAACTTAATAAAAAATAGGGCCAGGAAGCTGATTTGTAGTATCATAGATTCTGGGTCATAGATTCTAAATTGGTTGTGAAATATTGGGTATCTTTATTAAGGGGGGTGCTGTGGGACCCCAGAATCTCAAATTTGGTTGCCACTCAGTTTTCTTTTTCAATTTTTGAGGTCTACAATCTATTTACTCCAAGCAGATATTTACAAACTAACTGTTAAACTTTAATATTTGAGAGAATTACCATTTCTGAGAGCAATCTCACACTATTCTCAGCTTTCATGTGGATTGTGTGGAGTCCCAAATATGGTCACAGACCAAATATGACCTTTTTGGCCCCATCTTTGGACCCTCGGTTTCCCATGTGGGAACAGATAGATGTTAATCAAATTTTAAAAATCTTTGGCATATTCTGATTAGTTTAAAGTAATAAAAACCTCTACTATTAATAGTTGAATTTTCTCAAAGGATTAATGACACAAATAATCTCCATTTGTGTTCCCTTATAACAAGCAATTGGTGTTTAAGGCTGTTAAAGGTAATTGAGCCTTGCTAGCAGGTGAAAAAGTACCTCAACTCCCTAAAAGTTTTTCCATGAGAGCTCATTTTCAAAAATTCTGCTTGAAATGAAGGAAGTTAACTCTGTTAAAATTAAAGGCAAATTTACAAATTTCACTGTTTTTTATTTTTGTACTTGTATTGATATTTGTAAAAGCCTAACCAGGGACAGGGGTTGCAAATTAGCTTGTGGCTAGAAGCCTTATGTACATTACATCAGTTACCTATTTGGTGGCAGTCCCTGACAAATAAACTAATAAATAATATAAAAATAAAAAGGTGAATTACAATTGGAATACTCATTGCCTGTTAAATCACAAAGTCTCTGTTTTTACAGCCATGGCTTCCAGTACCACCATATGTGTATCATTTTTGCACAAAAATATTACAAGAAGGCAGTAACAATAAGATACTGACATAAAAGTTACCAAAAAGAGTAATCTGGTAATCTGTTATTTGTTCAACTGATAGAAATTACATTTTAAAAATTCATTTAACTTTTTTTTTCAGTCAAATTTGAGATGGGTCGTAGGGAAGATTCCTTGAAAACGGCTGATTTCAGATTGACGGACTCTACCTTGTTTACTTTTTGTATTACTACAAACTACATCCTCCCTGTGCACAGATGGAAAACATCACAATGGAGGAGCTGCAGGTTCAGTTCAACCAAGAGATACAGACTCTGCAAATGTAAGATGATCATTTTGTTATAATGTATTTAAAAGACTTTAGGGAGGTAGGCCTCTAGATGTTATATGCAAAATTGACTTTTAAGGGCATAATCTTTATTCTCCTGCATTCAAGAAGCTTGGATGAGCTGCGAAACATATTTGACCCAATAAACTTTTGTCCAGTTGGTAAATTGAATTTCTCCTTTTGCCCTGATTCTACCTGCACGACAGGGATTTTACACACTGGCTCTCCACAATAAACTGCAGCATCTAGTTTACAAGTTAGCCTCCATTCTTCTGTTATTAATTTGTTTCAGATGAATATTGTCTTTTAAAACATCTAAAATATAAAATGATTATACTCGTACGTCATAGATTATATAACTACACTATTTGCTTTAAATGTGAAGAAATACTTAATTGGACTATTAACAATTATTTTCTGAAGGTTAAAACATGAAAACCTTGTAGACATGGTTGGATTTTCCAGCGATGGGCCTAACCCGTGTTTAGTCTACGCCTTCATGTCCAATGGATCTTTACTGGACAGACTGGCCCGCTTGGTAAAAATACAGCTTAACTTTATGTTACTCAAACTGCCATTGGATGAAATGACAGATCTCCATATTTGTTTCCATGGTTTCAGGGGGGCTGTCCTCCTCTGTCTTGGTCCCAGAGATGCTCCATCGCTTTGGGAACAGCCCAGGGTCTTGAATACCTCCACGCCAATCACCACATCCACAGAGATATTAAGAGGTGGGATTCATTGTAACTTTTCACCTGCCAATTCTGTTAGTAGAAATTTTGTGAACAGTTGTATATCAAAGGTTTATTTAAATGATTTATTCAAATGATGCCATTGCACTACATGACATCATTACTCCAGTTTGGCTGCTATTAGGAAGGAAGCCAAAGTAGCTATTAAGAAAAAACAAAGGCTTTTGAGAAGTTTTATCATAATTGTTTGACTCTCGACCAGTATCACCGATGCAATTCTAAGTATATTATTGCTGATGATCATTAAACAAATGTTTTTGTTATATATCATTTTTATTTATCCATCCAGCCATCCATCTACTTCCACTTTATCTGGCTGAGGCACAGGGGCAGCAGTTCGATGCTCAGTCCTCTGTGCACCTGACCCCTGTGAGCCCCTCTGTGGGTGCTGAGCCCACTGGTGTCAGGTGCACAGAGGACTTTCATTCATTTCATTTTCATTTCATTTATTAGAAGAGTTATTAAATGTTGTTGTAATGTTTTTTTCTTAGTGCAAACATCTTGCTGGATGAGGGTTTGGTGGCAAAGATCTCAGACTTTGGTTTGACTCGGGCCTCCTCCAAACACTCATCGTCCACGGTGATGACCGGCAGAGTGGTCGGCACTACAGCTTACATGGCACCTGAGGCTCTGAGGGGACAGATCACTCCCAAATCAGACATCTTCAGCTTCGGCGTGGTATGGCCTAAGACTTACACAAATAAATCAGGACTGTTGCCATAGCGATTATCAATTTAAAACTAAATATTATATCTTTTTAATGGGGAATGTTCTCAAGACAGAACAGGAACGTCAGAAACCTATGAAAATATCCAGGGTTTCAGAATGATGAGAAATGACAACATAGCGATTCTGAACAGCCACTCCTACATTTTGTTTGAATCCAAAAGGATCTGGAACTGGACCATAGAACGTGAAAATTCTCTGTCCAAACTTGAGCCGAACCAACCGTAGCTGCTCATTTGTCTCATGTGCAGAAGACATTTTCTCTCCAAAATTCTTTTAATATTTAGGACGAAATATATAACTTCTTTTACCCGAGATAAGCTATACTTTGGTGCTTCGATTGTTGATTCTGAAAAAATCTGTGCTGATTCTAAATCACTATTTGTTTTTGGCGTGAATGGACCAAGTGTCTCTCTGACTGGTTAATCTTCCAGTTAGTCCTGCCCTCTGAAATCAGGACACGGCCTCTGCATCCACTTGTCTGTTGTCAAAGCATGTGGTTCTGGCTGGTCAGGAAATAGTGATTAACAATGTAAAACTTAATATATTCTGAATGAGAAGAAGTCCTCAAATGGTTGCTTGTAACAGGAAGTTGAAATCCAGGAATACATCTCAGCAACTAGGCCATGGCAATTTAGCTTCGAGACCTGGGGGCAAATCTATAAAAAACTCAATTCACAACTCTGCATTTGAACAGTCTGTACAAAGGACCTCAAACTCCTGATCCCAGTGAAATTGTAGGACGTAAACACGGCAGATGCATTTCTTCAGAGTAGTGAAATTGAATCTCTTTGTGTGTATCATCTTTTAGTCTTTCCATTCCAAATCACTTTACTGCAAACTAAGGCTATTACCTGTCACACAAATATTTAAGATGACAGTGAAGGCTTAATACAGTTTGACCTTTCATTCAACAAATAAGACAATTGATTTATAAAGGTAGTAATGAACAACTACTTTTCTGAAATAAAATGTTTTCTGTAGAGTGAATCTGAGTGGTCAAAACTTCCATATCTCAGGACTACCCAGAACACAGAGAAGATGAGCTTAGATGGAGGATTTTACTTGACGTGTTTTAGTTTCAACATTAATATTATGAAGAGGTGGAGTGTCTGAAGAAGGAAGAATGTGTTCCTGATGTTGTTTTATATGTATACAGTACGAGTGTTAGAGAGTCTTGTTAAGTGACAGTTTTATTAAAAAAAATATTATACAAATTTATGAAGTTTGTCATGTTCAGGTTTTGTTGGAAATTCTGTCTGGACTCCCTCCAGCTGATGAAGACAGAGAACCTTCACTCTTGGTAAGAGAAAAAATCTCGTAATAGTCCATTACCTCAGCAATATTTGAATACTGATTTTAATACTTTAAGTAATGAATAGGTATTTTGAATAACACACTAAACTGCAGACTTCACTGTGTAGACTGGCTGCCCATATGCCTTCATGAGGAACTGGTACTGAGAGAGAGACTTTACTGATCTCAAACTGTTGCAGTTGATGTGTGTGTTCACAGTCAATAAAACACCTATGATATTTTCTATACTGTGAAGCGTTTCAAGCAGAGCTATTGAATTTTCATGACACAAGCAGGTTATAGACCCTTTACCAGAAAACTTACATAGGGCTTTTTATGTGGTTTTGAAATGTCCTGATGTGTAACGTGTAAGTGTAGTGGCCAAACTGAACCTCTGCCACAGTGTGCACAAACACCTGTCGCTATAGCCACGGGAGGCTATTGTTTCTAATTACCATTTCATTCTGATTCATGAGTTGTCTTGGGTGTAGCTCCATGATTAAAGAAAGCAAATAAACAACAAAATTCCTTTTGAATTTAGTGGTCAAAAACCAGTGACCGCATACCAGGTCACACACCTGACTGCATCATCAGAAGATGCACCTTCTGACGACCTGGGCGCCACCTGCAGGTCAATCAAAGCAGTGCACTTTGGCTTAAACAGTATAGATTTTTTATACGCCCGTGATAAAACGGGACGTATTATGGTATGGCGCTGTCCGTCCGTCCGTCTGTCCGTCTGTCCGTCTGTCCGTCCATCCGTCTGTGGACACTTCAAAGCTTTGTAGTGTCTTTAAGTTCTGTTGCTGCAATCTGATTGGTGGAATTCCGATTCTAGAATGTGATGATGTCATACTCATACTCCTACTGCAAGAGCCAGATTTCCCTATTGATTATCCGTCCGTCTGTCTGTCCGTCTGTCCGTCTGTCTGTGGACAATTTCTTGTCCGCGCTCTAACTCCACAACCGTCTCACCTAGGAATGTCAAACTTCCAAACTGCACCAACAATTCATCTTTAACTACGTGAACTACTCGTAGGTTTGACAAATTCTAACTTAATTATATATACAATAATTCAAAGTACGGGCGTATTTTGCCCCGCTGGCGGAGCTCTTGTTAGTATGGTGACACTGATTTGTGGTTAAACACAGTGTGTGAATATAATGTACGTTTGTGTGTTGTTCTGCAGATGGAGATGAGGTACGACATTGATGACGAGGATGAAGAGCTGACTTTGCAGATGTTCCTGGATACACACATGACTGATTGGGACATGGGGCAGGTGGAGTCCATCTATTCTCTGGCCTCAAACTGCCTCTATGACCAAAAAAACAGACGGCCGCTCATAACACAGGTACTTCAGGTGGATGCGCTTCAGTTTCATCCATGTATTTGAGCAAAATGTGCCTTGCCCCATGTAGTGCAGATGTGTTGTAAAAGCAGCTCTTGAGGTCAAAATCAGACTGCCATATATGGTAGTCATGCAATAGTCACGCTAAGTTTAAGGCACAGGTCTCTCTCAAATCAGTAATAAATTGAAAAAAACATACATATTGTGTGAACTTGTACTTCCATCTGAACACTCAACTCCTGGCTTGTGTTTCTCAACAGGTGGTGGCCGAACTGAAAAGTGTCATCAAAATCATTTCAGTGGAGTGCAAGTGAGAGCCCTGAGCTGCTCACATTATTTCTGATATGTGATGTTGCTCCAAAGGACAAGGACAAATTACACAGAATCTTTTTCAGTTCATTTTGCCCGAATGAGAACATGAAATTTATATCTAAATAAATGTGCAGTACTTTCACGTGAGCCGGCTGAAGTGACTTGATGTCCCAGGAATGTTATGGAGACTTAGGAGAGAAGTGTAAAGTGTAAATACCTGAAATGCATTTTTATATTACTATTATTAAACCGCTTGTGTATTTGTTGTTTTATTGTTTAATGAAAAAAAAAAATCTGTGAGCTTCATTGTGATGATTGATGCTGCTATAGTAAATGAATGACTTCAAACTAAATATTCTGCCTTTTGAAGGGTTCTCAAAATGTCTTTCTATCAGAATAAAACTGTAGTTGTGGATTTAAAAATCTGCTTTTAAGATATTTACTCAAGAAACAACAGTGTCTGGAGAGAATTTTCCCATACTGCCCCGCAGGTGGGTTTTTTGCTCTCTGGCACCAAGGATCGTGTGTTCATTGAGAGACTGAGGATGGAACAATGTGTTTGCTGATGTCTAAGTCAGATGATGTTTCCATGTTTTCCACTGTGAACCCCATTGGGTTAACTCTTATTGTGATTCTGGGCTATAGAAATAAAATTGAATTAAATTGAATTGAAAACAAAATCACGAATTTAAGTGCTACTTGTGATACTACTGCAAATACTTTTATTGCAACTCTTTTTCGGTTTCCATGGTTTCCTTTTGTGTTTGCCGTTTTTCGAATTGTATTTTTTCAAACTAGAGGTGGAAATTCAAACTGGATTTTAGTTTTTGACTGAAGAGGAAAACACGAATAGGCACGGTAACGTTGAATTTAAACTATATATATATCACAATTATGAAAAATGATTCACTCTAGCAGCATGCATTACTGTATGAAGTGTAGCGAGAGCGGTAGCTAGCAAGCTTAACTCTGGAATTAACCCAACAACGCCACCTAGGGTATATGGCCCTAGGACCAGATTATCTTGAGGTCACGAATTTTACACAGAAGGCCGCACAAGGTCTGGACAAAAGAGAGGTGGATTAGTTAACAAAATGGAATTTATTTAATTTGTATCAAAAATATTTAAAATAGGCCTATATTCTCATAAAAATATCAAAACTTTATATTACACAATTACCATTTAAAACCACAGAGCACATGTCATGGAGGTTGCAGGGCACCCTTAAGCCCAATAACTTGGACAATGAAAACTAAATTAATAGGCAACAATTTAAATCAAGACAATAAAATGAAAAAAAAAAAAAAACACAGCAAATCAGGCAATAATAAGTAACCAAATTAACAAAACAAGCAATGTAACTAAAGAGAAATAACAAAATAAATGCACATGCAAATCAACAAGAAATATACAAAATAACACACAATAAACATGCAGTTGCCCAGAAAGGCAAAGCTCTCACATTAAATGAGAAGAGTCTTTGCCTATTTAAATAAATTTACTCGCCCAAATGGGGCAAGGTGCGAATCTGCTCCTGAGCATGCGCACTATAGAGTGCAAGGCACCGGCCACAAGTGAATGAATGAACTCGCAGTTGTGACCTGCGCGTGTGGACAAAACCGGACAAAAACAACGGCCCCTTTAACAGGAGGTGGCGGCTCCAACGCGGGCCGCACACACAGCGCCTAAATAAGAAACACGAGTATAAATAAAAAGGTAATGAATTAACCCTACCCTGGAGAAAGTGTTGCATCTTACCGGTCGGTGAGAGGCGCGTGCACCTGTGAGCAGCAGGAGGAGGGGGAGAGCCGCGGGGGAATCGCGGCCAATTCCCACAACTTCCCAGGACCTGAGACAGAATTTGGTGTCAGCCCTGGCATTCAACCCAAAGCAAAGGCGAAACAATGAGCAGACTTACCCCGGGAAGAGCTCCAAGCCCACAACGTGCGCCCTCGAGCGCGCACTCCCACAACACAGAGTAAGACCACAAGACCTCTGTGAAGTTGGCCACAATGACCAGTCCAGACCGTACTCCTGGATCGAAGACCAAAAAGATTATTGCTGCCTGCACACAACACAGGTGGGATCTGCAAGGACTAACCTGATAAAAGGACGAGAAGAGCGCACTGGTTGAGATATGACCCCGAACGCGGTCCTGCGGGAACATGCACGCTGCCACCTCAAAGCCCACTCGAGGAGGTGTGTGTATGAGCGCGCGCCATGCGCGCACCTGTCTTTGTGGGTTAGGTTGATGCCACCCACCAATCACCTTAAAGGTGAAGCACACACCGACATGCCACAAAAGCATTGCAATCATTATTTTGTGACAATTAGACATGGCCAGTTTAAAAGAACAGGGTCTATTCTCTAATAAAAAAAATAAGAAAATAAATAAAAACCTTGAGTGAAGTTTGAAGAATCTAATAACTGCAGTAACATTACGTTGTACCACAGATGCAGACATGTTACTGGAGAGACGAGAAGCTGGAGATCAAACCAGCTGCAGAAACACATTCCAATGGAGGCAGGATCCCGACCACAGCTGCACAGGTCAAAATAATCCACAAATGAAGTGTGAATGTTGCACAGTGAATAATAACTGTAGGATAATTAAGGTGAGTTCCTGGTGCTTTCTAGGGCATTAGCAGTAAAATAGTTCTGAACACAGAACATTGTACCCAAAACATTAGACTGAGTGAAATGTTTTTTTGTTGTTGTTTTTTTTGTTATTGGGGAAATTCAGTAAAAACCAGGATTGTGTTTTCACTCTTTGTTAGTCCAGTGGTAAACCAGACTAGATTTTAATGTGAAACTGTATACTATATACAGTACTATAAAATATAAATATACTTGTAACCAATGAGATTGTTCCATGTTTTTTTTTTTTTCATTTAAAGTTGGACCAAGTCCTTTTTCAGGTGGAGGGTCTGAATTTGAAACCTTGGACACACAGTGAGTGTATGTTTGTGAATGCAGATTGGTCACTTGGACAGTCCACCGTCCTCTGAGCATCCTGCAGAAATGGTCCAGACTGAGTCTAAAGGAAATGGACTCACTGCACAGAATGCAGAGGTAAAACTGTGAATCATTACCGTGTTAAAGATATGCAAATACATGATGGGGCAATAGGACATATTCATAGTACTGCAGAGTTGTATATTTTACAATGTCTAACACAGTTTGTCTCAAACTTTTCACACCAAGAAATACCTAGGATAACATTTGGGTTTCTGAGCCCCACAGGCCTATTCCCAGTCTAAACTAAAAAAAAAAAAAAAAATAGGCCTATTATAGCAGTTGTGTAGTCCTAACACTTTTAACTAAAACATGATATTCTCCTGGGTTAGACCAATGATTGCAATGATTTGGGGAAACACAGATCTATCAGCATGTTGTATATTAAGAAGCAAAAAAGCGTTGGTCTGAAATTTTAGTGAAGTTGTAAATTCTGTGTACGTTTATATATCTGGTAGTTTCACTCTGTTGTGTCCCCTCCCCTCAGAAAAACCCTGCTGTGTGGGACGAGAGCGACCAGCAGCGTCAGCATGGAAACACGGTCCAGATTCACTGTCTGAGTGTCCAAAGATATCAAGAAATCTACCACTCAGTTGTGACCCCAGCTGCACTCTCTGCTCTGCCCACCAACGACCCCGCTGTAAGGGACACACTGTTAAAGATGTACTATGTCACTTTTCTGATGGAAGCTCCACCACCTGCATGTCTCCATGAAGAAAATGAGATGAAGCTACCAGGGCCAGGTCAATTCTTTCTTATGCCATAAAAACCTGAAACGGAATAAATACATGATAAACTAATGCAATACCGTGGAACATTCCAGGGAAAACGACAGTTCCAGAGGGGTGGAAATCAGACCCAGGAAAATCCTTGACACTCCACCTAAACACTTGCATAGTTCGCTTTTTAAACTATTTTTGAAAGATTACATAAAAATATTTATTGACGAGTGGAGAACAGGTTTCACAACTGCTACAGATAAAAAAAAGTCAAAAACCTAAACTTACTGCTGGAAGCTTTGCTGCAGTACAAGGACAATCATGGGAAAAATCTGCAATACATTTATTTTCTTGTTATATCAATAATTGTGTCATGCCACATGTTAACATGTGTATTTTAGGATACATTTGACCTCCCTCTGCTGTTCTGTGCAGGAATACATGACCCAGGTGCTGGAGCTGAAGCAGCGGCTGTGGGCGGCTGTGTACAGACCCCAGCTCCAGGAGAGGGTCAGACAGGACGGGAGTGTGCATGTCACAGAGACCTTTGACCTCACAGAAAACTACTATGGATCAGAGGATACAAGGGAATAAACTCAACTACGAGAGCTAGGCTTTCAGAATGTTACTCTGCAGTACCTTCTCTACTGAATGTAGAGGTTTCAGTGGTCACCTGGACACAGTTTTTGCAATCAAAACAGAATTTACAGGAACTGCAGGCCTTTTGCCAAGAAGAATGGGCAGCTTTACCATCAGAGAAAATAACACAAAAGACTTCAAGCTGTCATTGGGTCATTTGTGTAGTTTCTGTTTTCATTATGATTTAAAAAGAGGAAACACAGTTGTTTGATAATAAACAGCTTCACCCAAGCACTAACCATGAATGAAAGAAAAGTTTTTGTGTTATCATTCATATTCTCTGAAAGATGGCCAAGAAATTATAAATTCTGTCAGGGTCTGTAAACTTATGAGCACAACTGTAGGTTCCTGCTCCGGATAGGGCCCCCCAGGAGCACTGGGTCAAAGACAAATACTTAAATACTGCAGAGGAGCACAAAAATGGGTATATATAGAGGGGTGGAAACCAGACACAGGAAAATCCTTGAACAATTGAACCTGCTACATTCTTGTTATGGTGCCATTGCTAAACAACCAAATCTCCTTTCATTTGCTTACACAAAATACAGTCAGTACATTGATTTAAATATTTTATTCTTTAAAAGAATGATTCGTAAGAAAACAAATAAGACTGAACAGTTCTCAGTTATGGAATCAATGAGCATAAAGACGCCTTTCCCTTTACATGAGGTGAGCTTAGTTTGAGCCTAATATTAATCAGTAGACAGGAGATAGTGGCAACAATTGATTCATATTATTGACAGTGATCCCTTTCAGTTTGGCCTCCAATGTTGCATGGAACCAATGGATAAGCTTCCTATCGATGTGGTTTAAAGGTCCTAGAATATGCAATAATCCTTTAATATCAACTTTTTCAAAAACATATCGGAGGTAGGGGTGGGAAATATTGACAAAAATGTACTGTATATGGTTTTAATATATATCAAACTCTTTTTAGCAATCTAGCAGAAAAATGTGCGAACATGTGCCTGTAAATGTCTTGATGGAGGTTCAAGTACAGTACAGAAAGTAAACAGACCGAGACTCTGTCCTCAGTGCTGAAACATCACTTTATATTCTTCTTTGAAAGATTACACTGCCGTTTTGTTTTATTGTTCAAATGTTTTAGCATAATTCTTGTTGGAGTAGTGTTTTGTTTCATTCACACATAAGAATAACGCTGAGTATTTAAGCCCTGGAGAGAAATATTACCTAAACGCTTGGTCCCACTGCATGATGTCATTAGGTGACATCCTGCATCATGCACATTTTTATGATCTTCTAACAATATTTTTGTGACATTTTCATAGTGTTATTTAGTTCTTCATGATTGTGTCAGCCTCTGTCAAGCTTGACAGGTGCATTTAACCAGTGGATTCTCAGAAAAATTATTTTGTTGCCACTTAAAGGCTGCATTTTATTTATATTGAAATAAAATGCATACTTGGAATTGTAAAAAAAAAAATGGAATAGACTTAAAGAGACTATGAAAGCGCAACTGTATTTTATTTGAATACTTACTGAATATAAATGTCATATATCACTAACTACTTATTACTTTAATTAGCTGTATTTAATCAGTAGAGTTACTTTATGAGTGTTACTGTGTGAATTTCTTGTCATATATCGCCCATACAACCCACAACAATAAGTCCATGAATGCCAAAATGCTAAAAAGGTGCTTTAAATAGTCAACAGGCATAATATAGGACCTTTAAAGGGACATTAATGAGATGTTATAGTGGAAGCCCATAGTTCTTGGTCAGATCCTCAACAAAACATCACCAGAGCAAACCCAACACAGCTACAGTATGTACAAGTACAGCACTTTGCATAGAAAAATAAGTTTAATATCAGCAGATGTTTTTTTTTCCTCTTTATGTAAACCACAGTTATATCAAAAAAGTAAATTTCCAATATAAAATGTTAAAATTAATCATTATTATAGACACTAGTGAGGGTGGGCGATGGTTTTTCTGGACTTTTTGGAGCACCGCATTTGTGCAAAAACAACAGTAGACGTACAATAGGACATGTGATTTAACACTAGGAATGCAGGAGTTAGGTAGATGTTTTGGGCACGTGAACTTCATATTTGGGAGTCACGTATTGGCGCAAGTTCACTTTTGTTTTGTTTTTTTAGCTGGCAACAAGTTACAATCCGCAAGTGTTTTTTTGGACCATTGTGATTACAAGTTTGGAATAAACCTCCATTTGACAAGCTACAAATGGAAAAATAGCATGTTTTTAAGTCATTGCTCAGTTGTGTCCTTGGCGTGCATAGTGAGGGGGGATTTTTGAGGTGGTCACAACTCAGTTCTTGTAAGGTTGCGTTCACGTGAGGCTGCAACGTTCAAAACATTGGACCCATGTGCTGAAACTGAGATGGAGGGCGTCGGAGAAATGATAGAATGTGTTATTTTAAAAAGGTTCTGTACTCAATTCTTTTTTAAATTTGATTTGCCCCACTACAGATATATTGTATAAGCAGCTCTTGAGGTCAAAATACATCAGCTGTGCACCACCAGCATCCAATTATAAAATGTTTAATTCATTTATTTAGCATAAATTTGTTTCCAATTGACTAGCAAAAATTTGGAACTGTTGACTAAAAACAGCTGTGATGACAATTATTAGGTTTCAGCTTCCTGTTATAGACTGTTGAAACTTTCTTCATTGCTGGATACATGTAAACCGGCCCCTGCCCTCCATCTCAGATTTTGGCATCACATTGTGAACGTGAACGCAACCTATCCAATCAAAAACATAAGTAGTCCCCCCTTGTCACAGGACTGTCCCGCGGTGAGTAGAGGTGGCGTTGGTGCTTGCTGTGAGGTTTGGTGCTTCAGTCCTCCTCGTCGCCCTCCCCTGGTGGCCTGGTGATTCTGCGGCCCCCCCTCTTGCCCGCGGGGCCCTTGGGTTTGGCGAAGGCCTGCTTGTGCGCGTGCTGTTTGGGGTGCACCTCCTCGTACAGGAAGTCACTGGTCAGCTCGTCTCCGTTTTCGATTTCCAACTGAAAAACAAGCATTAACAGACTAAGTTTTAGTTTAAGTTTTATTATGTCATTGCAGTGTTTTTTGAGGCTTGCCCATAAACCATATATGTGAATGGACATAGCTAATGCGCTAGTCATCGTGTTCCCAATAGGAAGTGCGACAGGAGGTTCTTCCGGCTCTTTCTAACTCTGGGTCCCATTGACTCAAAATGTTCGTATTAACCCCGCGACACATGATACTGATTTATCATTTCGCTATTTTGTCCCTAGATCAAGATATGAACATAAATAATGAACCAATCAGATTCCCTGAGGTCGCTCCCGCTGGCATTAGCAACATGTTTGATTACAGCTAGTGCATTTAGTTGCTACGTTAGCCTTCTTCCTGCTTTCCGGTGAGAAGGGCGGGCACATTTAACCACCTCAACCATGACTGGATCTTGTGGTCGCTATTATACTCGCAGTCAGATTATATGGAGCTGGCTCTAGATTCGCTCCTGTAACCGCTAACAACAGGAGCTTCATTTGAGCTGAATGCTATGGGTGACGTCACCCTTGCTTAGTCCACTTTTTATACATTCTGTGGGCTGGCACCATTCTCACTGAAAGAGAAAGAGGAATTTTTTTTGAGCATTCTACCATGTTATAACATCTATTACATATCTCTTTTGACATTTGTATTAGCCAGGGTGCTTAGCCTGATAGCCATCTGACTTTGCTTGACTTTGACTCTGATTTTGAAAGGAAAAAAAAAAAGGCTTTGACAATATGGTGCAAAAATAAAATAAAGTTGAAAAAATATATGCATGTGGCAGAGCAAAACCTTAACATATTTAGACTAGGGCTGAAGGCCTTTAATCAGTTAAATGTTTCTTCCTCAAGTATGATTTGATTAGGATTTCAAGGATTTACCTGGCCCACAGAAGAAAAAGGATGAAGCACAAAGTGAGTTAGCAGAGGTCTGGGAGTGAATGTATGGGTGAGGGAGTTTATTTAGCCTTTTTACACAAATACGGTATTTATTTTAGTCATCTAACTGATGCACAGAGTAAATCTTCAATCAAGACAATTACAATCCTTATTCTGAGCTCTGTAAGTTTTACTACTAAATATAAACACATAATTACACCCACCAAACCCTAAAACACAAGGTTTTATTTACCTTTTTCTCAATCTCTATCTTAAGGTTGTTCTCCACCATGTCGACCAAAGGATTTTTGCAGCTGGAGTAGAGCATCCTCTCTCTGATGCTGCACTTATATCCAGGCATTGAATAAATGAAAACTGAAAGAGACAAGTTGATAACATGAAGGGAAGATTAGTAAAACATATAGCCGCAAGCGGCGATGATCGCTGCACCCCACACTAACCCTAATAACCATAAACCTCAACTACACTTTTCATATGCTTTACAGTGTATTATATTCAGGCAGAGATCACATATTAGTGATTCAAATTTCCCAGACCAACACATTCTCCTTCAGAAGAATTACATAGTACACCTTTAAATGATTTTTGAGGAGTCTTTGAGCCCCCTCCTGGCCAACAGTGAAAAATTCCCCATGTCCGTAATATATTTTTTGGCTCGTAGTCATGCATAGAATTTAATTCCCAAATTTGGTACAACTCTGATAATGTTGAAGTTTCATGTCTAGGGGGCGCTATAGAGTAATTTTCCATATGCTTTATAGTGTATTATATTCAGGCCGAGATCAGCATCAGTGACTAAAATTTCAGCACAATCGGACTAAGTCTGTGCCAACGGGAGCAAATCTTGACATTGAATATTGTTTAAAAATTTTGATTGAACTTTGTGGCTTCGCCGCACGTAAACCGTGACAGTTTTCAAAAAAAATGGAGGTAACTTTTGAAGCCGCACTTCTCTAGATGATGTACGGTGATTTTCAGCCCTGTGGGTGAAGCCCCTTCAGAGGAGTGCGT
The DNA here is from genome assembly GCA_030686955.1 of Odontamblyopus rebecca. NCBI lineage: Eukaryota > Metazoa > Chordata > Actinopteri > Gobiiformes > Gobiidae > Odontamblyopus > Odontamblyopus rebecca. The sequence continues at coordinate 8,639,706 of CM060659.1, read as the reverse complement.
TCAAACGCAACATGAGCCAAAATGCGAACTCTGCATTTTGAAGATTTCAATCCAAGATGGCCGCCTTCTGCTTTGTCAGGGGGCGTGGCCATAATAATATTTTTTGTTTGTCTTCACGTGACGAATGCGTGTACCATATTTTGTGGCTTTACGGCAAAGTTGAACTGGGACGGCTCTCATAGGAGTGGGTGGAGCCTAATATTCGAGGTGGTGTATTATCTCCATTTTTTGATCCCCACGCATGAAACCTATATTTTTTCGAATGTCTCATCAGTTCTGAACTTTTGGCAAAGTTTGGTGAGTTTCTGAACGTGTTTTGGGGGTCATGTTTTATTTCAAACTGTAGGAGGCACTAATGCACCAAATTAAATTTTTTCACATTCAGTCGGTTTAGGGCAGAGAGTTTAAGAACTGTGTCAAATTTAATTGAAATCAGAGTTTGTTTGAGCAAATAGGAGCAATTTGTAAATATCCAAATATTGTGTTCATTGTTTGTGGCTTCACTGCTCAGAGACCGTCAGACGGATTTGGGAGATGTGGATATTTTTTGACGTTCCGCCCCTGGAGATAATGTGGACCAAATCTGAGGCTGTTTGGGTGATGCCCAGTGATGCGTTTCAACTTTGCAAACTTTAATCCAAGATGGCCGCCCCCTGGTTTATCAGGGGGCGTGGCCATAATAATATTTTTTACTTGTCTTGTTACGATGGACGTCTGTGTTAAATTTCATGATTCTACGTGCAAATTTTTTTTTTGGAGTCATTCGTATTCCCTAATGTATATTTGCCTCGTTAGGGGGCGCTGATGAGCCATTTTATTTATTTATTGAAAGTGGAAATAGGCAAAAGTTAGAGAAGCGGAGTCTTTAACACGTGGCCAAATTTTGTGAGTTTTCGTCATTGTTCACTGGGTGAAAAATGGGTGAGTGAGTTAGGAGAAAAACAAGAAGAAGAATAATAAGAAGAATATTCTGATACGAGAACAATGTTCTGCTTTTTTTTGGCCGACAAACTATACATTTTCGGAAACCTCTGGCGCATTGCTACGTCATGGCGAGGGTCCCTGGTCACTAGGGGTGAGTCACGTCGCGTCATTTTAGTTCCCGCCCCCTATGAGCATCGCTGTGCGATACTAATAGGCCCTTCGCCAGCCTCTGGCGCTCGGGCCTAATTATTGTGTTCCATTATGTTCTAGTTTTAGTCCTGCATTTTCCATTTTTAATTAAACACATGATGCATTACTTAGGCCTGCATGACTGTTGAACATTACTGTGTGTCACCTTAAACACCATTTTAAGTTCCAGAACATTAAATACAAATGTCATTTTTGAATAACACACTTCAAAAAGCAAAGTCTAATTTCTCTATACTGACAGGAATCTGAAAACGTCGCAACAGGTCTGGTGATGGTTTGCACAGGAGACTCATGTTTCCAATTCATAATCAAGGGAAAATTACAGCTAAGCCATTTTGGAGCATTCAGAACAATCAAATGATCTATAATTCAATGATAAGAGGATAAGAGGGGGATTCAAATAGATTCTTTAAAATGGGCATAAAAAGCTATGGGAAGAAAGAAGAAGCCTCTGTGAGGCTGCAATAACACTGGTGCAGGCTTTGGCTCACTTTAAGATTTTTAAAATGAATAGATTGAAGCATCACGCTTAAACCTTAAAGTAAAGTATAGCAAAGTGAAGTGTGGCCGTAGTGCAGTGCATGAGTGTAGTACCTGTGGACTCCAGGTAGTCTCCTTCATGGGAGTGTTTGTAGAGGAAGAAGTGGTAGCGTGCCGTGTCTTTGGGGATCCTGGATGGCAGGTCTTTAAGCTCCGTGGGCTCAGTGCTGCACAGTTTAATGAGCTCCTGTTCAAAGTCGATTTTCTGAAAAGCCAAATACAAAGATTTGAGGACTAAAAGGTGGTTTATTAAAGAATGACTCTGAATTTAGGTGGAGTTAGAAAAGAGGAAAAAGGGAAACATCACAAACTTAGAATAATCTAAGTATTTTTTTATTATTCATTTGATTTTTTTTTTGTTATTGTTGCAGTTTTATTTGCACTTTGTTATTAAAGTGCACAATTAAACTTTTCAGGAGGAGATGGAGCCCCCTGCCTGCCTTTACAGTTATTGTGTATTGTTATTAGTGCTTTGCCTGGAAAGTTCATTAAATGTTTCCATCGTCACTTAATTGTGTTTAAGTAAGGATAACAGAGGCACAGAAGATCCCCTGATTTTAGCGTCCTGTGGCTCACTCTGGACACTCTTGTCCTGAGGAGGGACGCTCTTGTCCAGAGGCAGGATGCTCTTGTCCAGAGGAGGGACGCTCTTGTCCAGAGGAGGGACACTCTTGTCCGGAGGAAGGATGCTCTTGTCCGGAGGAAGGATGCTCTTGTCCAGAGGAAGGACGCTCTTGTCCAGAGGAGGGACACTCTTGTCCAGAGGAAGGACGCTCTTGTCCAGAGGAGGGACGCTCTTGTCCAGAAGAGGGACGCTCTTGTCCAGAAGAGGAACGCTCTTGTCCAGAGGAAGGATGCTCTTGTCCAGAAGAGGGACACACTTGTCCTGGGTGCTGTTACTCTCTGAAACTGCCCTAACACACGATCTGATGACCCAACAGCAGATTGGATATCTGTAACTTGGCCTGGTGTTGGAAATGTTTTATACCATCAGAATGTTACATAGTGCACCTTTAAGAATAGTCTTCTATTGAAAAGTTAAAATTGTGTATGCATAGAAAATGATTTTAAAAAATAAGAACATTTAAAACAGAAAATTATCCATCCATCCCTCTTCTTCCGCTTTATCCAGCTGGCTAGTGGGGGCATCAGTTCACCGCCCAGTCCTCTGTGCACCAGACACCTATGAACCCCTCTGCAGGTGGTGAGCCCATAGGAGGCTGGACCCATGTTGTCTTTTTCGGGCTGAACCCGGCCGGGCACTGGACAATGTCAGTCCTTGGTTTCATATAGTTAATTTCATAAAGAAAATTATTAAACTGCTACATAAAACTATTATATTACCAACACCAGTGTTGAAAGCACAAAGAGGTCTGCACCATCCCCTTTGTATTCTGGGCACAAAGACTCATAAGATCCAATCACACACACAAACAGTTGCCCATTGTTCTGAAAACAGCTCCACCAAAATCATTTCACCCCTAAACACCACTACAGGAAAAACAATTCTGATTTGAACACTGATCAAAAGGCAGGTGACCACTGAACAAAAACAATGACTTCTTTTCAATTTGGCTGTTGTAAGTTTGACTATGTAACTTTAGGTGGAGGTGCTTTTTTTTGTGCGTATGTCACCATCTCCTTAATGGAGACAGCTATGCCCGGAAAGCGCCACAGTACGGCATTAAACTTTTTTATATTTATTTTTTAAGCCAATGCTTTTGGCTTTTGTTTAAAACAATTTTGAGCAATTAAAACACGTGTAATTGAATATATTCATGATAGACACATTTATTGCACACATGAAGAAAAAGAAGACATTAGAATAACCCTAATCCTTCCAGGTTCAGGCTGTGGGACTTACCAGTTGTAAGTAGTTGATTCTCTTGTCTCTAAACTTCTCAAGTGCAGCCATTCCGTCATGGTGAATGGGGAAAGCCACTCCCTGAAGAGTCTGCTGCTTCGTATCCACGCTAACATCTGTCTGCACCTGAGCCAACCAATGCAAAAATATATGTTAATATGATAGTCTTTTTATTGGGGCCACAGGTTACATAAATACAGTATATATAAAACTAAGAACAGGAACAGTGGCCATTAATACTGTCAAATCCTCACACAGAATGCTTTGTTGCTAGGTTTTTTTCTTAACTAAATATTAGCCATATTTGTGATTTGGTAACTGTGACAATTCAATCAATCAAACTTTATTTATAGAGCGCTTTTCATACAAAAAATGCAACACAAAGCTCTTCAAATTCAGTTCAGATTTTGATCGGATAGTGATTCATTAGAGAGGGTATTTTCAGAATGAGATATTTCTCATTTTTAAACTGAGGCTGCAATAGTAATGTTGACCTCAACTGCCCAGTGCAGCAAATATCAAACACTGAAATAAACAGGACTTGGCTTTACTTTTTTAGATAATAGATAAAAAACTACACCTGTCATTTAAAGTGAAATATTTACGAACAACTCACAAGAACCTGAAAGGTCCTAGATGACCTTTTTCCACATTGTGATGTCATGTCATTGTAGATTTCAAGTTAAAGGTTAACATTTACATTGAGTTCAGTAGAGATTTGCAATTCCAGGGCTGAAATCATCCAAATGATTCTAGTAAAGGTGTACGGAGTTTGAAAACACAGTGGAGCACTTCCTGTATTACCAAGGTGGAACAGAGCATTTTCAGTTTAAGCGAAGAAAATCTGCAGGATTCATGTGTTAAACATGTGTGAAACTAAACAACTCCAGGTCTGTTTGTGACAAGGAAACAACATCTAACTAACAGATCAGAAAATGGGGTAATACCGGCCCTTAAAAGCAGAAAAAGGCAGAGTTTACACAGATAGTCTATTTTTAGTCACCTTCCAGTATCAATGCATCTGTACACAATCCTCGACAAGTGAGTACTACTCGGTTCCTCTTCCCACTGTGAGTAAGTCTAAAGTGACAAAATCTTTATGTGACAATATGAAATGATTTGAAGCCTGTCCTTGAGTCTGTCCTTTGAAAACACTAGATTTTGTGCATCAATTTAAAGTGTTGTTCTTCTGGTAACATTAATTATACATTTGTTGTTACCTCCAGACACTTTCAAATACTCTAGTAATTAAATGACTAGTAATCTCCCCAAATACTTGATACTATATAAATATTTCTTTCTAGCACTAGTCTAACTTGAGTACATTTTTGTCTACCTCTGCATAACAAACAGTACATCACAAGCTTTATACCCACATCTTTACTAAAAATACTTTGACAATATTAATATTTAAAAGACCATTCCATATTCAGACAGTAGACACATGCTCTGTGTATCTGTCTTTCTCAGCTGGTCTTCAGGGACATTTGAAGAGTGGACTTCCTATTTGCTGGAAAACTTTAATTGATGAGACTTTAGCAGTGGACTCAAAGCATTTCCTTATTTGGTGACACAGAGACAGAGACAGACACAGACAAAGAGAGCAGAAGAAGAAGAGAGCAGCCTGGATAATGAGGACTTCAAAGTCATTTCAAACTTTATGCAAATGTACGGCTGTCTTTTCTAATTTTATTTCTATAAATATTTGGCTTTCTAGGTCGCAGTACTGAACAATGATAAACCAGGACTAAACAAGGCCTAAACCAGGCCAACTCTTAATGTTAATTGTATTGAGCAAGCCTAATTTTATACTCTTTTTGTTTGTCCAGTTAAAACAAATAAATACATGTTCACATTTTGATAATATTCAAATTTATATCAGTGTGCACTCTGCTCTGAACCACAGTATTGCATTTAAAAGCCCCAAGCTGATCATTAACCATTTCAAAAGATTAGATGTTGATTTGATGGAATGTGATTAATTACACAGCCCTAGTGGTCACCCTCTGCTCCTGACAGGTAATCATGAGGTATTGGGTGAAGGATGGGTCAAATGCAGCCGACATATTTTCCAGCAGGATACATTGATTGAACAAATACATTAGCCATATACTCCATTGTGAGAACCATAGAATTTAGCTGGGGCCTTTAAAACTGCAGAACAAACATGGCTGACGTCATTATAGCAAAACAGTCCACTCACCGGCGGATCATTTTACAACCTTCTTATCTAATCTCTGCACCAGCACAAAGCTACCTGCCCTCTGTGCGTTCCCCCAGCTCCTTCAAAGCTCATGCACGAGGGTGGGGCTTGCCACATGGGGAATATAGTTTAAAAGGGTACAGGTTCAGGAGGAGAGGGCACAATCTGCTCATCCCCGAACAGAACTGGAGATGTTAGAACGCCTTGGAATGCTCAACAGTATAGCATTAAATCCATCTATCTCCATGGAGACCAGCAGGGGGCACAACCAGGCCAAGTTACAGGTTAGATTTGTGGAGAGGTGACCTCACACAATAATAATGCATGTTTTATCGATATAAATATCTATACCATATTTTTCGGACTATAATAGTCCCACTTTTTTCATAGTTTAGGTGGTCCTGCGACTTATACTCAGGTGTCACTTATATATGAAATATATCAGTTCACATTTAAACGTAAATGTAAAAATAGGCAACGCACTTTGACCAGCAAGATATAATTTCACATGTTGGTTATTTTCACACTGACAGCCACAAGAGGGCGCTCTAGGCTTATGTACCAGCATCTGCTGCGCCTCACAGTAACACTCCCGTACTACTGGCACTTCAACTGCAGCAGCCTTGTCCCTATTTGCTTAGTTAAATCCAGGTGGCGAATTTTCTTTTGTCCAGACAGTGAATAATCCACTGAATCTTGTCCTTTAGTCCACAGAAACTCACTGCATCAGCACCAGCTGTTTTTTATTCACTATATGCAAATGAGCCATGCAGCTTTAAGTTTTGTTTCTGTAAAAGTAAACAAATGTGCACAAAGCTGCATTAAACACATTATTACTCAGTGTATATATTGAGCGGAGTACTGGAAAAGTATGCAGAGCGGTGGCAGAGAGGACCAATCGAGCAGCAGAAAGAAAGTTTGGAGTGACCGAGAAACTTGTGTTGACTGGAGAAAAGCGGAGGAAACTCGAACTGCAATGAAGAAAACAAAAGATAATCGCGGGCGAAAAGCTGGTTTAGCTGGAGTTGGTGGAGTTAAGGTAAGTGTTCATATGTGACGTGAACACACCAGACACACGTTCAGCCTGTTGGTTCTCTGTTCTACTGGTATTACTATAACTCGCCTTTCAAGATGAAATGTGCGACTTATAGTCCAAAAAATATGGTAATTGAATACACAAGAGAGTGACTGTGGAATATTCCAGAGAAAGAGCAATGCCATCTCCATAGAGACAAGCAGGTGTTAAATCATCACCATAGAAGTTACACAGTGCACATTTAAGTCTATTTGAACATTACTATATTGACACATCACATTACATTTGAATGGAAAATCTTGGCTTATTGTCAGAAACAAACTTTGGGGTTTCAATTGAAAAGTAAAAGCAGAGTTCAGAAGGTACTAAGGAAATAAGACATCAGGAAATAAGGTTTGTCTCCCAAGGGGAAATCGTTTCACATTTATTTATTTACTGATTATGTTAAATTGCATTGTTTAGTTAAAACTGAAGCCATTTTAATTGTTTTTATAAGTCAAACAGAAATCTAATTGAAAATCAGGATCAATCTATTTGAAGAAAACTATTTTTGGCCATAGTGGAAAGTCTGTATTGTTTGCAGACTGGTCAGAAAATGTAAACTGAAAGTAAATTTTATTTGTTTTTAAAAAGACAAATTGTGAAAATCGCGATGGCTCAATACCAGGAAAAAAAAAAAGCTCAAACACTACATATTACATAATACTTAAACTTTTCAAACCATCCTCACTAACAGCTACTGCATTATGCCCTCTTAGCACAGCCGACTTCATTAGGCGGGATTTACAGTTAAAGCATAGATTGTTGGTGTGTGTGTATGTGTGTGTGTGTATGAGGAGACACACTAACAGCTCCATCACATCCTGCAATTCTGACACTTCAGCATCTGTGCACTTTGTGTGTGGAGCCAGAGCAGCACTTTAAACTTAACACCAGAGCTGACCTTGTGCCGTGGCATCACTCATACTATCCTCATACTCTGTCAGTGGAAGTTTACAGTTCACATATCACAGGATACGAGAGGAACGGAAGACTTAAGTCTGAATTTACAGTCGACATAGTAGTGTTTCAGTGATTATACAGGAAATAAGACAACAAAGGTGTAGTACGTAGCACAAAAAGGAACTACAGTCACAACTGAGCCTGGATTATCAGTGTTAACCTGCACAGAGGACAGCTTCAGAGGCTGCACTACTACTGATTAATGACTGTAGGTACTGATGTTAGGGAGTGACCATTCAGATCAGAGTCCTTTTAGGTGTAAACCACATGGATTTAGACTAGTGCTGTCAAACGATTAATGTTTTAAATCAGATTAATCACACTTAAGTATTTTGATTAATCACGGTTAATCACAGTTAATTATTCTTCAAAAAAATACCCAAATATTTTGACAAAAATGCAGTTTATTGCTGCTCGGCTTGTTGTTGGTGTACAAGTAAAGCCTTTGCTAGCCAATGTTTTGCTTTAAGATGCTATTTTAAACTTCTGTGGAAAGAGAGTTCATTGCTGCCATATCTGCAAACTACCTCAGTTTTATCTAATGTCCAGTCAGGCAGTTTTTTGAATATAAATTTGCAGCTGAGCACCAGTCACTGTCTCATCTGTGTATGGACAGACCTGATCACTGACCTAATAACCTGCGCCGCCTTTCAGGTCACCATCCGCACTTTCCAAAGAGGAGCATGTGCATTCAAAATAAATTGTGTGATTAATCTGTGATTTAAAAAAACATTAGTGTGATATTATTTTGTGATTAATCGCATGTGTTAATGTTAACGTTGACAGCCCTAATTTAGACATTAGGAACTGGCAATCCAAACAAGAGTCATTTGGGGGTCATTCTGCTTTCTGATTGGATTATTGTCTTGAAAATAACACAAAATAAGCATTAAAATTAAACATGAAATAGTTGTGAGTAAACAGCAGTGGTGAGTGTGTACCTCATTTAACTTGATCTGTCGGAGCTCCTCCTCTGCAGCAGTGAGGGGCAGTGGTGCCGCCTGAGACGACAAGTGTTTTCTGTATCCACTCAGACTCAAGTCCTCCTGAAAACCAGCACAGATATGGTAAAAACACAAGGCTCGCAATTTTACAGAAACGCACTGGTTTTAAAGTAAAACGTACAGAAAGGCACGTTGTATTCATGATTTTCTTACTTGGGTTCGTATTGGTTAAGTCTTGTTTTTTAATTTTGACACATACCTTTATTTATTTGAGTAAAAGATATGCACATTTTTGTTTTAACTGAACTTATGCCCCCAGTAGTTCTTCTCATATGGTGCAGCCCTACAATACTGGACTAGTGATATGTGTCCGTCTTATTTGTGTGGAAGGCTCCTCCGCTGAAAATGTGAGGAGAGGATGATGGATAACGCTGCATGAGAAGATGTTGACAGGGTGAAAGCACTGACTGAGCAATGGGATGATTTCTTTTTCATGCCTACAGCTGTTCAAATGTGTAAAGAACGTGAGACGCCAGTGGTTTCTAATTTCAAATGCCGTGTTACCTTTGCTGTTCCAAAGATCTCCTCCTTGATGTGTCCTCCTCCGAACTCCTTCTTCAGTGTAGCTCTAGTAGCAGCATATAACATTTTATGTCGCACCTGCCATACAAAGAAGTATTTTAGAAACTCTATTGGGATCATATACTTTGTCTTTAGTGGAAATACTCATGCCATTTAAACATTGTTTTGGCTTTTATGTGTTAGTTTTTCTATGCTTTATCATTCATCTTCTGCTGAATTCCATATGAGGCTGAGTATTTCACAGTAAAACAGTGAAACTATAGTCACAAAGCTCCACCATATACCACGTACTATATACCGTTGGTTATTTGAGACCCACTGTGCTACTATCCAATAAATATTCCTGTCAAATAAAGTTAAAGTTTGTTAAATTAACATTATTTGGAGGTTTTGATGGGCAAGAGAACATATTTTGTTAAAAAAACAAATGGACACACTCATACGCATTTCCTTAAAGAGCCTATATTCTATTGTCTAATCTATGTAGTTTCCTCCTCAGACATACCTGGAGTTGTGCTTTGTTTCATTCACCCATTTAACACACAAATCCTGCATATTCAGGCTGAGTTCTTCTCTCAAATAGAAAGCACTCTGTTCCACCTTGTGATGTCATGTGGTAAGTGGAAGTGCTCCACTGTGTTTTAAACTCTAGTCTATACACCTTCACTAGAATCATTTGGAACTCCCAATCTTGACTGAACTGAAGATAAAAGGTAGGTGTTTACTTAAAAACCATCGCGTCATGACATCACAAGATGGAACAGAGCATTTTGAGCTTTGGCGATGTAGACAGACTAATAATAAAGAGTTACTTAAACATGTGTGAATGAAATAAAACAACCACGGGTATGTTTTTTATGAGGTAGCAACATTCTAACATGGCTTAAAGCTCACAACACAAGAGTCAATTTTGTGTAATATAGGCCCTTAAATACACTAAATAATGATAACACAGTGCAGCTTAAAGTTATGAAACTAATGGCATACTTAGTAAATGCCTTTCACCATCAGGACATGTCTCAGCGTGAAAAGCTAAAAGCAGTCTGAGCGCAAAGCCAGGAATGCTGCCCATGCATTACACCATGTTACCTGAAAGGAAAAATACTAAAAGCTTCAATTGCATGTGGCAGATTTAAGCACGGTGGCTGAGTGGCAACACTCAGGCCTCACAGCAAGAAGGTTGCGGGTTCGATCCCCGGGTCGCCCGGGCCTTTCTGTGTGGAGTTTGCATGTTCCTCCCCGTGTCTGGATGGGTTTCCTCCGGGTTTCCCCCATCAACCCAAAACATGCCCGCACCCCTATGAACTAACATCAAGGACCATGTTGTCCACCCTCCTGTGGGCTCACCACCTGCAGAGGGGTTCATAGGGGGGTCAGGTGCTATGAGTATTGGGCAGCACGCTGCCCCCGCGACCCAGCTGGATTAAGCGGGAGAAGATGGATGGATGGATGGAGATTTAAGCAAAACCTGTCTTGCCCCAGTACAGATATATTATAGAAACAGCTCTTGAAATCAAAATAAGTCTGTGTGCACTGTGTAAGCTCTTTATTGTCTCATCCCGTTAGCATGATCGTTCTTGTTAGCTTTACTACGCTGCTCCAGTCTCTGAAAGGTATGAAGAGCACTTCTAAACTCATCGTGGTGAATAATTAGGATGTTCAGAATGCATAAGGTAAGTGAGAAAGAACTTTGGACCATTGCACATTGTTTAAAATGAACTAGTTCCGATTTTCATATTTTTAAATAAAAATTTGTTCCACTCCATTGACCCATACTGTCACAACATGCCTGTATTTATGTGCTGCCCGTTTTGAATATCAGTGACCTAAAATGTTACAGCTTCATTAGGCTTCAGCCAAAATAAGATGAGTGACAGCCTCCATGCAAAAAAACGCATTTGCACGATTAAAAACAACACCAAGAGCCAAGTCTGCACCACTGACAATGGAAATTTCAAAGCCACAGTAAACCCTTTCTTACACAACTGTTTACATATTGGTTTCCATCTGTTCATGAGGATAAAAATTCAAATATTTGATATGATATTTTATTTCACAAAAGAGAAATAAATGTTAATGAACTATGGACACTACTACTACAACTTTGAGGTATTAAAACAAATGTACCTTTATAATATTAGTTATTATAGCAAAATATATTTCCATTTAAATTTTTCACACCAGGGTATTCTTTTCTTTCATGCCCGTCCTGGTTCAAGTCTGAGTTTGAGTGTAGTCCTGATGTAGACTGTTTGGTCCTGTTCTAGTCCTGGTTTAGTCCTGATTGAGTTCTGCTCTCGTATAGGTTTATCTTTGGATTTAGTCCCAGGTTAGTCACATTTTTTGATGGTGCCTTCTAAGGTTGAACAATTTTAAGAAAAAAGTGAATTGTGATTTTTCTGGCAGATCTTGCGATTTCATCCAAGATTTTTTTCAAATCAAGTTTCAGTGCACATGAACATTTGCAAACGTCCCAGAAACTTACATCATACCATTTAAACACTAAATGGCATAACTCTAATGCAAGAATGAATTTATTTCAAATGAAGATAACTTTAAACTAATCAGAAATGCACTCTATACATTGCTTATGTGGTAAATAACTATTCTAGCTGTAAATGTCTGGTTTTTGGTGCAATATCTCCATAGGTGTATAGAGGCCCATTTCCAGCATCTATCATTCCAGTGTTTTCATGGTACATAATATGTTTGCTCCTTGCATCAGAAGGCTAATGGTTGATTAGAAAACCCTTGTGCCGTCATGTTAGCACAACTGAAAACAGTTTAGCTGGTTAGAGAAGCTATAAAACTGACCTTCCTTTGAGCAGGTTGAATATCTGGAGCATCACATTTGTGGGGTCGATTAAATGCTCAAAATGGCCAGAAAAAGAGAACATACATGTGAAACTCGACAGTTTATTCTTGTTCTTAGAAATGCAGGCTATTCCATGCAAGAAATAGCCAAGAAACTGAAGATTTCCTACAACGGTGTGTACTACTCCCTTGAGAGAAGAGCACAAACAGGCTCTAACCAGAGTAGAAAGAGAAGTGGGAGGCCCCGCTGCACAACTGAGCAAGAAGATACGTACATTAGAGTCTCTAGTTTGAGAAATAGATGCCTCACGGGTCCTCAATTGGCAGCTTCATTAAATAGTACCCCCAAAATGCCAGTGTCAACATCTACAGTGAAGAGGTGACTCTGGGATGCAGCTTTAGGGCAGAGTGGCAAAGGAAAAGCCACATCTGAGACTGGCCAATAAAAGAAAAAGATTAATGTGGGCAAAAGAACACAGACACTGGACAGAGGAAGGTTGGAAAGAAGTGTTATGGACAGACCCCACTGAGCTGTTGTGGGAGCAGCTTGACCGTCTGATACGTAAGAAGTGCCCATCCAGACAATCCAACTTGTGGGAGGAGCTTCTAGAAGCGTGGGGTAAAATTTCTCCAGATCCTTCAACAAATTAACAGCTAGAGGCCAAAAGTCTGCAATGCTGTAAATACTGCAAATGGAGGATTCTTTGGTGAAAGCAAATTTTGAAGGAAATAAATTATTATTTCAAATACAAATCATTATTTCTAATCTTGTCAATGTCTTGACTATAGTTTGTTCATTTTACAACTCATGGTGGTAAATGGTTTGCTGCGGTTTGAATCAAGTAAAGTCAGAACCAATGTCAGACAAAGATGTGTGTCTGTTTTAGGAGTTAAACTCTGGAATGAGACTGACGATCGGTTTAAGTTGATTAGTTCTCTAACACAGTTTTAAAAAACGTTAAAATATGAAGAGTAAAAAGATGGGAATAATAAGAACAAGGTAGAATATTGTTATGTCTGAGTTATTGTAATGTTGAGGGGGGCTTGCATAAGAAAGTTGCTTCAGCCCAATCCTTTTTTGGTTGTGACCAACACAATGAGGAAATGTATTTGTAAATGTTATTTCTTTATGAATGTTGACAACCAAAATAAATTCATTCATTCAGTCAAATAGAAGTCTGACTTTTCATGGAAAACACAAAATTGTCTGGGTGACCCCAAACTTTTGAACGGTAGTGTACATAGGCTACAGTGAGTGCTTGAGCAACTGCAGTTATTCTAACTGAAGAACTAAAAGAGCCATCTATGTCTTAACCTAAAGTAAACTTAAACTTTTCCCACCTACAAAGTATGTCAGACATTAAAATAGGTGGGTCAATCATCCATGGCTCAACAGCACCAAAATATTGTACTTCTGTCAAAAACATAGCATTATAAATAAATTATAGCAAAAACAGTGAACACCTTTTTTAAACAAAGACTTACACCACAAGTCAGGACTAAACCGGGACTAAACCAGGACTACACCAGGATTAAACCAGGATGGAACAAGGACTGAACAAGGACTAAACCAGGTCTAAACCAGGACTACACCAGGATTAAACCAGGACGGAACAAGGACGGAACAAGGACTGAACAAGGACTAAACCAGGTCTAAACCAGGACTACACCAGGACTACACCAGGACTACACCAGGACTACACCAGGACTACACCAGGACTACACCAGGACTACACCAGGACTAAACCTGGCGCACAGAGATTCACGTGGTTTGGAGGGGGAGACATAGGGGCGGCTAACTAACTTTACTATAAAGCGCTGTGGGTTAAGAGTTCAGAGCACTGCAAAAAACACACACACACACATTCAGCATCACCATCACCAAAATATGCATGGGTTTCAACTTCCTGTTTATAGGTGACATTTTGAAGACTTTCATTCAAAAGATATACCATTTTGTTTTGAATTATTAATTGCTATGGTAACAGTGGATTAATGGCTAAATCTCTCTGAAACACGTCTATAAGGGGACAAAACCTGGAACTAAACCTGGATTTGACCAAGATGAGAACAGGATCAAACCAAGACTACATCAGGATTAAACTGAGCTAAAAACAGGTCAAATGTGAAAGAGTAAAATGGTGGTAGAGAATGTAACTACAACACCAAGACATTTTGTTACTTTAAGTTTTAGAGAATTGTAATGTATAATACAGCTTTCTAGACATTGAAATAGGTCCAAATGTTCACCAAACTAAAGCCTGCCCTGATGTGGTCAACTCCACCCTGTGTCCCAAACTCGACGAGGAAAATAATATGTTGGATCGAAAGCTATTCATTATCGTCTGTAGAGATTTTGGGTTTTTTTCTTACCGAGGCACGATCCGGAGACCAGGCCAGAAAGATCCACTCGTAGCCCTGGTTGTTTTGGGAGTCCAGACGGTACAGGATGTAACAGGGAACATCATCCTCCAATAGGGGCAGCACCAAAGCATCGTACTCCTGCTCCCACGATTTGGAGGCTTTCCGAGATGTGCCCAAAGTCAACTGCTCTGTAAAGGACACCAAGCTTGTCATCTAAGCAATATGAGAAAAGTAATTACATTTGAAACACAGTTATCAGTAATTATAATGACATTATTAAATAACATGAGTTTATTTATTCTAAAAATACAGATTATTAAAGGTGGTCTGTATAACTTGTCTCCAAGTAATTGCTTTGCCTCTTTAGCACATATGTAGTTCCCCTGTTTGTTTTTACTGCAAGAATGCCTTGAAAAACATGCATTCTTTCTGCGAGCGGTCTGTCTCTCCACATATTTGACATGTGACTAATGAGACACTGACTCTGACACTGATATTGGTATTTTGATATCAGCCTCAATACTGAATAGTTTCCTGGATCAGCTTCCAAATATTGGTTCAGTTGATATCCTAGTTTGGCATATACATCATAAATCATCCATTTATTGGTCATAAATATACAAAGTTATTCTCTAGTTATTTATATTGCTGATGTCTATGTCAGATTATGTTTCCATGTTTTTCACTGTGAAGCCCATTGGGGCAACTCTTGTTGTAATTCTGGGCTATATAAATAAAATTGAATTGAATTTGACAGATAAATAACAGTTACATAACATATTTAGATCAGTTTGGTCTTATTTGATTTTTGTTTAAATAAAATCAAAGCTGTTTTCAGTCTGGTATCAATGAATCAACAGTATGGAAATCGTATCAGAATTGAGAAAGCTGGATCGGTGAATCCCTAACTGTGACTTGGCCTAATGCCTGTCTCCATGAAAACAGCCATGTTTAAGATTAATCTGGTGTCATACTGTGGAACATGAATGGCAAAGCAAAAAACATCCCCATGGAAACTAGCATGTGGCCGACCAGAAAACTTATACAGTGCACCTTTAACCAATCTTTTTTTTCATTTGAAGATTTCTATGAAAGACTTTAAGCTCATTGGAAAAATAATGAATGCATGACATACATAATGTAGTAGTAGTAGAAGTAGTAGTAGTAGGCCTGTCACAGTAACTACAGAGAAACAGAGCAATAAACCATAACACTGAAAACACTTTATGACACTGACACAATAACAATAACAGACTCATTTCAGTTAACCAGTTTTCAAATATATTACAACAAATGAACAGAATGAACCAATAATTAGCCATAGAAGTTATTTATTCTACTCTGTAAGGCTCAAATCTTACTTTTCTTACAAAAAAATGGCAAGAAATCTCACCACTCTTGCAAAGAAATTGTACACGCAGTAAATAATGACCACAAAAATATATTGTTCCTTTTTTCATATTCCGATACAGTAATTATTGTGACAGGCCTAAATAGTAGTGAACTAGTGGCTAAGAACTTATAACCATGATGTATTGTTTTGTTCTCGAGAGATTAACACAGACTGACAATTTTATGACAAAATCAAATTTCTGTTGTTCATCTGTTCTGCGAAGTCTGCACTGTGTGACGAGTTATCGCTAATCACGCTTGTGTTAGTGAGTGTGGCCTTGGCACATTCAACTGTAAATAACAGAAGAGTTCTTAATAACATACCATCCTCAATGACAATCTTCACAAGACGATATGTCTCTCCACTCCTGGCACTGGAAAACATGTCCTTTACATCGTTCCCCGCTACAAGAAACAAGACAAGCTCTTCAGCTCTTATAATAATGGGTGTGCAAGGTTTTAGAAACATGACATGACAGTGGCATGAACTCAACCATATTAGAGTACTCAAAGATGTCATTGCAGTTTAGTTAGAGTAATATACTGATTCTAGCAATATAACTACATTTGATGGTTCTGGACCTGGCTTGTAATTGTTCTAGTTCAGGAAAACACCATTTGCACTGTGCAGTGCGTTGTAAAAGGAACCATTTGCCAAACAAAAGGGATTAAAGGGTACATCACATATGTATTGTACAAGGCATTTTGTTGGATAAGAGCCATATGGAAACATCTGGCAGTCACTATCCCATATTATAATCATTTCGCTGACATGGACAACATCAGAAGAAAGGAGGCTGGTTTGGTCCTGCTTTAGTCCTGGTCTAGTAAGTTCACTCTCGATTTTAATATAGTGAATCATTCTCAGTTTTGATATAGGACATGTGCAAGTGTGAATTAAGATAACAGTCCTAACAGGAACATGTTTCTTATTTATGGCTCAAAAGTTAAACTAAATTGTAAAATAAAAGTGAAAAGTAAATGAAAAACAAGTCAAAGCAATAGTAGTAGTATTTGGTCTAACCTCTGACATATTACTTTCATGTAGATAACGTTGTATAGGGATTATGGGCTAATGCATATATGCCTAAAATAATGCTTAATCACACCTTGCATGTTAGAAGTAGTAATCACAGAGCATTTGGTTAAATGGGTCAACAAACTCGCTTGGTGGTTGGTCAAGACTAGAGTATTACTTCTGCCCATATAAGGGAACATGTGAGTCAATGGAGACTTATTGTTAGAATGACACGGGCTCTTGTGGCTGTGATCCGTGTATTTATGTGCAAACCTGCCAAACTACCAGGCCAGCAGTTTGTGGAAAACGAAGGCGTCGCCCATCCATCCATTCAACATCGGGGGAAGCCCTACTACTATTCACCTTTGAAGGCAAGAGTGACACAAATACATGGTGTACCGTGGAGGAGATTAAACAGCCATGTTATTCTGGGTTTAAGCAGAGGATAAAACCCCTGGATTTGTGCTGCACAGTCCTAAAACTGCTTTACAAGAGCGGGCGGCGCAGATCAAGTCGGCAAAGCTAGCACAGCGCGGCTAACTTGACAGTAGCTTTCCCTACAATGAACAACTCCCAGTAAGCAAAGCGCATATTAGAAAAGACCTAGCGGTATGAGAAAGGATAATAAAGAGAAATGAAGGAGAACAGAGGGGTAAATTACCTTGAATGCCCGTTTGATGTGACATTGTGCTAGAGGAGGCAGAAGGGTGGATGCAGCAGCTGATCCGCGAGCAGAGAAGCAGGAAGTGGACTACAGTCACAGGCCCCGCCCCCCTAGTGACGACATCAACACCTGTCACATGACCAAGCCAGTGATCATGTCAGAGGTATTATTTGAATCCATTCAAGGGAAAAGGATCAATATGATTTAGGTTGATAAATCAAGTTAGGGCTTATCTTTGTCTAAGCTATCTCACACATAATCTAAGGGGTACATGTGTGTTCAACAGGCCACATGTACGAACGACTCTGAGGGAACACTGCTTATCAAATTATGGAACAGTTGCTGCAATGAGATCAAACAAGCAACTTCTCTTTTTCAGCTTCAAATAACTTTTAAGAGAATAGTAATGGAAAATATTTCAAAGAATAATGATAGTAACAAGAATTGTGTTATAATTAGAATAATTGTTGATTTTTTTAATGATGTAGGCTAGTAAAATGTTGTATTAATGTCATATTAATTTTGTAGATGAATGTCCATTAACATGCTGTAGTTGAAGATAATGGTAAGCACAATAAGCTTCAGCTTCTGCCTACACCTGGTCAATGACTTGCTTATTTGATTTGATTTGATTATTCTACAAACTGAATGTGCTTTATTTTATGGACATCAATATATTGTATGTAGACTGTAATGAGTTAACATTGATCAAAAAACATGAACATGAACATGAACACTGTATGTTGAACCAAGCACGATGAGGGATGGAATGTTAAAGCCTTCAAAGCATAACCATCATTTAAAGGTGCTTTATGACTACTGTAGGCTAGGTCAGGAGTTTGGTAACTTTTCTGGTTCAACTGTCTCCAACAGCAACATCTGCCTGGAATGTTCCACAGTCTGGCATAATTACACATATCTATATTGCATATGTTTTATGCAAATTGCTTAAAATATAACTTTAAACCAATTATTGTTTTTATCTGTGAGTGAGAATCCCTCTCAATAACTTGGCCTGGAAGTGCAATGATTAAATAAGTTTAATGCTATATTGTGAAACATTCCAGTCAAAACAATATAAGCCAGTACTACTACTACTACTACTTCACTGCTCAGAGTTCATCAGACAGATTTGGGATATGTGGATATTTTTTGACATTCCGCCCCTGGAGATAATGTGGACCAAATCTGATGCCATTCAGGTGAGCGCCCGCGGAGGAGTGCGTTTCAGGTTCGCAAACTTTAATCCAAGATGGCCGCCTTCTGGTGTGTCAGGGGGCGTGGCCATAATAATATTTTTTGGTTGTCTCGTCATGATCGACTTCTGTGTTAATTTCATGATTCTACGTGCAATTTTTTTGTGTGTGTCATTCGTATTCCCTAATGTATTTTTGTGTCGTTTGGGGGCGCTGACGAACCATTTTATTTATTTATTTATTGAAAATGGAAATAGCCAAAAGTTAGAGAAGCAGAGTCTTTAACACATGGCCAAATTTCGTGTTTTCATCATTGTTCAATGGGTGAGTGGTTAGGAGAAAATAATAATAATAATAATAATAAGAAGAAGAAGAATATTCTGATACGAGAACAATGTTCCGCTTTTTTTTTTGGCCGACAAACTATACATTTTCAGAAACCTCTGGCGCATTGCTACGTCATGGCGAGGGTCCCTGGTCACTACGGTCGAGTCACGTCACGTCATTTTAGTTCCCGCCCCCTATGAGCATCGCTATGTGATACTAATAGACCCTTCGCCAGCCTCTGGCGCTCGGGCCTAATAATAATTTAGTTTGAAAATAAATGAGTTGTGTTCTAGGCCTATAGTTCACTCTTTATGTGTGCATGGCTACATTGCTCAGTGGGACTTTTCCATACACTCATTTATGCCATCATCAGATAAAAAAACAAACAAAAACAGTTAAATGCTGCTTGGTAATAGTCTGGTCAGGCAGCAGTAATATTTAACGATATGATGAATGGCATATTGTTGTGACAGCTGGTGGAGAGAAGCTGTTTTTCAATTTCTTCTTTTAATCGTCTGAATGACAATGACATACAGGGATGTAGCCTATTTTGATGCATCAATTTGTGTTTTTGGATCCACAGGAGGATGCACTGCAAGCTTTGACACAGATTTTGTCTGAAATCCCCAAACATCTGGATGTCAGAGGGTTTCCATTCTCTCCTCTCCCCCTCTCTCCCTCTCTTTCACACTCTCTTTTCATCACATTATAACTGCATGAATTGATTTTTACAGCAGCAAAATACTGTCTACTGGGAATCATGAGGAGCACATCATGGTGTCAAGTTCACAGCGACATTATCATAGCCAGAAGTTATGCACGTCCCTTTCACATTAAAATAGAGCAAATAAAATGCTTGAAGTACCATCAAGGCCTGGAAGTTCCTATGGGTTCATTAACATCAAAGTTTATTGCCAAAGTTTAGAGCAGACATAACAACACAAAGAAGTCCAAAGTGCTTCACAGAAAAGTGAGGACATAGTCTTATTAAAATCTTTTCCGACACGCAATAAAAAAAAGAAAAAACAACAACAGTAAAACCATGGACAATTGAATAACATCTTCCTGAACAGTATAAAACTTTAAAACACATATCCCCAGCCCCCATGTGCATTACATTGATGGTACGTTGTTGGGCAAAAGGCAAGACAAGTTTATTTGTATAGCATCGTTCATACACAAAATAAGTGCTTTACAGAATATACATACACATACATTAAAATCACAATAAAAACATGATCATCATAAGAGAGAGAGAGAGAGAGAGAGAGAGAGAGAGAGAGATTAAATAAGAGATAAGACACTCCATGACCATTATTACCCAGCATATGTGTGTGTGTGTGTCTAAGGTGGCTGGAGGGTCACAGACAGTGTTGGGGAAGTTAAATATAACATTGAAGAGAGAGTTTAAGAGGTAAATGCAAGACAGCTCCTCCCACCCGGACCTCGCCACTTCCTTCCTTTTGGGGATGGGGCCCGCTGCTTTTGGCGCGACCATAGACCCTATATATGAATAGGCGTGACTGTCGCCCGACTGTTCTCAGTGCTGCGCCGAATTGAAAAAGGAGCTACTTTCGTTACCAAATTTTCAGTACTAGCATGTACGTTACATTATTTTTACCCCCCAAAAATAGTTGTGTTGCACCCAAAACGGGTCACAGGTGCAGAAAGCACATGTGCATATTCTGCTCCAGGGTTAAGTTTACAGACTTGGGTCATTAGATGCCAATGCCCTGTTACATTTGAGGACAAATCGAGTTACAGCTTCCCTGCTCTACAGTTAAGGTGCATTGTAAATGTTCTGGTGGAGAGTCTGCCACCTGCTTGTCTCCATGGAAATGTTACTGCTTTGCCTGGAATGTTCCACAGTGCAGCATTGATTTTATCTCATGGAGATAAGCAGGTGACCCACCACACCAAGTTATACATCAGATTTTCAGATCTGTGGAGAGATGGGCCTGCTCACAGTTTTTCTAGGTATGTTTGAGCAATCAAAACATTGCATAGGCGACATTTAATGCCATACTGTGCAGCATTCCAGGGAGCACAATATCACCTCCATGCAAGCAAATGGACCCTCCACCGGAAAATAATAAAATAAATATAGCCGCAAGTGACAATGATCGGCTCTTGCATGTGCCTATGCCGCACCCCACAAACTCCTTGCCCAGCAAACAGCATGCCCTACTAACACCGTGCCCAGCACGTCGCGCCCAGCAAATGTTGCGCCCAGCAAATGTTGCACCCAGCAAATGACATGCCCCACACTAACCCTAATAACCATAAACCCCAACAACACTTTTCATATGCTTTGCAATGTATTATATTCAGGCCGAGATCACGTATTAGTGATTCAAATTTCCCAGACAAACAAAACAGAAAAATTACATAGTGTACCTTTAAATGATTTTTGAGGAGTCTTTGCGCCCCCTCCTGGCCAACAATGAAAAATTCACCATGTCCATTATGCATTTTTTTTGCTTGTAGTCATGCATAGAATTCCCAAGTTTGGTACAAATCCGATAATGTTGGCATTTCATTATACTAGGGGGGACTATAGTGTAATTTTCCATATGCTTTATAGTGTATTATATTCAGGCCGAGATCAGCATCAGTGATTCAAATTTCAGCACGATCGGACTAAGTCTGTCCCAACAGGAGCAAATCTTCACATTGAATATTGTCAAAATTTTGATTGAACTTTGTGGCTTCGCCGCATTTAAACCATAACAGTTTTCAAAAAAATGGAGCAAGCGTTTGAAGCTGCACTTCTCTAGATGATGTACGGTGATTTTCAGCCCTGTGGGTGAAGCGCCTTCAGAGGAGTTCGTTCAAACGCAACATGAGCGGAAATGCGAACTCTGCATTTTGAAGATTTCAATCCAAGATGGCCGCCTTCTGCTTTGTCAGGAGGCGTGGTGATAATAATATTTTTTGTTTGTCTTGACGTGACGAATGTGTATACTGAATTTCGTGGCTCTATGACAAAGTAGAGCTGGGATTGCTCCCATAGGAGTGGGCGGAGCCTAATATTCGAGGTGACGTATTATCTCTATTTTTTTGATCCCCCGCATGAAACCTATATTTTCTCAAATGTCTCATCATTTCTGAACATTTGGCAAAGTTTGGTGAGTTTTTAAACATTTTTGAATGTGTTTGCGGGGTCACGTTTTATTTCAATCTGTAGGGGGCGCTAATGCACCAAATTTAATTAAAATCAGAGTTTGTTTGAGCAAATAGGAGCAATTTGTAAATATCCAAAACTTGTGTTCATTTTTTGTCGCTTCACTGCTCAGAGATTGTCTGACGGATTTGGGATATATGGATATTTTTTGACGTTCCACCCCTGGAGATAATGTGGACCAAATTTGAGGTCATTCGGGTGAGCGCCCGCGGAGGAGTGCATTTCAGCTTTGCAAACCTTAATCCAAGATGGCCGCCTTCTGGTGTGTCAGGGGGCGTGGCCATAATAACATTTTTATTTGTCTTATCATGACCGACTTCTGTGTTAAAATTCATGATTCTATGTGCCAATTTTTTTTGGTGTCATTCGTATTCCCTAATGTATTTTTGTCTCGTTAGGGGGCGCTGACAAGCCATTTTATTTATTTTTTGAAAATGGAAATAGCCAAAAGTTAGAGAAGCGAGTCTTTAACACGTGGCCAAATTTCGTGAGTTTTCGTTATTGTTCACTGGGTGAAAAATGGGTGAGTGCGTTAGGAGAATAAATAAATAAATAAATAAATAAAATAAAATAAAATAAAATAAAATAAAATAAAATAAAATAAAATAAATAATAATAATAATAATAATAATAATAATAATAATAAGAAGAAGAAGAAGAAGAAGAAGAAGAAGAAGAAGAAGAAGAAGAAGAAGAATATTCCGCTTTTTTTTGGCCGACAAACTATACATTTTCGGAAACCTCTGGTGCATTGCTACATCATGGCGAGGGTCCCTGGTCACTACGGTCGAGCATAGACTGTATAAAAGATATATACGGTCTATGCGGTCGAGTCACGTCGCGTCATTTTAGTTCCCGCCCCCTATGAGCATCGCTATGCGATACTAATAAGCCCTTCGCCAGCCTCTGGCGCTCGGACCTAATAAACAGAGCTCATTTTAAACTTTATTGTGAAAAACCTCCCGGGAAGCACTCCCCACACACTCCCGTTAACCTGCCGAGCTACAAACGTGATGCTGTGCGCCTCCAGCTCCATCTCCATCCCAGGTCTACAGCAGCAGCGACAGCTTCCTCTTCTCCCCGACATCAGTACCTGTCACCCGGCTGCACCTCCACCGCGCGTTCGGCTGTCGATTCACCGTTTTCGGCCACTTCCCAACCGTGCCTCGCTCTCCTTTCACCTTCGCCCGGTGCATGGCCTCTCTATGGGACGATGGCAGAGGGGGATTATTTGCCTGTTCTGTCGTTTACGCACAACAACAGGTCGCGCCGGTAAAACCCCGACCACACCGCTTTAGCACGCCGGATTTGGGACACCTTTTCGGGGCGCGGATGTGGCAGCTCAGCCCTGGTCTGGAGGAGGAGCAGGTGCGGGCACATTTATTATGATCACATTCGCCATGGGCTAAATAGAGCCCAGATATATCGTGTTTGTCATCGAGTAATCGCCTCTGATGCGTGTTTGGGGCATTTGGCGTCAGCTGTGATATTAGTCATGAAGCAGAGACTATCCAGCACAAGAGCAGGAATGGCAGGACATGAGGGACACTTTTAGTGCATTTTCTTTCTTTCTCCTTCTTAATTGTGTTGTATGGTAGCCACAGAGGATCATACAAGCTATTTGTGCCAGTACCCAGCCTGGATAAATGGCAATATTCCACATGGATGTGTCAGGGAAGGCATCTGAAATAGCCCAGGACCGGGCAAGTCTCAAGTAAGTCTCAAGTCTTTGACTGCAAGTCTGAGTCAAGTCCCAAGTCAAATACAGGCAAGTCCAAGTAAGGTCTCGAGTCACTGGCCCATAAGTCCAAGTCAAGTCCAAATCGTCTGCTTTGACCTTCAAGTCATTTCAAGTCTTGCAATTTATATGATTTTTAAGATAAATTGTACTTAAAAAGTCATAGTATTTTTATATATGAGTATTTATATAAGTTGTAGAAGTGCAAATTCTTCCTTTTTAAATGTTTTGACAAGATCTTAGTGTGAATCATTACGGTCAGGATAGAAAGAATTTGGATTTAAAACTGCTCCTCAAGTTTGAGTCAAATCCCAAGTCACTGACATTCAAGTCCAAATCGAGTCCGAAGTCTTAGTCCATTTTACCAAGTCAAGTCTCATGTCCTAAAGACAGTGACTCAAGTATTGTATTGTTATTGTTGTATTGTATTTGTTATAAGTTTAGACTCTATTTTATGAAACACCAAATTTAATCGTATATTAATCTATTCACATAATCAGGATAGACTTTAAAGCAAAGACAAAAAAAAAAAGTCTAATTTGTTTCTCAGTTGTTTCACATGCTTTTTCTGAGAGGTTTATCTTAGACCTCAAATGATCATTAAGTTTGAATTGACTGCATCTCAGTTTGATTAGGATTCAGTTACACGGCTCTAATCCGATCTAAACAAATCATATGCAAAGTACAGCAAATGGACGTTATTTGTTGTTTTGAGCTCAGAAGGGTCAGTACTAGACTATGTGTGTTCTATGACTGCACATTTAATATTTCAGTTCCCATACGAAAACAATGCAATGCAGTATAGCCTATGTTCACCCTGGTGCTTTTTGTGTAGTTAAAGGGCCCTGTATTACACAAAATGGACTCTTGTAAGCTTTAAACCATGTATAATGTTGTTACTTGAGTAGCTAATCCTTTATTATTAGTCTGTCTACATCTCCAAAGTTTAAAATGCCCGGTTACCTTTTACTTTTAGTTAGGTAGAGATTGACAATTCTAAAGCAAAGGTGTATGAAGTTTAAAAATACAGTGGAGCACTTCCTGTAATAACCACACAACATCACAGCCTAAATCTGCAGAGTGTTAAACAAGTGTGAACGAAACAAAACACAACGCCAGGTCTGTTTGTGATGATTAAACAACATTATAACATAGATCAGAAAATAGCATAATATAGGCCTTAAAGGTGTAAAGTGATGGCTCATCTTTTATCCAAAACACAGTCCACTGCTCTATCTTTGTGTTTGCAGGTTCTTACATGAGCAGAGTGTAAACAATAGAAGCTCATTTAATGCGACTTATGGACCTGAAACAAAACAAGTGCTGGAGAAATCAGGAGCTTAACTTTTTTAAGATAATGAAAACAAAATAGGAGGCTTTGGTTGAATGAAATTTAACATACCATACTGCATATATTTAGGATTGTCATGATAATAATACGTTTTGAAGAACAATATATTGCTATAGACTGCAAATAATTCTAAGGAAGTCAGTAAATATGCTATTTCCCATAATCTGAGGGTGCTGATTCCAAATATTTTGTTTATCAAGCTGAATTCTGAGTTTTATGGCTGCTAAGACGCCAATCAAATGAAAGTTCCCTTTAATTGAATGGGTTTCATATAAAGTCCAGTAAACAAATAGCAACATACTGCATGTATATATCAGATAAATATTATAACTAAGATAGAAATCACCACATGACACCTAATTAGCATAGTGAAATAAAACAACAAGGCAGCTTTTTAAAGTAGACAAGGATTATTTTCACGAAGAGAAGTCCTGAGGGGAAATTTGAGGAAAAGTTAGTAAATTTTCTTTTTTTCTTTTGTTTGTTACATAATTTGAGTGTGCTGATTCTGAATATTTTGTTTACCAAGCTGTATAATTTGTATATTAATATGGGACTTGTTTTTTCCTTAAAAATATATATATGTGTATATATATATATAGATATAGATATAGATATATATATATATATATATATATATATATATATATATATATATATATATATGTAGTATAATATATATATATAGTAGTATAGTAAGTAGTCAATAAAACAAAATAGTGCTGAAGTCATAATATTCTGTTTTCTTAACATATTGTCTGGAATCAAGGTAAGAAAACAAGTTATAGCAGGGGTCATAATAATAATAATAATAATAATAATAATAATAATAATAATAATATTGCGTGCGCCTACGCTGCACCCCGCAAACACCGTGTCCCGCAAACGACTTGCCCTGCACATTGCGTCATACAAACGTTGCGCCCCAAACTAACCCTAATAACCGTAAACCCCAACCACACTTTTCGTGTGCTTTACAGTGTATTATATTCAGGCCGAGATCACGCATTAGTGATTCAAATTTCCCAGGCCAACACATCCTCCATCAGAAAAATTACATAGTGCACCTTTAAATGACTTTTGTGGAGTCTTTGCGCCCCTGGTGGCCAACAGTGAAAAATTCGCCATGTCCGTAATGTATTTTTTTTGCTCATAGTCATGCATAGAATTGAATTCCCAAATTTGGTACAAATCTGATAATGTTGGCATTTCATTATACTAGGGGGCGCTATAGAGTAATTTTTCATATGCTTTATAGTGTGTTATATTCAGGCCGAGATCAGCATCAGTGACTCAAATTTCAGCACGATCGGACAAAGCCTGTGCCAACGAGAGCAAATCTTGACATTGAATATTGTTTAAATTTTGATTGAACTTTGCGGCTTCGCCGCACGTAAACCATGACAGTTTTCAAAAAAATGGAGGTAACTTTTGAAGCTGCACTTCTCTAGATGATGTACGTTGATTTTCAGCCCTGTGGGCAAAGCACCTTCAGAGGAGTGCGTTCAAACGCAACATGAGTGAAAAGGCCGACTCTGCATTTTGAAGATTTCAATCCAAGATGGCCGCCTTCTGCTTTGTCAGGGGGCTTCGCCATAATAATATTTTTTGTTTGTCTTCACGTGACGAATGCGTGTACTGAATTTTGTGGCTCTACGACAAAGTTGAGCTGGGTCCGTTCCATAGACCGTATATATGAGTGGACTAAGCTATCCCGTTAGCCGCCGCATGCCAAATAGGAAGTGCGCCAGGAGGCTCATCCGGCTCCTTCTCTCCCTTTTTCCCCATTGACTTACATTGGGATCTGATCGCTCCTCTCTCTGCACGTGTTGCGGTAAGCCTCGTCATTTTGGTCTTAAAATGTTTGTATGAACCCGCTCTACATGGTCCTGAATTTTTCTTCGCTATTTTATCCGTCAAAAAAACCTATTCATAACATAGAGCCTGGCTCCAGATTTGCCCCTGTAACCGTTAGCATCGCGAGCCTCATTTGAGCGGCGCTAAACGCTATGGGTGATGTCACGCTCACTTAGTCCACTTCTTTTATACAGTCTGTGATCGGCTTCCATAGGAGTGGGCGGAGCCTAATATTCAAAGTGGCGTATTATCTCCATATTTTGATCCCCATGCATGAAACCTATATTTTCTTGAATGTCTCATAATTTCTGAACTTTTGGCTGAAGTTTGGTGAGGTTTTGAACGTTTTTCAATGTGTTTGCGGGGTCACGGTTTATTTCAGTCTGTAGGGGGCACTAATGCACCAAGTTAAACTTTTTCACATTCAGTGGCTTCAGGGCAGAGAGTTTAAGAACTGTGTCACATTTCATTGAAATCAGAGTTTGTTTGAGCAAATAGGAGCAATTTGTAAATATCCAAAAATTGTGTTCTTTTTTTGTGGCTTCGCTGCTCAGAGACCGTCAGACGGATTTGGGATCTGTGGATATTTTTTGACGTTCCGCCCCTCGAGATAATGTGGACCAAATCTGAGGCCACTTGGGTGAGCACCCGCAGAGGAGTGCATTTCTGCTTCGCAAACTTTAATCCAAGATGGCCGCCTTCTGGTGTGTCAGGGGGCGTGGCCATAATATATTTTACTCATCTTGTCATGATTGACTTCTATGTTAAATTTCATGATTCTACGTGCAAATTTTTTTTGGTGTCATTCGTATTCCCTAATGTATTTTTGTCTCGTTAGGGGGCGCTGACGAGCCATTTTATTTATTTATTGAAAATGGAAATAGCCAAAAGTTAGAGAAGTGGAGTCTTTAACACGTGGCCAAATTTCATAAGTTTTTGTCATTGTTCACTGGGTGTAGGCCCTTATTTACCTTAATTATGGGTATATTCCTAGTCCGCACTGCCAACATTCTGGCATGGGTGATCTGGAGCACTGTGACAACTATTTGCTTGTCTTATACCATACTTGGATCTGCAGCACTTCTTTCTCTCAACTCCTTCTCACTCTTTAAACACAGCATAAAAACACACATTAAACACAACATGAAATATAAAGCTTAAAAGAGTGTGTAGAAAAGTGTTTTATAAAAATGATCCATTAAATATCCATCATGAGCCAATGAAGGGGGCAGGTTTCCCCAAGGGCAGGTTTGAGATTGTGTTGACATACTTATAGGACAATAAACCTATAGAGACTTTAAAATGCTAATTACATACATTAATGATTTAAACATATTCACTGTAAAATAGACATTTTTTATATATAAATTCTATTTAAACTACGTAATAGCACAAAACAAACACTAGATTCCCTGATTTATATTACTCTTTACTTAATATTTTTTCTCTATGTTAAATTCCCACCCCAGATGCCCCGGAAAGATATGTTTTCACCCAGCCCCAGTTTAAATTTGGGGCAGATCCCCGGTGCATTGAAAAGCTGCTTACTGTTGTCGACTGTGTCCAAAGTTTACAGAAATCATCACATTCTCATCAGCACAGTTCATATTAATGGCTCAGAGCCGCTCGACAGGTCCACAGAAGCACGAGCCAGTGTAATGTAATAGCAGCACGGGGGTTCCACTTTGAGAGGCCCATTTCTGAACTCATCGTCTATTTTTATTGTCAACTTCCAAAACATCTATTTATACACAAGCTATACATAAATACACAGCCATATATAATCTCTATAGTAAATGGACACACTTCTATCTTTTCTGAAGTATATTTTGTAAGATCAGCAAAAGTTCAACATATCAAAGACTTTGGGGTCTATTATGTATATATTTGTCATTTAAAAGTGCTAAAAATTTTGATAACAGAAGGCTGCCCCTTAAAATGGGTTTATCTCGTGTTTTTGAGCCTTCAAAGTTAGTATCAAAGTTGGATTTAGAATTGTTATGGATCCACTCTTATTTGAACACACATTATGCAACTTTTCTAGTGCTACCTGCTTGTTGCCATGGAGATGTTATTGCATTGTTTGGAAAGTTCTAAGTTCTACAGTAAACTTAGGCACTAGGCCAAGTTACAGGTCAGGTTTAATGCTATTATATACTTTATATGCTAAACAAAAACCTCTCTTTGGAGATAAGCAGGTAGCCAACCCTCCACCAGAAAAGTTACGTGTTGTATCTTTAAAGCTTCTATATTACACAAGATTGGCCCTTAAAAGCTTTAGTCATGTTAGAATGTTATTACCTTCTCAAAATCATATCTGGAGTTGTTGTTTTTGTGTGTGTGTGTAATTTACATGTTTGAGTAACTCTTTATTTTGAATCTGTTTGCATCTCTAAAGATCAAAATGCTCTTTTCCACCTGGTGATGTCATGTAGTGGTAGTTTTCAAGTCGACAGCTCCTTTTACCTTTAGTTCAGCAGAGATGGGCAGATGAGATGTGGCCATACCGGCTCGTCAAAGCCTGATCCCATCAGATCTCAGAAGCTAAGCAGGGCCGGGCCTGGTTAGTACTTGGATGGGAGACCACAGGGAATTCCAGGTGCCACAGGGGGGCGCCAGTGGCAAAAACTGTTGTTGTGTCCTCAGGCAAGACACTTCACCCACATTGCCTAGTATGAAAGTGGTGTGTGCATGGCAGGACTCCCTTGAAAAAGAGATTAGTAATCTCAATGGGACTTTCCTGGGTAAATAAAGGTAAAAAAAAAAAGATGTGCATAAAGTGAAACGAAACACTTCCTGTATCACCACATGACATCACAAGGATGAACAGGAGTGTTTTCTATTTGAGAGAAGAACTCAGCCTAAATATGCAGGATTTCTGCATTAAACATGTGTGAATGAAACAAAAAATCTGAAAATAGTGTATCATATCGTTTTGCTCTTTGACATGAAACAGTACATGATATTAGTGTTGTGGTTGTTCCAGTTTGAGGGCTATTTTTGAACTTGCTGCGTCTCGCCTTGTTCCCGGTGAAGCTTATTTTAAAAACTGTGTCAATGTGAAGGAACCCTCTGAAGCAGGGAGGGTGCGAGACGTGACTCACCACTGAAGTCAAGTCAACTTTAAAAATCTCACACTTTGAACAGACGACGCAGAGCTCCTCACGCGTTTGGCCTGGCAGGTGTCATCCAAAAACGGGCACGGATCAGTGTTGGTGGAGATCTCGCTGTGGTAGTGAGTCTGTCAAGGTAACAAAATAACGTAGTGAATTGGGCAAGTTCTTAACTTCCACATAAAACGGCAATTTGCACAGAAGAGGCTTAACACCACTTTCTTACCCATCTTACAACAGCCACGAGTCTAACAAACATAACGCTCTGCCTGGCTCACTCATTAGTGTCTGGAAATGTTTGTGCTTTTCAAAACTAAAATATCTTTATAAGCAGCCTTAGCCTTAACTCTGTTGATGATAAACAGCTCTGTGTGAGTTTGTCCTGAGGTGGAGACAGAGAACAGACTCACACGTCTGTGGTAGAATATACTTGTCTAGATCCCAGTCACTACTGCTGTCCTGCACTGCAAGTTTCTGTTTTTCCTACTAAACCTAGATTGTGTCCCTAGAATATAGAAGTGTAGAATATGTACTGTACTTAATATTCTAATTGAGTACATCTTCAAAACAACAATTGCATTTTTTCTTTTGTCCCTCACATGTTTTCAAGTTATGGCATTCTGTTTTTAGCACATTTTCTAACATCCAGATAATTCAAATACTATTACAGTACACATGTTATGACACAATATTTATTGCTAATAAAAGTACAGTACTGTGCAAAAGTTTTAGACAGGTGTGAAAAAATGCTGTAAACAAAGAATGCTTTCAAAAAACATAAATAATGATTGTTTGTTTTATTAATTTACAAAATGCAAAGTGAACAAACAAACGAAAAAGCCAAAGTCATTAAGAACTCTCTTCAGCATAAAGAAGAAGAAGAAGTTGTGTTGGTGATGGTCTGGCCCCACAGAGCCCTGACCTCAACATCATGGAGTGTGTCTGATTCCATGAAGAGACAGAAGGATGTGAGGAAACTCCATCCACACAAGATCTGGGCTTAGTTCTTCAACATGTTTGGAACAGTGACCAGCCCAGTTCCTTCACAAACTGCCTGCAAGTAAACCTAGAAGAACTGATGCTCTTCTGAAGGAAAAGCTCACACCAAATATTGATCTGATTTAGATTTCCCTTTTGTTCATTCACTGCATTTTGTCGATTGATGAACATAAATGATCAATACTTAAATTTTTGAAGGCATTCCTATTTTACAGCATTTTTACACCTGCTTAAAACTTTTGCACGGTACAGTATGTAAACAACATGCTTATTTTAAATGTACATGTTGTATCGTACATTTGTATTTGTCCTTCCGAGCTGAACAAACGGTATTGAAAAGCACAAAGCAGAAGGCAGAAGTGCCTCTGTGTGCTTTATCAGCAGAGTGGAGTAACAGGATTATGGGACATCTCATTGTTCTCCCACATTTGATTTGAACTCAGACTGATCTGAATAAAGCTTCCTCCCTAGATGTCCACAGCCTGTGTGATACTTGTGACCTGCTGATCCTGCACTAAAGGCACTCTCCTGGCCCCTGTTCTTTCACTACAAACCTGGATTACAATAGGCCTGGTGTAGGATGTATTATCTAAAAATGTGCTTGTGCATCTAGAAATGTGCTCCAGAAATGTGCTCCATACACCTCCACTAGAATCATGTGGATGATTTTAGCCACCAAACTCCACTAAACAAGGTAAAAGGTGCTTTTAAGGCGCTTTTAACTTGAAAACTGCAATTACATGACATGACAAGGTGGGACAGAGCATTTTGAGTGTTGGAGATGAAGATAAATACAGATAGAAGCTGGCGCAACACTGTGTGCATGAAGTGCCTGTTCTGAAAAGGGATGTGTGAGGGTTAGATTATAGTTATGGAGACAGACTAATAATGCTTAGGGTTATTCAAACATATGGGAATGAAAGAAAACACAACTCCAGGTCTGTTTTTTGAGGAGGTGACAACATTCTGATCTGATTTAAAGACCACACAGGTTAATGTGTAATATAGGACCTTTAAATGTCAGTGTTCCATTAACATAAGGTTATCTCCATCCACCAGTTTGATCTCTGTGTCTGTTTCATGTCTGCAGCTGATCCTTACTTATCTTATTCTCCCCCTTTCACCCCACCATCCAACCTCTCTCTCTCTCACTATTTATCTCTGTCTTTCTCCCTCTTTCTCATCTTTCTCTCTTCACATACACTTCCTTCCCCTTTGTCTATTCCCTCACTCTCTCTTTCTATGTCCTCCTCTCTGTTCCTTTCGCATCTTACTCTCAATCCCCTTCTGGTTCTCTCTCCCTCTCCCTCCCTCACCCCTCCTACTCTTTCTCCCTTCCTTTTCCCATCCCCTCGCTCCTTCCTCCTCTCTTCTCTTATTCTCTGCATTCTTCTCTACCTCTCTCTTTTCCCACCCCCCTCTCTTTCCCCTGTCTCTTTTTCTCTCATCTACCACCCATCTCCACTTTTCTCTCACCCCCTGTCTTCATCTTTCTTTTCTCTCCATGTCTCTCTTTCTCTCCTACCCCTCTCACTCCCATTTTCTCTCCTCTTTTCCCCTCCCTCTCTCTGTCCTCCTTTCACCCCTCTCCTCTCTCCCTCTCTCTGTCCCTGTGTTTCAGGTGTAGCGTGGCTGTGGTGGAGGGGTGCCTGCAGGATGGATATAGATGCATGTTTTCGATATTACTTCCAGCACCCGTGGTCACGCCTCATCGTGGCCTACCTCGTCACCTTCTTTAACTTCCTGATCTTCGCTGAGGACCCAGTGTCCCACAGCCAAACTGAAGCTCACATGATTGTCGTGGGCAACTGCTTCTCCTTCCTCTTCAACAAGTACCCGGGCCTGGGCTGGAACATTCTCAAGGTGGTGTGCTGGATCGCCGCCATCATCACCGGACTGCTCGCCGGAAAGTTCATATTCCACCAGCAGCTTTTTGGTGAGTCCTGTGGGAAAGAATTCCGAAGAGCACAGACAGGAATGTGTGTGGTGTGGAAGCATGAATAGGCAGTGAGTGTGTTGCTTTTGTGGTACTGTCATTTGTGAGGTTGTTTTTTTTTTGGGTAGTGCCAAAAAAAGTATCACCCTCCTCTATGACGGTGATTTGAAAATAAAAAGTGAATGATGAGCTTGTTAAATCATAGTCAGTCATCTTCTATTAAAAGCGTATGCTCTAAATCGGGAATAATACAGAGAGAAAATATCAGTATCACAATATTGGCTTGTGCAATAATCAGATATTACAAGAACATAAATATATTGCAAATATAGCTTTTCCATCTGACTGAAACATACTGCTTTAAAAAAAAACTGAACTATAATAAATTGTATTCAGAATTCTCCTTATTCACTCTTAATGTACTGGTAGTCTCTTAAATTAACATAATTTTGTCAAACAGTACATTAAAAATACATTACAATCATAGCATTACCACAAAGTTATTCAATAGTGCATAGTTTTTTCAAATCATGCTGCAAGATTGTTTATTTGTAGCCAAGCCTGGCAAACCACTTCCTCTTTTCTGTTAACATGCACCAGACCACAGAGTGCAGGTACGGCAAATCTCAACAGTTTATTTGTAGCTCTCTCTCAAATGCAGAACACATCTCCTCTTGAATATCAGCAGATTCAGAACCAAATATAGAACTTATTTGACTTCAGAGTTTATCCGGCTTAATCCAGCTGGGTCGTGGGGGCAGTTTGCTGCCCAATCCTCATAGCACCTGACCCCCCCTATGAACCCCTCTGCAGGTGGTGAGCCCACAGGAGGGTGGACATCATGGTCCTTGATGTTAGTTCATAGGTGTGCTGCATGTTTTGGGTTGATGGGGGAAACCGGAGCACCCGGAGGAAACCCATCCAGACACGGGGAGAACATGCAAACTCCACACAGAAAGGCCCGGGCGACCCGGGGATCGAACCCGCAACCTTCTTGCTGTGAGGCCTGAGTGTTGCCACAATTTTTTCCTTCCTTTTGTAAGCCGCCACGTTTGTTTTGACACAACCAGACCATGCATGTCAGCGATTGGTTAATCTGCCTGTCCATCACATCTATCTGAAGTCAGGGAGACAGGATACAGCCCCAGAGCCAAACACATGTAAAAAGTAGCTGTTGTCAAGTCATGTGGTTTTTGCTGGTCAGGCAAATGTATTTTCAGTTTATCCTCTAAATCGCCTTTATAATGATGCACTTGCAGTTGTCCTATAGGTATCAGCCTGGTGTTAAAGGGGAAAGGCCCTGTGTTAAAGGGGAAAGGCTGTGTGTCTCCCCTTTAACACCTCTGTCATGCATTTCTCTGTCACTGTTCTCATTTCTGCTGACAGCCACATCCTTCCTGCCATCCTCATCAATCATCCCTCCATCTCATGTGAGGATCATTCGTTTAATGCACATTATAATCACACATTTCATTGGAGTTCTTTTTCCATGTCATCTTCATTTACTCAGGCACTCAGGCCTGGGTGGAAGAGGACACTTGGACCCACGTGAGAATGAAACTATATTATCTCTCCATCGAGATAAAAAAGTTTAATGACGTACCCTGGAACATTTCAGGAATATCTATGACACACAAAAGGGTGACGGAGTCAGTGCCCAGCTACATTACACCAATAAAAACATCTTGGTTTCATCTTGGTTTGGTATCCCAAATATACACAGACAGACAACACAGACACTATATGACAGATGTAAATGACAGACTGCCATTTTTAGTTTGACAGTTTCTGCGTTGGCTGCATTTTGTGAAAAACCTCCAGATTTATCCAGATGTACTTTTCAGTACTACTTCATCAATCATTTGTGAGCATGCCTCAGTGTTTCACCTATAAATAGTGTGGACCTGTTCACACAGAACAGGTTATAGAAGCAGATTTATGATGGGGCTGAAAAGATCTCATCCATAGCACTCCTCTACTAACCATCTGCTCAGAGGCTGGTGAAGTACATTAGACAAACCTGACTGCCCCCATCTCTCACTTTTATTTTATATTCTCATCCCAAGAGTACAAATGAAATCAAAGAAACATCTTATAAGTAAATGATATGCAAAAATAAAACTCCACAGTGTGTTTTAAACAATAGGCTGCATGCCATCATTTCAGACGGAGGGTTTGCCTGAGCTCAGTCAGTATTTGGATGAGAGAATGTGGGAATACCAGGTCACAGTGGGGGCAGCAGTGACTCTTGGAGAAATGCTTGTTTTGTTTTTAAGCATTGCCTAGTATGAATGTGGTGTGCTTCAGATGTCTTTCAAGGATCTATACAAATTATGAAATGTCTTCTCTGTTGGCACAAATGCAATATGGTGAAATTATTTTTTTCACAAAACTTCAAAGAATGGTACCATTATTCAGCCCAACCACGTAACAGTCGTCAGTGAAATGGACCTTAAAACACACGATAAATGTGATAAATTATTGCACAGCTGATAATTAGGTTTAACATTTGATCTAAAACTGTGTAGTCATAGCAATGCCTCTGGTCAGTGTGTGTTTGTGTGTGAGTGAGGCTGTGTCATTGGTCACACTGTGGTCTGTTGGTCTCCATCTTACCCCGAAGGATGCCATCTGCGGCCTGTCATGTCAGAGAGGAGGAGGAGGAGGAGGAAGAGAAGACTTACATTTGTTTAAGTTCTTGTACACAGAGTATCTGGCCACAGTGACTTGACTCTTTAAACAAAGCACTGTGAATGGACCTGAGTGCTGTGGTGTCCTCAGATATGGAGCAGTGAGTGGGGGTGCTCCAACTCCAGATCAAATATCAGGAGTTTATTGGATTCTCTGTTTCCATTTTCAGAACGATTCCCCTGTCTAAGGAATAATACACTTTCTGTGATTAGACTGCACTCTCACACTGAGCTTGTTTTCAGAATCAGTGCTTCCTGACAACTCTGTATAGACTCCTTCACCCTATGGAGAGTGTATTGCTTTGCCTGATATGTTCTATGGCATTAAACTAAAGTCTAGGGTTTTTGTTGCTTAGTAATTCCTTGAATAATAATAATAATAATAATAATAATAATAATAATAATAATAATAATAATAATAATAATAATAATAATAATAATAATAATAATAATAATATTTTTATAATTTATTTGTTTTTATTAGTTTTACTTCTCAGATCTGTCATGTAACTTTGCCTAGTGGCATCATTCGCTTCTCTCTATGAAGAAAAAAAAAAGTTGACATACTGGGGCATTTCAGGAATCTCCATGAACACAAACGGGTGATGGAGCCTCTACCAGAAACGTTACATGGTTACTCAATGCCCAGCTTCCTCTGTTCTACAGTACAAAAGCATATCCCAGGTGTGTTGACTAGTGAGATGAGATTCATGATTTCTGTGTTCGTATTAGTTTTGTATTTGTATCTGGAACTATTCCAAATGCACATCTGAGCGCTGACATTTGAGAAAAGACTGAAATAAAATATAAACACAGACGTATCAGAACATTTTGCATTTTTTTCTTTCTTTTCTTTCCATAAAAATATGGACTATTTATTTGTTTGCAGGGAAAGTAAAGTAAAATAGTAGTAGTTAATAAATTGTCACATTTGTACAGTATGTTTCTACCTTCAGTGGACATTTAAAGCTCTTTACATAAAGGAAGCACTCACCCATTCACAGACATGCACTCACCAGTGTACAGGGGCTCTGCGGTGTGAGGCAGGTTAACATGTTTTGCCCAAGAACACAACAACACAGTGGGTTCGGCTGTCAAATGTACTACTCAAGTAGGACAAAAAGAATTGGGTCTGAAAACCCAGTCACTCAGGTAAAGACCCAGTCACTCAGGTAAAAGTGAGTGAGTAGTGCCCTGCTGTGAGGTTTGGTGCAAACCGCTCTGATTCTAATTCAGCTCATACAGTCTTTATGTGCCCTGCCTCTAGGAGAGGCCCTCAGGTTCAATCCCTCATGTGAATAATGAATGAGGAGACACCAAAGCACTTTTCCACATCTGTGTGTCGAATCACTAC
The DNA here is from genome assembly GCA_030686955.1 of Odontamblyopus rebecca. Classification (NCBI taxonomy): domain Eukaryota; kingdom Metazoa; phylum Chordata; class Actinopteri; order Gobiiformes; family Gobiidae; genus Odontamblyopus; species Odontamblyopus rebecca. Next base: position 8,602,404 of record CM060659.1, on the reverse strand, counting down.
TCCTGTCACTGCACCTGTCACTGCACCTGTCACTGCACCTGTCACTGCACCTTTCACTGCACCTGTCACTGCACCTGTCACTACTCCTGTCACTGCACCTGTCACTACTCCTGTCACTGCACCTGTCACTGCACCTGTCACTGCACCTGTCACTGCACCTGTCACTGCACCTGTCACTGCACCTGTCACTGCACCTGTCACTGCTCCTGTCACTACTCCTGTCACTGCACCTGTCACTGCACCTGTCACTGCACCTGTCACTACTCCTGTCACTGCACCTGTCACTGCACCTGTCACTGCACCTGTCACTGCACCTGTCACTACTCCTGTCACTGCACCTGTCACTGCACCTGTCACTGCACCTGTCACTGCACCTGTCACTGCCTACCTTCAGTCAGGTAAACGATATGTGTGTTTTAATTTAGTTGAGGCAATAAAAACACCATTTTGTGGATATGTGCGTTCCAGCTCTAGACCATCTCTGGTCCTTTTCATTTGACTTTGTGGTTGTGGAAAAATTTTATATAATGTTTTATAATTGCTGGTGACCCAAAGAAATAGATGAAATCTCTAAGAAACTTTTGGCTCGACTTGGTCAATTGAAGTACTTTAGTATTTCTGAATGATGTATTTCTTGTAGCTTAGAAGGCCCCATTGAGAATCTAATGTGTCTTCTTCCAAAGAGTAAAATGCCGTAAAATATATAATGACTTGAAAATGTGTCTCTAAACAAACCCTCAAATATTGCTTAAAGCTTGTTCACAATCTAACATTTATTTCAGGTATTGAGTTGGTAAGGCCTGTTATACCTGTGTTCAGAAGAGATGCTGTGCCATTGTTGTGCCATTCTCTTATTAATAAGTGTGTTATTGAAGTACAGGACCCAGCAGAGGCTGTTTACTCAGAGCAGCAGACACAAAGCAGAGCAATAACAATGATGACGAGACAGACAGAATGATGGTGTGTTATTTATGTAAAAGGCTTTGGTCTAATGCCAGGGCATCCATAAAGAGCATTATCCTATAGGAAGGTGCACTCTGTGGTATAAGGCACTACTTAGGCACTATATGAAGTATTTCTTATATTAAACATTTATTTCATGAAGCATAATAAAAGCGATCATTTGCACAGTGAAAAATGTTAAAACTTTTCTAGCAGAGGCCTGTCTCCACCTGCTTGTCTTTATGGAGATGTTAATGCCTATAAGTAGGGCTGGGAGAGACTAACTGGCCAAATGAAGGGTCCTGGTCTCTCAGACCTCTCCTATATGATGTGGGTTTTTTTTAAGAGAGGGGCTCCAAATGCAAATGCATATTTATAAAAGGGTTCATTATATTTTGCCTGGTTAAGCCTTTAAGCCTTGTTATAATGTTGTTACCTTCTCAAAAACATACTTGGATTTGTGTTTTGTACCATTCACACATAGTTGAGTAATCCCGGATTATTAGTCTGTTTACATCTCCAAAGATCACAGTTTTCGGATTAGGGCTGCAGCTATCGATTATTACAGTAATTCTGTCGATTATTTTGTTCGAATAATCGAGTAATCGTTTGTTAATGTCGTGTCTACTTTGCACACGTTAAGTACACACCATGTGCATTGATAGATACACGTGTTTTGGACATGAAAAACATAATTATCGCTAGGCTAAGGTTGACTCACCTCGCGGTTTCTTTTCCACTTGATGTAATGTACAGGTGCTTTCTGTTTAGATGTTGTAGCATCAGTGTGGAGAAGGTTACTTTTAAAATGTAATCCCCTACAGATTACAGATTACATACGTAATCCATTAAATTACTTAAAGTAACGTAATCTGAATACTTTGGATTACTTGATATTGTCATGATTTTTAAAACTACATGAATGTAGCAACCAACTCCTGCAAATTCTTGTTTGGTTTTAGACCTGGATTCGTCCTGGTGTTGGATCTGGTTTACACCTGGTTTAGACCTGGTTTAGACCTGTCTTAGACCTGGTTTAGACCTGTGTTAGACCTGGTTTAGACCTGGTTTAGACCTGGTTTTAGTCCTGGTGTTAGTTCTGGTTTAGAGGCGCACAGGAGGAAGCGTGGTCCACGCAGCGTACGCAACAAGACATGATCCACGCGTGGTGTGCGCGGCGTAGGCATAGACCGTATATATGAGTGGACTAAGTGACTGTGACGTCACCCATAGCGTTCAGCGCCGCTCAAATGAGGCTCCCGATGCTAACGGTTACAGGAGCGAATTTGGAGCAAGGCTCCGTGTTTGGAAATCCGACCGCGAGTATCATAGCAACAACAAGGCCAATCATGATTGAGGTGGTTAAATATGCCCGCCCTACTGGCCTGGGAGTGCCCGCCCTTCTCAGAGCAGTGATATTCTGCACCATTCTGCACAGACCGTTGGATTTTGATGATTCTTGAGAATAATAAGGAAACTTTTAGCTTTTATCATCAAACTTTAAATAGTAAGTATAAGTCATTGATTTATGTTATATGTTCTGTTATGTACGAACAACAATACAGTTGACAATTTCATTTATTCATATATATTCATATATACGGTCTATGGGCGTAGGGAGGAGATGAGGTGTGCACGGCGTACGGGAGGAGATGAGGTGTACGCTCTTATTATACATCCACGGGCGCCGCGCTGTTTTGTGTACAGTGAAGTGCAGTGGTCGTGCGGAAACTTTACCTCTACCGCAGAAGGTTCCGGCCATCGCCGAGCGTATGAAAATAAAACGAAGCATCGAGGCAAAAAATAATAATCGATGCATTTTTCTAATCAATTTAATCGATTAAGTCGATGAATTGTTTCAGCCCTATTTCAGATCCTTTTACCTTTAGTTCAGCAGAGACTGGCAATGTCAGGGCTGAAATTATCCAAATGATTCCAGTGAAAGTGCATGGAGTTTAAAAAAACAGTTCTTCCTTTACTACCACAACATCACAAGGTGGAACATGGAGTGTTTTCTGGTTAAAAGAAGCACAGACTAAATCTGCAGGGTTTGTGTATTAAACATGTGTGAATGAATCAAAACAAAAGTCCAGGTCTGTTTGTGATGAGGAAACTACATCAGAACATAGAACAGAGACTAGCATAATAGGCCTATTGTCTCTCATTTTGACCTGGTAATGGGTAAACTCGCTTACACACCTACACTTAAACCTAAAGACCTGGTTTAGTTCTCCTTTAGATCGAGTTGATTACCTCCTTTTTTTTTATTACATAAATCTCCAAATGTATGGTTTTGTCATTGTTTAACTCGTTGTCTATGCTAGGCCTGTTATCTGGATTTGGACTCATATCCTGTCCCCCTGATTTCACAGGGTGTGATTCACAGGCAGATTAAGATGTTCATATTAATCCTCTCTACGTGACCCTGATGTTTTTTATTTGGCTATTTTGTACATAAATACATTCTTATGCCTATTTGCTGGTTTTCAGATGATGTCACATCAATGTCACAAAAAGCAGATGTGGATCAGTAGGTGCACAGAACCCCATTTACATCTGTTGACTCTGAGCCAAAATGCCTAAGTTCTGTGCAGTCTATGATTGCTGCAATCACTCTCAATATGGACCTTGCTTCAATTTCAACTCCAATAACCGCTAGCAATTTCATTTGACTGCAGCTGAATGCTATGGGTTGATGTCCACTGCTTTATATAGTCTATGGTTTAGACCAATCTACTTCAGACCTAGTTTAGATCTTATTAGACCTGCTTCTGTCCTGTCTTCTGTACACCCCTGCATAGAGACAACAGCATCCTTGTGTATAGGCTCCCCGTAGTCCTGTGCTGTCAGTATTCCAGTATTATCCTGATTTATGATGCACACTCCTGCTTCCACACAATTTGGCCCCGGGGGACTCTGAGCTGCTGGTGGAGGCCCCTGTCTCTCCTCTGGTGCTGCAGAGGCCCTTGTTAAGATGTGATGAATGAGAGAGTCATGTGAGAGGCTATAGAACATGTAAATATGGGGAGGTGTGCACACAGCATGTTAGCAGTACTATTATTAACACAGGCTGCAGTAGATCACTGTGTGTATAAAAGCTGGACATCTCTGTTTGAAGGAATTATCTATTTTTTTCCTGTCCTATGTATGCTTAAAGGTACACTGTGTAACCTTTCTCTGTGGGTTTGAGACATACTTGTCCGTGGGGTGAGGTGTGATCTCTCATTTGTCCTGGAAGGGCAACTGAGTTTTTCTTCCTTGTCTCTGGAATGTTCCACACTGTTGTTGAATAAACTGTAACAGTCTGAGAGTTGAAGAGCAGAGACATGAGGCTGGAATTGTAACAGTGGAAATGTACATCAGTACAGCCTCAGTACAGACACATGAGCCTTTAGGACACTGTGCATATGTTGGGTCTTAATGGAGGGTGGAAGGGGCTAAGAGTGCATGTGCTTATGTGTTTGGTGTATTTATGTTGTTTTGACCAGTTTATCTGTACACGTTGAATCTGTACTCTCAGTATTTCCACCAACCTCAGTGATCTATATAGACAGTCATCTATAGTGGTTAATTATAGAACATATGAATATGTAATGAATATACAACTATATTGATTGAATTAAGGAAGGCAACCTTATGGCTTAGCATAAAGAAAGAAATTAGGGGTGGGAGTCAATAAGTTTTTACTTCTTCCCACTCCCTTTCGAGCGTACCATATTTTATTATTTATTATAAGAATTGTATTATGTATATGTATATATAGATGTTTATTTGTGTTTATATATATCTGTATATGTATATATGTGTATGTGTATATAAACATGTTTTCTCTCATGCTCGAAATAAAGCAGCAAAAAAAAAAAAAAAAAAAAACCTGTTCAGGGCTACAGTTGCAGATGAGCGTTCTTGCTATAACCTGCACCAGCATCTTCATTTCCTCTTCACAGTATGGCATTAATCTTAGTTTGCATGTGTTCTGTTCCAAGTGTTTTTAGTAGTTAATAATTCATTGACAAACATTCATTCTTACAGTAAGCGGCAGATCTGACCTGTGCATCACCTGCATCTCCATGGAGACAACCAGAAAGCAGATGTTGCATGGTGCATCTTTAAATTCTATTCAATATACTACTTTCCATACATTTCTTCTGTATTAAGCTTGCGTTTACTTCTCACTTTTAACAAACTGAAGTATCCCGCCTAAGACCAATAGTTACTGGGATCAGTGACAACTCTGACATTGCATTTGATCTCATAAATATAGAGTCAAAATGCCAAAATCCCCTTCGCCATTTCTTCCTTATTTGATGTTTCAGCATAAATGAATTAACAGTTACAGTTCAGATTACAGAGAGGGACTGCCAAAATGAGAATCAAGACATTTCTGCATGTGTTTGTGTCTTCTGTGAGCACATATGGACACTGGAGTAACACCTGCCAACAGCACAGAGCTGGAGACTGTAGTAGTACTGCACATGCTCATGAGTCATCTTTGTATTAGATTCATTCATCATTTAGGCAAGTTTATCACAGCATCTATGGACCTAAACCACAACTGAACTGTACATTACCACAGTATGTCTAATATCTGTAGTGTAATGGTCCATGTAGTGTTCTGTGTTTAGTGTTTGTCACTGATCAATATTTACAATGATCATGGACTGTGTGCAGCAGCTGCTTTTAATATCTATGGTGGAAACATTCAGGGATGACTTATGAAATGATAAGTTTTAAAATATATTTAAATTAAGCCTAAAAGATTAACTTAAGCTGTGGGGTCTAAATAAGTGAACAAGACAAGGAAGTGAGAGGGTAAACTTATTCAGTTAGCCCCACCATTGTTCAGTATCTGACAAGTCATCCTGCCCATGGACTGCAGCCTCGTCCTGTGTGTTTGTGCCTGTGTTGGTGTGTATGTGTGCATTTCTGAGGGTGTGTGACAGCGTCTGTGTGTGACTGCTCAGCTCGCCCCCTCTGTGTGTCCTTTAAGTGGATTACCAGTGTAAATCTTTAGCCTTTAGAGATCACATCCCACTGAATGATTTCATATGATCTCATTACACACTGCACAGAGGAAGAAGGGGAGGAGGTGGAGGAGGAGGAGGAGGAAGAGTGGGCAGAGGAGGAGCAGGAGTAGGGGGAGGAGGAGGAAAAGGAGTTTGAGGTGGACGATTTTTCTGGAGTCCTGCTGGATTCTTGTACATTCATTTAGAGAAGATTTTTAATGTCTGTATCTGTTCATTGATACTGTTTTGGTTGATTTTTCATTTTTTCCTGCAGATTTGTGGCTTGGCTGGTTTGAGTTAATTCATGGCTTGGGTCAGTTCATATAGTTGTTGTGTCCATGAGCAAGACTCTGAACCCATCTTGCCTTTATGTATGGATGTCATGTGTGATTGAAGTAGAGGTAGTAGCAATGGTAGTCGTAGTCGTAGTCGTAGTAGTAGTAGTAGTAGTAGTAGTAGTAGTAGTAGTAGTAGTAGTAGTAGTGATCTGACCAGCCAATTGTGCAAATTGCACAAATATTGCAAGGTCTATTCAAAGTACACACAGTGCTCTATTTTCTAGTGTCTATTGTTCTTTGCTCTGTTCTACCAAGTCCCCACTAGATGGAGACAAATCCACATATTTCTACATACCGCACAGAAAAACCCACAAGGACAAAATAAAACTGGACCCCTCATCTATCAAGACAGAGAAAGTAGTAAAACAATATATATATAGATAGATAAAAAAAATGTTTCTACACTCTCTGCACCATATATGTCGTCATTAAAACAAAAATCTTGACTAGTATAGTGTGTAAGTATTTTGGACTCTGCTGCTACTTCTAAGATACTTTTAGTGTCTGTTACTCCTCCAATTTTAATACCTATTTTGTCAGTAAATTAAATAATTTGAGTCAAAGTGTCATATGCAAAATATTTGTGCATGACAGAACTAGGCAGGAACAGTCATAAACAACTATATTATAATTCTACATTGTTATACATGAAAATATGTAGTATCTAGAAAATTCTGTAGTTTTTTTCAAGATGCGAAGTACATTTATATTGGATCCAGTTTTGTTTAAACCACCACAAAACAAATAATGTACAGCATCAACATCTTCTGGACCTCCTCTGGACTGGCCTCCCTCTGCTGCGCACAGACGTCCCACATATATCACACTTATCAGATTAGTAATCTCCTATCGTCTCAGTGTGAAGGGCCGGTCGTGCTCAGCGGCACCTCTCGCTGGTCTAGAGCCAGATATGCAGATACTGTGTATGCCCTGTGCATCCAGGTCAGGGCTCATTGGCACCACGCGCAATTAAATTCACCCATGCAAGTCCTTTCAATTATAGCACTGTGATGAGTCTGCAGCAGTTCACTGTCTGGACCACAGCCAACAGGAGATGAGAAACTTAAAGGAGCTGTGCCTGATGAAAACAGAGTTCAGTTCAAACAGTCTGAAGGGGTCCAAAGTTATTCTTCACCTACCGTATGCATTCTGAGCATCCTAATTATTCACCATGAGAGCTTTTCACAACTCTCAGAGACCAGAGCAACACTAGTGTCCTCTAGTACATGTGCGGTTACATAGGTATAATGTACTCAAGTACAAAACAAGCTTCCTGCTATATTTGTGCTTAAAGGTCTGATATTACACCAAACTGGCATCTGTGTGCTTTAGGCCTTGTTAGAATGTTCCCTCAAAAACAGACCTGGAGTTGTGTTTTGTTTGATTCACACATGTTTGCGTAACCCTTTATCATTAGTCTGTCTGCATCTCCAAAGCTCAAAATGCTCTGTTCCACCTTGTGATGTCATGAAGCAGGAGTTTTCAAGTCAGTGGCTCCTTTTACCATTTGTTCTGTAGAGATGGGAAATTCCAGGGTTTGGAGAAAAACACAGTGAAGCACTTCCTGTATTACCAGATGACATCACAAAGTGGAACACTTGAGTGTTTTCTGTTTGAGAGAAGAACTCTAGGTGTGTTTGTGATGAGGAAACAACATTAGAACATTTAAGAAAAAGTGTGCATGAAAACATTATTCAAAGTACTAGTTACTCTTTTATTTTTTCCATTTTAATACAATTTTAGATCAATCTTCTGTACAAAAGTAATTGAATTAAACAGTTTAGAGCTGTCATTTTAAACCCTAATCTGCAGAAATATGTATGAGAGCAAATGCTGCTATGTGTGTTTTCACACACACACACGCTCCCGTGAACACATCACTCCCGTCCTCCAGAACCTCCACTGGCTCCCCATCCCTCAGCGCATACAGTTCAAAGTCCTCCTCATCACCTTCAAAGCCCTCCATAATCTGGCCCCATCCTACCTCACAGACCTGCTCCACCGCCACACCCCATCCCGCTCCCTCCGCTCCTCCCATGCAAACCTCCTGTCCCTCCCCTGCAGGACCAAGCTCCGAACCTGGGGAGACAGAGCCTTCTCCATCGCTGCCCCCACCCTCTGGGACTCTACCACAACAACTCAGAGTCTACACCCATCTCCCAACTTTCAAAAACAACCTCAAGACCCACCTGTTTAAAGCTGCTTTTAATTTGTAATTTTAACATGTTCTCTCTGAACGTTTAATTTTATGAACTTAATGTTGTATTTGTAATGTTATGTTGTGTTCCTTGTATTGTTATATTTGTGAAGCATCTTTGAGTATCGTGAAAAGCGCTATATAAATAAAATGTATTATTATTATTATTTGATATGAAAGAGCAGAACAATAGGGACTTGTAGTACTCTATACGACTCATCTATATTTTTGGTGTGGAAAGTCAGAGATCCACTGCTTTAAGACATAAGAGCTTCCATTTCATTGAAACATCCTTCAGTATTATCGTCCTTCAGTATTATCGTGAAACCTTTATCATTAGGTTTGTGCATTACGTACCCTTGTTTTGAGTGTTCTGATGACTGACAATATCTAAAACTATTGACTTGATATGATAATGGTGCATATGAATTATTATTTTGATGGACTGGCTGTCACCAAAATATTGGTTCAGTCGATATTCCATTTTGGTATGTAAATTTGTTAAATTAGTAAGATCATACTCCATGTAATACTGAGTCATTCTCTAATTACTTTGTATGATAAATAGGGTTTTGGATCATTGTTTTCCAGACGCCATTTGTAAATATTCAGTCTCGGCCCTGGTGTCAGGTGATGGGGATCGGCAGATACTTAAAGTCATAGTATCGACAACAGTATCAGAACAGAAAAAGCTGGTTCAGTGCATCTCTAACCTAATTGATTTTGTACAGGCACAAAAAGCACAGAGACAGATCAGGGGAGCAGGAGTTTGGCTCCAGAGGAAAAGGAACATCTGCTGGTTTATGTGCACCTCCCGTAAGGCTCACTGTGACACGACACACAGAACTACTGGAGGTAAACACACAGGCTTTAATGGGAAGTAACTGCAGTTTTGGGCAGTGTGTGTGTGTGTGTGTGTGTGTGTGTGTGTGTGTGTATTTATGTTACACAATGAGGCCACAGAAGAGCTCTAACTCAAAGCGATGTTGACGGAGACGGCGGCAGAGAGAAAACAAAGACCCCAGAAGATGAAACCTTTTGGCACCAGATAAGAGAGAGAAGGGAGGGAGAGGAGTGAGAGAGGCAAAGAGAATGTGAGAGATGAACGGTGAAGGGAGAGAGTAGTTAAAATGCAGAAAGTAAAGAAGATTCAGGAAAAAGAGAGGGGCAGTAGATAGAGAAGGAAATAAGAGATACGAGAGGGTGATGGAGAGAAACAGGGAAAAGTGAGAAGAGGAGATGCATGGAAATAGAGAGGGAAAGAGATAGAGGAGATGGAGAGAGAGTGTGTAATTAAAATAGAGAGAGAGAGAGAGAAAAGATAGAAGTGGGGCAAAGAAAGAGGTGAGAGAGAGAGTAGGGGAAAAGCAACAGAGGGGGCTGGACAGAAAGAGAGGGGAGATGCAAAGGAAAGGAGAGAGAAAAGGAACTAAGAGCGAGAGAATGGGCAATAGAAGAGAGAGGGTGAAGAGAATGAGTAGGTTAGGGGGAGAGAGTAAAAGGGTGAATGAGGCTGTCTGTTTTGGCTCTCTAATAAAGTGACAGTGGAGTCCCCTGCAGCACCAACAGCTGGAGCTCTGCACTGCTTCTGTTTAAAATATGCTTAAGATGGTGAAGGGGTGTGTCTTGCATAAGAACACATTAACAATATGCACAGAATTATTCAAGGTGCCCAGACCTCCTTGTCAAAGCTTGATCTTGTCAGATTTGAAAAGCTAAGCGGGGCTGGTCAGTACTTGGATGGGAGACCACAGGAAACACCAGGTGCCACTGTGAGGCAGCAGTGACAGAAACTGTTATTGTGTCCATAGGGAAGACACTTCACCCACAGTGCCTAGTGTTAGGATAAATAACTAGGGTTAGCTATTTTGTATAACTACTGCTATATTTTATTATTGTACCAAGGTCATGTGAAGATAAAGGCACTGATCACAACTGTGAGACTCACAGATATATGCTAAGACAAATGCAGGACATTCCAATCTGTCTAAAAGCAAACTAACTAAATAGGACAAGAACTACTGATAGGGATGATGACATGACGACTGCTAGAGGTACAGATAACACCCCGGATAGAGTCTGATTGGACTGTGCAACGTGCCAAGAGGCCGGGCTGGCCTGTGCACCAATGAAGAGGCCCTAAGTCTAAACCATGGTGGCCTCCCACTATAGTTTGCGTATAAAAATCATTGTATTGGCGTAAATATTGAGTCTCTGCATAGGAATGTCGGCACAGACTCCTTGTACAAGTATGGCTTTCTAATATTTGAATAAGTAAATTATCTGTTTTCTGTTTCAAGTGTATTTTTTATCTAAGCAGAAATGAACGAACACGAGAGAAAAAGGGTGTTTTCCTCAACACTAGTATGAAAGTATGTGTCGCTGGTGCAGAATGGCAGCCTCTCTCCAGTCAGTCCTGAGCCAGTGCCTCTGCAAACTCAAAATGCCACCTTAAAATACAGTTTAGCTGTCAGCCAAAGAGCCTCAAACTGAGTCTGTATCATTATGCCATCTCACTCAGGACCGTGCTCTTCTCTGTAATTGTCATCGCTGTAATCATCAGCGCTTGGGTCTTTTTTATTAAGAGGTCTACAGCCACTCTTCTGTCAGGATTTGGAGGGAAAAGTTCGACTTTATTATGCAAATCTGTGTTTGTTTTCATTGAATGAATGTTAAAAGCCATATTTTTTAAAATGTTTTTAAGGAGGGGCTATTATGCTATATAACAGAGGTTTTTAGAGCTTCCTGCCATGTTACTGGTTACTGTTCCCTTATCAGAACATGCCTGAATCATTTGACCAGGTCTGAGTGATCTTTTAGTCTCTCACAGACACCATTCTTACTTCTTCTTCTTCTAACTTCTTTCTGTTATTAGTCGGAGAGCACATGTCTTGTCTAACACCAGCCTCCCTCTCACAGAACATCAAGTGGAAGAACTCATTAAAATTTTTAGTACGTTTTCAGCTAATATATAATTTTCAAAACAATAAAAATGGTGATCAAAATATGTTATGTGTTGCACTTAATATACCCCATAGAAGTGTGATACACTCTCTGTAAAATAAGACACAATCAAATCAGATACACAGTCCTGATCGTTCTATATAAGAAGAAAACATGTTATTCCCTTTGTGTGTCATATCACACAGTCTCATTTAATCTGTCCATTTCATTTGAATAATGCCTACACCAGGTGTTCACATCTCAAACTAAACATATTTAAATTGGAAATGTGTTTATACAATCATGAAGTGTAAACTCCATTTACATAAACTCTGAATGCAGCTAATATGAACCTTGTACATCTCCAGCTCAGAGGACGTTTTGTTTTGTGCGCAGGAGCCGCGGTTCAGTCAGGGACATATTTCTATAGAATTACATTCAGACAGCAGTGTATTCAAAACCACAGCTCACTAGTGTTAACATCATTTCTCCAATCACCAAACACATAGCTGCAGACATGAAAATAACAGAAATTACAGTAGGTGGTGGATTAAATTGTTTAAAAAGCCATAGGTTAGGCTCATGATGTACTGGGATTTGATAATCATTTCAGATAGAGGGCAGGAGCCTACAGTACCTAAATCAGCTAATCACTGTTTTGGAAAGAAAATCCACAAATGTTGATCCTTATTTTTAGTTTGGAAAGGGAATTATTAGGTTGTATACATTTGACGAGAGCTATTGATTATATAGCTATACAATTGTGGATAGTCATTATTTTAAGTTTTCAAACATGAAATCCAAAGCAAAGGTGCTCCAGAGCATCCAGAGCATGTTTAAGATTCGAAGAAACTGTGGCTTTATTCTAAAACACACACATACTGCACCAACATTGTTGTTGTCATTAGTTGAACCAGTCACTGATAATAAAAAGATTAGATTCAGCATTCAAAGATCATCACTTTGGATGCTTCAGAATAGTGAGATGTGATACGGGGGTCCCTGGCCTCTGTCTGGAAAGAGGAAAGTGGTGTTAAAGTCCTGAGTGTGACAGAGTCATTTGTTAATTCAAAGTGAAAGTTCTATCAGGATGTGTTCACACTTGCCCAGTTTGGTCTTGGATGTGGACTTGGTTTTGTTTTAGTTGTTCCAGATTTTGTCCCATTTTATTCCCAGTTTTGATGCTGTATGTTGGATAGTAGAGAAATAAAGTTTTATGTTTGAGGGATGAAAACAAACAAGAATGTGCAAGACTTTGTACACAGAAGATCAGGTGGTATTCGTGGTTTCTTGCAGATTTGTGTTACTTTTAGTATCTGGCACTGCTGTGATTGGCAATGATGACATTCTTATAATCATTAGAACTGAATTTAGTCAGTGTCCCTAACCCCTCACGCTCACTGAGTTATCGCTTTCTCCAGTCAGCTCATAATTCACTCTGTGCAGTCACAAAATCTACACACGATTCTACATTATTCACTTGTACACTGGAAAAAACAATATTTAGGTAAGTTAAGATTGTACTTTATTTGAGTAGATTCATCTTGACAAGTGAATTTATCTGCCAGTGGAATAAGTGTTTTTTCTTAATTCAGCAACATTTGATTTTAGTTCTTATTTTAAGTGCAGATCATTTTACTTGTCAAGTGAAATGTCACGGTAAAACCTTCTTAATCCGAGTCATTTTAGCTTGACTAGATTTTGTTTTTTGCAGTGTATGACCTCTGTATTTTGTCCTTCACTAACATGTAGCCCCTACTGCTTCTCTTCCTCCCTCTCTTTCCCTCTCCCTCTCTCTAGGTCGATATCTTCGTCTGAAAATGTTTCGTGAGGACCATGGCTCGTGGATGACCATGTTCTTCAGCACAATCCTCTTCCTCTTCATCTTCTCCCACATCTACAACCTGTTTCTGCTCATGGCCGGTAGCATGGAGTAAGACTTTATCTTATCCATCTATTTATATCTATTTGTCTCTCTGTCTGTCTACAAAGGAAATTCAATGAGTCTCTCTCTCGAGCTTGTTTGTTGTAGCTATAGCCCATGAAGCCAAATAAGATCTAACATCAGTTTTTTGAAGGAGTTTTTTAGTCTGTCCAGCACCACAAGAAGCAACTTGAGTCTCATTCATGTTACCAGAACCACAGTTTGAGAAGCCCAGGTCATGTTTTCATCCTCTTCCTCCTCCTCTTCCTCCTCATCCTCATCCTCGTCCATCTCCTCTTCCTCTTCCTTCTCCTCCTTACTGCAAAAACAAAATCTAGTCAAGCTAAAATAACTTGGATTAATTTTTTTTTACCATGATTTGAGTAAATTTCACATGACAAGTAAAATTGCCAGTGCAGTAAGATGTTTGTGCTTAAAATATGAAAATACATCTTGCTACATGTAAAATAAGAAAATCAACAACTTTTCGCACTTAAAATAAGAAATAAAATTGAATGTTGCTTGAATTAAGAAAAAAGACGCTTATTCAACTGGCAGATAATTTCACTTGTCAAGATGAATCTGCTCAAATAAAGTAAAATGTTCTTGATTTTAGTCATTTTAACTTACCTAGATATTGTTTTTTTTTTCCAGTGCTCCTATTCCTCCTCCTGTTCCTCAACCTCAGCTTCCTCTCCCTCCTTCTCTTCCTCCTGCTATTCCTCCTCTTCCATCACCTCTTCCTCTCCCTCCTCCTCTTCCTTCTCCTCTTCCTCTTTTCATTTGTCATGTGTACTTTCCCTGCTCCTGTGATGGATCTCAGCGTCTCGGTTGAGCAGAGACTCGACAGGGCCCTAATAATCCATCAGCCCTGGTGGCAGAACACAGGTACTGCAGCAGCCTGGAGCTGTCCGCACATTTATTACTGTGTTCTGCTTTACTGTTGACCATTTGTAAGGCTGCTGTGTTACTTACCTAAAGATGCACTATGTAACATTTCTAGGGGAGGGTATGCCACCTGCTCGTCTCAATGGAGATGTTTTGGAACGGTCCAAAGTATAGCATTAAAATGATTCATTTTGCATCTAAAACAGCTGTTTTGTTGCAAAAACATTTCTTGAAGAAAACATGTATTCTTCCTGTGATTGGGGTCACCTCTCCACAGAGCTGGCCTGGATGGCTCACTTGCTTCTTTGCATGGAGACAGAGCAGCTTAATGCCATACTGTGGACATTCCAGGCAACACATTAACATCTTCATTGAGACATTGATCAAGACATACGATAAACATACATTTTTCAATATTGATACTATAATTCTTCAAATGAGTATCGAGTTTCCATTTATAGTATGAAACTAGATAATGATCTGGATATCAGTTTTATTTTTTCACAACACTAAACCAAATACAAATATTACACAAATAAAAGAATAGCTCCTCTTGTGTTGCTGCTCCACCTGCTGCGTGAGGCTTTACTGAGCGTGTGCAGACTGACTCCACCCATCAGCCCTGACAGGAATCCTTTTGTGTATCAGCAAAATGCCCATGTGAAGAGAGGAAATGTGCCCTTGAAGCTGCTTTCACACCAGCTCTGAAACAATGTGCTGTTCTGTGTGAGAGGCAAAGTCAACCAGGGACCACAATCAATGTGAGTACAGGTTTACAAGAGAGAAAATGACAAAGTACAGGTGTCTCATTGGATTTCCCCGTCAACCTAAAAGCACTGTTGGCTGCTCAGGTAAAGTGTTTCTTACCAAGTTTAACTCAAGATCTGGAGATGGTCCCACTGCTCTGATCGCGCCCCCATTCAAATTCTGTTATAAATGTGGTGTACTTTTGTTTTGCTTTTCTCT
This sequence comes from Odontamblyopus rebecca, assembly GCA_030686955.1. Taxonomy (NCBI): domain Eukaryota; kingdom Metazoa; phylum Chordata; class Actinopteri; order Gobiiformes; family Gobiidae; genus Odontamblyopus; species Odontamblyopus rebecca. The sequence goes on along the minus strand of CM060659.1, from coordinate 8,587,200 downwards.
GCACTGTTTCCGTTTGCTCCAGCACTACTACACTTTTCTAACATGTCAATTATCCTTTCAAACCTTCCCCTTGCATCTGGTAAATAAGACTGAAGGAAGTTATTTCTCTATTTTGTCTGCACTAAAATGGAGCAAAAGGTCTCGTTTCCTCAGTTTTTTTTAAGCTTTTTAAGATAGGACAGTAATGGGGGTCTTGTTACATGGCTAAGCACAGAGCATACGCTGTTCACTGGTGCTGTGTTTGTGCGTTTGTATGTTTCTTGGTGCCAGAACCATGAGTTGTGTAATCACTCCATCTGTCACTGGCCACAGAGCTGACACCGGCATCCATCTTGTGTGCTTTTTGTGTGTCTGTTCAAAAAAACGTGAAAGCTTCTTGCTCAAGACCACGAATCTCTCCTGCTCAGGGATCACTTCCATTTGCAGCCCCTGCTTAAAGTTCCTTCAGTCTAAAAGTAAAATCTTGTGAGGCTTCTAGCATAATTGCATAAGACATTTTTCAAGGTTTGGGGGAAATAGAAAAGTGCCCAGGTTAAAGCCAACATACACTTAATCTGTTTCTCACAATGGACATTTTTTCTTTGCATTTCAACCAGGGACCACCTGTCAGGAGCACTGAGCTACTGCAAGCACAGCTCAGACCCAGTCTAGGTCAGAGCTAGGCTTGGTCAGCACTGCCTCACGACAGCATGTAAACTCCACACAGACACAGGAAGAACAAACAAACTCGACACAGATCGAAGTAGAACATGTAAACTCCACACAGACAGAGGGAGAACATGCAAACATGCAAACTCGGCACAGACCGAAGGAGAACATGTAAACTCCGCACAGACCGAAGGAGAACATACACACTCCACACAGACTGCACACTCCACCTAGACACAGGGAGAACATGCACACTCCACCTAGACACAGGGAGAACATGCACACTCCACCTAGACACAGGGAGAATATGCAAACTTCACACAGACACAGGAAGAACATGTAAACCCCACACAGACACAGGGAGAAAATACAAACCCTACACAGACACAGGGAGAACATGTAAACCCCACACATACACAGGAAGAACATGTAAACCTCACACAGACACAGGGAGAAAATACAAACCCCACACAGACAGAGGCAGAATATGTAAACTCCACACAGACACAAAGAGAACATAAGAACTCCACCCAGGCACAGGGAGAACATGCAAACTCCACACAGACACAGAGAGAACATGCAAATGCCACACAGACACAGAGAGAACATTCAACTCCACACATAGACAAAGAAAGCATAAGAACTCCAGACAGACACAAAGAGAACATAAGAACTCCAGACAGACACAAAGAGAACGTAAGAACTCCATCCAGACACAGTAAGAGCATTCAAACTCCACACAGACACAGAGAGAACATGTAAACCCAGCACAGACACAGGAAGAACATGTAAACTCCACACAGACACGGGGAGAACTTAAGAACTCCACCCAGACACAGGAAGAACATGGTATTATGTGCTTGTTTTTTTTTTTTTTTGTCATCTATGCATGTTTGCGTATTCTTGTAATCTCTCCCGGGCCCTGCTCACATCCTCCTCACATTTAGCTGCATGATTCTGTCCTACATCACCCGTGCTTCCTCTCAATAATAAAGGATGCAAAATCCTCTACAACTTCACAAACCTGATGAGATGTGCAGCAGTTTCATTGACATAACGCGCGATGATTGTGTTGTGATAGCACTCAAAGGGGGATGGGACTCAGCTGCATTGTTTTTGGCAAATATAGAATTTTCAAATCAATAAAAGGTCATATTGATCTACATGTGTAATATATTAGCAATTAATAGAAGTGTAATACTTTATGTATCTGGACATCAGAATCAGAATCAGAATCAGAATTACTTTTATTCATCCCCGAGGGGAAATTTTCTTTGTTACAGATGCAACCGACCAAGAGCATGTACATCAAACAAGTTACAAAATAAGCTAAATACAATAAGATAAAAGATAAAATAGCTCTCATACCAAGCTGTCCTATAATATAGGGCTTTAAAAGTACTCTGGTCACAAAGTGGTTGAGTCTTTATTTTTCCTGCACTTTTCTGGCCTTGAAACAGCAGAGAAAATCAGATACTGTTTGCTTTCCACTGTGGCTTTTGTAACCGTGTTAACATGGCAACCAGATGGTAATTAAAGAAAGAACACATCCCAGGAGCATCTCTGAAGACCTGTTTCATAATTTATGTCAGTGTTACTATAGCGATAAAAGAGATTTGGATAAACATGTTTTTAAATAACAGTCTGCATGTCATTCATCTACACTCGTTCATCTACACTGACTTCAGTATTGACTGAATGTGAGGGGTAATTGTTCTGGGTGGTGCGTTTTGGTTTGGTCCTGGGTCAGCCCATGTTTAGTCCTGATTTACACTTGGTTTAGTGTTCTAGTCCCGGTTTAGTTCTGGGCTAGTCCAGGTTTAGATGTAGTTCCAGTCCCAGTTTTGTGCAAATATGAACACACCTAGTTCTTATAATACTCCACCTAAAGTCAACGCAATTGTTACAATTGGTTGTAACTAAAAGAATTATTTCACTTTTCTATTTTTTTTATATATAAAATCCCACTAAAGTAAAATTGAAATATGTCAAGAGTCACTGTTGAACCTTGCCAGTTACGAAGAATGGTCAGTGTAGGCTTTATAATAATGTAAAAAATAAATAAATTGTCTGTCACTGTATGTTTTGCACCCCCTCAAATAGTTCTGGGACCAGATTAATAATTTTATGAAAACATTTGTAGCAAAAAATTGTGTATCTTACATATTTTTTTATTCTTTTATTATTATTTTAGTAAAACAAACTGCTTGTATGGAAATGGGATTATAACAGTGGATACAAGTGCGATGAAAAGATTTTTCAACATTTCACCAAACAACATTTAAAATCTCTGTATTTGTTCACAGAAAGTCTGCATCTGTTGTGTAAGCCTGTTCAAATCCATCAACAGAGCCCTGTGGTGCAATACCCAGGCTGACAGAGAGAGGGCGTTGTTGTAAAGCAGTTGGATCTTGTGTTGTTTTTCTGTAGCGTGCCCTCTCTCTAGTCCTCCGCCTTTCTGTTTTTGCTCTCCACTCCAGCATCTCTCCGTCCGTGGAGAACCAGAGCCCTGCCAACAGCCATTAGTGTTCACATCTTAGTCCAAGAGCAGAGCATCAGATGTGGGTTAGAGCGCAAGGAAATGAAACCTCCGAAAGAATCACATAAAACTGATACCCAGGTACTAATAGATTCTTATGGTACTCAATAAATAATAACACAGACAGAATGTGGCCATACCAGCTTGTCAAAGCCTGATCCCATCAGATCTCAGAAGCTAAGCAGGGCCGGGCCTGGTTAGTACTTGGATGGGAGACCACTGGGAATTCCAGGTGCCACAGTGGGGCCAGTCATAAAACTGTCATTGTGTCCTTAAGCAAGGCACATCACCCACATTGCCTAGTATGAAAGTGGTGTGTGCGTGAATGTTGGTGGTGGTCGGAAGGGCCGATGGCGCAGATTGGCAGCCTTGCTTCCGTCAGTTTGCCCCAGGGCAGCTGTGGCTTCAATAGTATCACCACTGGGTCTGGAGTGAATGAATAATGCTCTTTGAGTCTGTCTTTGAGTGTCCTGAAAAGCGCTGTATAAAACTGATGCATTATTATTATTAAAATATTACTTCTCCTGAATAGTTTAGTTGTGAATAAGGAAACAGGCAAATATAGATCCATTTAAAACCATACTGCGTAACATTCTAGACAAAGTAATAGCATTTCCGTATAGACAAGCAGGAGAAAAGCTGCGTAGTACAGCTTTAATTTAAGGTTGTGCAGTTAGTAACATTTGAATCGTGATTAGAATGATCACTCCAATGAAATACCCAATGTGTGAACCAAAAGATCTGGGATAGTCCACATTTTAGTGTCCTCATAGTCCTAATTCCTAGTCCTAAATCTTGGTTCAGACCTGGTTTAGTCCTGTCATGATCCATTTTTGTTGTATTTTATCAATTTTCTATTTCATCCCATAACCTCCTGAGACCCGAGCTTTTGTCTGGTGTGCATTTTTCATTTCTTCTTGCTATTTGGGATAAGTAGGACCTACTAAGTAAGTCTTCTGTATGACACCATTGGTTAAAAAATGTAAAAACATTAAAATGTATAAATAAATTACAAAAAACAAACAAACAGCAATTAGCTGTTTATTTCAAGCCCTAAACCTGCCAAATGTGACGTAGGTCGACCATGAGCGGGTTGGGATTCAGTGAGTGAGGTTAAAAACACACAAAAAGGCCTGAAAATGTGGTCCACAGTTTACATTTTTTATGGTTTTCAATCGTTACAAAAAAGTAGAGGTGCAAAAGTGGAGACAGGCAGCAGTTTCCCTATAGCAGCAGAAACGTCCAGCAATTTATAACTGTAAACTCATCTAAATATTTCCAAGTTTACCTAACAACATGTACAATCAATAATATAACATAGTCCCAATGTCTTCAAACGAGGACATGACATTTCCTGATGCTCTCGTCTGCTGTGGGCAATAAAATGTGTCAAATTTTAATGCCAAATGAAGATACATTAAGATACATGAAGAGACATTATTGTACATAAATACATTGGTTTTATTCATAAATTTTGCATCTAAACTTTACCATGCAGTTTTTTTTTTACTTTCGGGAGCTGCTATAGAGGTTTTTAGTTGATTACAGGTGAAAGTTTAAAATTATTGAAAATCATGCTGCTAAGAGGCAAAAATGTAATGTCCTCGTATGAGGCCACAGGGTCTCAAGAGGTTAATCTGAAAATGATTTGTGCTTTAAATGTACGGTATCTTATCTTACAGTATCTTATGGTATCGTTAGGTATTCTCTGTGTGGATTTGGTCCATGCAGAGACACTTTTTTGGCACCAGCTCCACATCCACATCCTGCCCTGATGCTGCACCACAGGGGCTCTCCTCCGGGCTCACCCTCCTCCCAGGCAGCCATATTGGTCCTGTCTGATAGTGACACTGCACTGACCTGGTTTAGACCTGGCGTAGACCTGATTTAGACCTTGTTTAGTTTTGTTTAGACGTGAACTAGCTTCCTGGGTTCTTTTTAAAGGTAATACAGTGGGAGGTGTATTTACCTTGTTGACATGTTTCAGTTTCTAGCTGAACGGTCTCTGGTGCTGATGGCGACATGTCATAAATCAGCTGTTGTTACTTCCTGTGGGCGTGGCAGGTGCTTCAGTCTAACCAGGTTCAGAAGATAGCTCGCAGTACAAAAGAAGACTACATTTTTGGATTGTTTATATGTAGTTTAGTCTTGGTTTAGTCTTGGTTTAATCCGAGTTTAGAGGTGGTTTAGATGTGGTTTAGACCTGGTTTAGTCCTATCTTAGAGGTGGTTTAGATGTGGTTTTGACCTGGTTTAGTCCTGGTCTAGAGGTGGTTTAGATGTGGTTTAAATGTGGTTTAGACATGGTTTAGAGTTAGTTTAGACATGATTTTGACTTAGTTTAGACATGGTTTAGACCTGGTTTAGACCTAGTGTAGACCTAGACCTGGTTTAGACCTGGTTTCGACCTACACCTGGTTTAGACCTCCACCTGGTTTAGACCTACACCTGGTTTAGACCTGGTTTAGACTGAGTTTAGATTTGGTTTAGACATGGTGTAGACTTCGTTTGGACCTAGTTTAGACCTAGACCTGGTTTAGACCTGGTTTAGACTTGGTTTGGACCTACACCTGGTTTAGACCTAGACCTGGTTTAGACCTGGTTTAGACCTGGTTTAGACCTGGTTTATACCTGGTTTAGACATGGCTTAGACCTGGTTTAGTCCGGGTTTAGATTTGGTTTAGACACGGCTTATTTTAGTCCTGGTTTAGTCCTGATTGTAGTCCTTTAGTCCTGATTTATTGTAGGCCTGCTTTAATCCTGCTTTAAACCCTGATTTCAATCCAATCCAATTGTTGGTTTAGTCCTCTTTTCGACCTGGGTTAGTCCTTCGTTTGTTTTGATGTACATTTCGAATGATTTTGTTGCGTATTTAAATTTGGTATAGTAATGCCATTGTCAGGTAAAGCCATTATTCCACTGTTTCCAGACCTTCTTCACGCTGCAGCTGTATCTTTCGCCTGTCTCTGGTGCTTGTTATTATACAAAGAGGAGATTTTTTGCCTCCAGCTTTGACATCTCACCTTCATTTTACACAGCGGGGCGCCCCTCTCAGGCTGGCCTCCTCATACTGCCAGATTGTTCCTCTCTCTCGCTTGCTCTCTCCCTCTTGCTTTCAGGTCTTCTCCCCTGCCGTTTCTCTGACCCGCTCCTGTCTTCCTCTCTCATCTCTCTCTCTTTCTCTCTCTCTCACTCACTCTCTCCCACATCCCCCTCCCTCTTCTCTCTCTCTCCCTCCCTCTTCGCTCTCTTGCTTTGAGGTCTGCCCTCCTGCTGTTTCTCTGACCCTCTCCTGTCTGCGTTCGTCTGTCTGGCTCCCTCTCTTTCCCTGTCCTCTCGTTCCTCCCCTCCTCTCTGCCTCCACCTCTATATCTCTTTCTCCCCCCTTCTCCCTGCCTTCCCTCCTGCTCTCTCTCTCATTCTATGCTCTGTCTCTCTCTTTCTCTCTCTCGTTGTCTCTTTCATTCTCCTCTTGCTTTCAGGTCTTTCCCCCCTGCTATTTCTCTGACTCTCTCCTTTCTGTCTCTCTCTCTCTCCTCTCTCTCCCCTGCCTCTCTCTTGCCTCTCTCCTGCCTCTCTCCTAACCTTCTCCTGCCTCTCACCTTCTCCTGCCCCTCTCTCCTGCCTCCCTCCTGCCCTTCTCCTCGCTCTCCTCTCTCTCCTACCCCTCTCCTCTCTCTCCTGCCCTTCTCCTGCCCCTCTCCTGTCTCTCCTGCCCCTCTCCTCTCTCTCCTGCCCCTCTCCTCTCTCTCCTGCCCTTCTCCTGCCCCTCTCCTCTCTCTCCTGCTCCCTCCTCTCTCCTGCCCCTCTCCTCTCTCTCCTGCCCCTCTCCTCTCTCTCCTGCCCCTCTCCTCTCTCTCCTGCCCCTCTCCTCTCTCTCCTGCCTTTCTCCTGCCTCCCTCCTACCCCTCTCCTCTCTCCTGCCCCTCTTCTCTCTCACCTGCCCCTCTCCTCTCTCTCTCTCTCTCTCCTCTCTCTCCTCTCTCTCTCCTCCCTCTCCTGTCCCTCTCCTGCCCCTCTCCTCTCTCTCCGGCCCCTGTCCTGCCCCTCTCCTCTCTCTCCTCCCCCTCTCCTCGCTCTCCTGCCCCTCTCCTCTCTCCTGCCTCTCTCCTGCCCCTCTCCTCTCTCTCCTGCCCCTGTCCTGCCCATCTCCTCTCTTCCCCTCTCCTCTCTCTCTTGCCCCTCTCCTCTCTCTCCTGCCCCTCTCCCCTCTCCTCTCTCTCCTGCCCCTGTCCTGCCCATCTCCTCTCTTCTCCTCTCCTCTCTCTCTTGCCCCTCTCCTCTCTCTCCTGCCCCTCTCCTGCCTCTCTCCCGCCCCTGTCCTGACTGACAGCTGTTTGTTTGCGATAAGTGGAGGAGAATGGGTTCATCAGAGCTTTGTGACACAGCTCAGTCATCTACACTGTCATTGGGTTTGTCCTCTGCTCGTTCGTCTAATGCTCTGGGGAGGATGTGCAAGCAGATCTTCCACATGAGCTTGTGGTGCCACGATGAGAACAATGAGACCACAATTTAGGTACTGGTGTTGTCCTGGCCTGATTTTTGGTTAAGTTTGGGTGTAATATTGGGTTCACGTTGGTTTAAATGGCCTATACACTGGTGTGTGTGTGTGTGTGTGTGTGTGTGTGTGTGTGTGTGAGTGGTTCCTTGATGTAAAGTGCATTGACCCTTGAAGGCACTGTATAAAAATGTGACCTCGCACCCTTTAATTATAAAACATTTTGTCAGGGAGTCAGGAAGTGGCTGGTTAGCATGTTAGTTGTTGCTGACTTTACTGTGATTGCTAAAACTCCAGTCTTAAAATGAACTAGTTCTGTTTTTCAAGGCAGTAAAAATTCAGTTGGCTACATGCCTTTATCCTGCATGTATGCTTCCGATACAGTGTGCACCAGCTTGTTTCCATGGAGATGTTATTGCTGGAATGTTCCATAAATTGGCAACTACTAACTTTTTTGAGTAATACACATAGACCATATATAGAAATGGACAGAGCTAATGCATTAGCCGCCGCGTACCAAATAGGAAGTGCTCCAGGAGGCTCTTCCGGCTCCTTCTGACCTTGGCTCTAATTGACTTACACTGGGATCTTGTGGCTCCTCTCTCTGTACGTGCTACTGTGGCCTTATCATTTTGGTCTTAAAATGTTCATATTAACCCGCTCTACATGATCCTGAATTTTTTGTTTTTGCTATTTTGTCCATCAAAATCCTATTCATAACATAGAGCCTGGCTCCAGATTCACTCCTGTAGCCCTTAAGCATCACAAGCCTCATTTGAGCGGCGCTGAACGCTATGGGTGACGTCACTCGCTTAGTCCACTTTTTTATACAATCTGTGGTGGTACAGAAAAGCAGTACTTGCAAAATGAGGGGAAATGGATCAGTTTAACATACTGAGAGTGTGCCAGCAAAGCCATCACATTTCTATTGAGACGAGCAGCGGGCACACCAGGCTCGCTACATAGTTTATCTTAAATGTCTGAGAATTACAAAAATATCTGCTTTTGAATGTGCACATTTTTGGTTACAAAGCATAAACATGGCCACACTGTAACTAAACTACAAAAACTGCACATGAAAAGTAAATCCTATATTTCAGATCAGCATATGACAACTCATGCCACATTTCCTTTTGAATTCAATTATTTATGGCATTACCATGAGGGCAGATCAGTAAACAAACACCAGCAAAGTCAAAATGCAGAAGCTAAAGCACAAAGGATCATGGGTAACAAAGAGGAAAGACCTTACTGCGCTCTAATCCTATTCATGGTTGTCATAGTAGTGGAGAGCTTACACCCAACTAGGAGTAAGCCTCCCATCTCCTTGGAGATGGGGACTGTTCTGGAGACTATACAGAGGATGGACCCAAGACTAATCAAATTATGTTATAAACCATGATCTAAACCAGGTTTAAACCGAAGATTGAGACTGTTACGGAAACTATAAGAATTGAAGAATTAAACCAAAAACATGTATCATATAAACAGATCTAAACATGGTCTATGATCTATGATGTAAACCAGGACCAAATCAAACACTTCTGAACCAGGTACAAACTTAAACCAGGACTAAATACAGGTGATCTCCACGAGTACTAAACCAGGTCTAAACATGGACTGACTCAAGTCCTAACCAGGACTCGCTTAAAGCGTTTAGAAAACAACAGCAAAATGCCTTGAGCTGATTGGGTGAACCACCCCGAAGTGCCCACCCATCACTTTCTTTTTACCCAATCACAGCAAAACTGTCAAAATGACGTATCCAATTTGCACCAGGTAAAAACAAAACAAGTGTCATGCTGCAGAGAGAACATGTCCATGAACCAATTTAGCCATTTTTTTTAAAAACAGATTTGTGCATTAAAGCGATTATAAGCCACCGTCACCGTCCTCTGGCACTGCCATGTTCCTTTTGCTCTTTGTAGACCTGGAGCTTGGGGTTGTCATCATGTTGTCTGAAACTCCTCCCCCTGCCATAGAAGCTCTGTGATTAGACCGACCACTGCTGGGGTTGAATTTAAACTGTAGAATGGGAGCGTCTCAAGATGGACTCTCGTGAGTTTGTGAACACGAATGCATCTTGTTGTGCAGGGTTAGGTCAGAGGGGCTGATGGTGCAGGATGGCACTTCCATGAGGATGCTACTCTAAAACTTTGGGTGTCTTGAAAGGCGTTATATAAATCCACTGGTTAATGATAAAATGAGGTCTGCATGCAGCCAAAACCAAGACTAGAACAGGATTTAAGATGCGACAGCCTCCCTCAGGTATTTGACTAGTCACTTTCCTTGAATTCTTTTCCCTTTGTATTTAATGAGTGGTGATGACTGTGTTTGATCCACATTGGGCTGACTTCATTTAATAAGAGTCTAATTAGGACATTGCTTTTGCTCATAAAGGCCTTTTATTCTGTAGACTCGCCCTCCCCTCTCCCTCTTACCTGCTCCTAATCGGACACACACATTAAAATGCAAATCTCCACAGATGTGATGCTTCAGTAACACAAGGAGGGCTGGACATGTGACCATAAAGACATGTTTAAATATTAGCAGACAGGTTTGAGATTAGGGTGGCACAGTGGGTAGTGATCCTCGGCTATGAGTGAAAAGGTTGTCAGTTTGATCGGTAGGCAATTTATAATAAAAATGATGATAATGTGATAATCATGTTATATTGTTATCCCATCCCTTGTTATTATAGTTTTATTGTTATAGTGAAAAACATACCTGTAGTTATATTTCACTTCATTTATGCTTGCTTCCTTATTCCAAAGTTGCCTCTGAGTGCTGAGATTCTCAGATTGTTGTGTCACAGGTAAAGATACAGACTTCTCCTATGCAATAAAGTCCATAATAACCACTAATACCACTGGACTCATTCTGTGGTCAAATTGTGTTCAGGTATATATGGTACTGAGGAGGGACAGTGAATATAAATTTTAAACAGGAGCCCTAAAGGGGGAAAAAAATCATCTGAGGTTTCTAGATGTAGTTTGAAATAGGTTAAAATAGCATCTTATTGCTGTGTATTAACCATAACGCTCAAGTCAATTTTCATTAAGAGTGCATGTGCAGCCTGGTCCTTATTCAAATGCACTGTGCCCATATATTTACAGCACACCCACAGTTATTTTCTAATCATATCTCCTGCTGTCTCTCGCACTCCTACTCACAACATGCATCTCCCAAATGACTCACTACTTACAGAACAAATTACCAGCATTTATTTCACTGTAAGCCTTGCCTCCAGAGTAATGCACCCAGCCAGTCTTTTTGAATATGCAAGACAAGGCTATTCATTTCCCCCTCCCGTTATTACATTACATTATATAGCCTCAGTGCATTCTGGGAAAAAGGAGGTAGGGCGGTAGTAGCTCGTGGCCTTGTTCGTATGTCATTGTCACAAAGAACAAACAGGAGAAGTAGTAAACACTGGGTATCATGGATGAGATGGTGGTGGGGCCCTTGGGACAGTCGCAGTAGCGGGTTGTGTATTTTTACTACATAGGGCCAAGAAACATCAAAGAAGGCTATTGTTGCAGAGCCAATGAATTTTGCAGTAGTTTTGTTGACACATTGTTCAGCTTTGAGATTGTATATGTGCTTTATAGGCCAGAGTGGAAAATACAAATCAGTGTGATTTCACATATGGGTTATTGTATCCGAGGACAGTCCCTCTGAGACTGTCAGGGTCCCTCACAATGGAATACAGTACAATATACGAAACAGGCCTCAACAAATAGATACAGTGTTGTTTTGAAGTTTGAAATTTACTGTCTATAATATAAAAAATATAATAATAATAATTATTATTATTATTATCATTATTATTATTATTATTATTATAAGTCGTCTGGTCAACATTTACAAAAGCAGCTGTTCATATCTCAGAATAAAGTTTTTATATTGATCTCCATTATAAAAGTGATTTTATCTTAAAAGAGATAGTTCAGGTTTTTGAATCTGGACATGAATCTGGTGTCCCCGTCAGCAGTGCCGTGCATCAACACTGACTTACCAGGTGAACTGTTGTTGTGTCCTTAGGCAAGACACTTCACCCACATTGCTTAGTATGAAAGTGGTGTGTGCGTGAGTGATGGTTGTGGTCAGAGGGACCAATGGCACAGATTGACAGCCTCACTTCCATCAGTCTGCCCCAGGGCAGCTGTGGCTACAATAGTAGCTTACACCACCAAGTGTGGAGTGAATGAATAATGAACTGTAAAGCACTTTGGGTGTCATGAAAGGCGCTATATAAATGCAATGATTAATTCATTATAATTAATTACCTCCCAACAGTGGTGCAGTGTTGGCTGGGGTCATGAAAATAAAGCATTTTTCTTCTCAATACAATATGTGTTCAAAAGAGTGATACATTTGCATCACAAAAAATGTTAACCATGAAAAAGTCAGACCTCGTAATCATTTGGTTCTGTTTTCTCTCCGCTCATATCACTCTGCGCTGCTGCCAGGTGAAGCTGCGCCTGTTTCACTGTGTTTAATGCTCAGAAAGTTAACGACAACATGTGTGACTATGACACCGGCGATGAAGACATTGCCTTTAGCACTGAGCCAAGGAGACCCTTAATATACAGATGTTGAAATTAAAAAAAAAACCAACAACACGTTTCTCACCTTCCACGGTGGTTGGTCTCTCACCCTCATCAGCTCGGGTCCTCTACCAGAGGCCTGGGAGCTTGAGAGTTCTGTGCAGTATCTTTGCTGTTCCCAGTACTGCACTTTTCTGGACTGAGATGTCTGTTGTCCTTCCTGGGATCTGCTGCAACCACTCATCCAGTTTGGGGGTCACGGCCCCGAGTGCTCCAATCACCACAGGCACCACTGATGCCTTCACCTTCCAGGCCCTCTCCAGCTCTTCCTTGAGCCCCTGGTATTTCTCTAGTTTCTCATGTTCATTTTTCCTGACATTGCCATCGCTCGGTATTGCAATGTCCACCACCACGGCTTTGTTCTCTTGCTTATCCAGAAGCACAATGTCTGGTTGGTTCGCCATCACCATTCTGTCAGTCTGTATTTGGAAGTCCCACGGGATCTTGGCCCGCTCATTCTCCACCACCTTTGGAGGCATTTCCCACCTTGATCCTGGGGTTTCCAGCTCGTACTCTGCACAGATGTTTCTGTACACTATACCCGCTACTTGGTTATGTCGCTCCATGTACGCTTTCCCTGCCAGCATCTTACACCCTGCAGTTATGTGCTGGACTGTCTCAGGCACGTCTTTGCAGAGCCTACACCTTGGGTCTTGTCTGGTGTGGTAGATCTGGGCCTCTATTGCTCGGGTGCTCAAGGCCTGCTCCTGTGCAGCCAGGATGAGTGCCTCCGTGCTGTCCTTCAGACCAGCCCGCTCCAGCCATTGGTAGGATTTCTTTATATCAGCCACTTCAGTTATGTTCCGGTGGTACGCCCCATGTAGGGGTTTGTCCTGCCATGATGGTCCCTCCGAGCACCTCTTCCTCTTCACTGAGGCTCTGAGCACGTCATCAGTCTGGGCCTTGTCACTGATGTACTTGTGGAGCTTGGATGTTTCATCCTGGACAGTGGTTCCCACACTCACTAGTCCTCGGCCTCCTTCCTTCCGGCTCGTGTACAGTCTCAGGGTGCTGGACTTGGGATGGAACCCTCCATGCAGGTCAGGAGCTTTCGTGTCTTAACATCCGTGGTCTGTATCTCCTCTTTTGGCCAACTTATGATTCCTGCTGGGTATCTGATCACTGGCAGGGCGTAGCTGTTTATTGCCTGCGCCTTGTTCTTGCCATTGAGCTGGCTTCTTAGGACCTGCCGTACTCTTTGCAGGTATTTGGCTGTTGCTGCTTTCCTTGTTGCCTCATCAAGGTTGCTATTTGCAGTGAATGCTACTACCCAAGTGCAGTTACTAACCCTAGCCCTAGTCAGAGGGGTTACGAACAGGATGTGGGAGAAATGGTTACTATGATACCCACAGTCCAAGCTAACGGCCAAACAACTAGTAGCTCAGTGTTCCAACATCCTCAAACCCTGCTATCACAACTAGAGATTGACGAGGTACAACACAAATGCTACAGCAAGGGGGAGCCAGGACGCCAGGTCAGAGGGGAGTTAATACTAACTCCCCAACCAGAGATTGGGAAGGAAGCCCCAATAAGTATCACGCTGAGCGAGGCAGCGACTGACCTGAAAGATAAGATCATGGCCCGGATGAACACAAGGCAAACCTGACGCCAGTTACACAGGCTAAGTGAAGTACCATTTGAAAGTCTGCTAGAGGATGTGAATGCAGCACTCAGAGCGATCCCTACCACAACCATCACTTAAACCAATGAGCTGATCTACACTTCAGCAGCAGTGATCCTAGAAGTGTTGGGCTATAAGAGCAATCATGGGAGCCATGAGATACGATACCCACCATGGAAAAGACGGTTAGAGGCTAAAATCAAGGAAGTGTGGAGAGAAGTGAGCCAACTGTCAGAGGCCCAGAAAGGTGCAATGGTACCCAAGAGGTACAGCCAGGCTCCAAGCCTTGGCCAGCCGCCTAAAGAGGTACACGAGAGAGAATGAAGCCAGATGAATAAACTGCCTGTTCGCAACACAACCTGCTCAATGGCAGGGTAATAACAGTAGAGCAGACCCACCCAGGCTGGAGAATGAGAGGTACTGGAAAGACATATGGGAAAGGGAAGCATCACATAACACCGATGCACAGTGGCTGGTGGCTCTGAGAGAAGACCACAGCAACCTCCCTGAACAGAATCCAGTTACCATCTCAGTGGCAGACATCCAGGAAAGAGTCAACATGAAAAGTTGGACAGCACCAGGCCCTGACACGATCCACACATACTGGCTAAAGAAGCTCACTGCTCTCCACGAGCGCCTAAGGGATGGGACTCACCCATCAACAGGACTCTAAGGGCGTTCATTGCAAACTCGATGCGGCTGTGGAAAACCACCCTTGAAGCCAATGGCAAGCCGCTTGCACAAGTGACCATCAAATGTGGCATATACCAAGGAGACACACTGTCCCCACTGCTGTTCTGCATAGGTCTGAACCCCCTCAGCCAAATAATCGACCACACTGGCTATGGATAACGACTCAGAAACGGGGCCACCATCAGTCACCTCCTTTACATGGATGACATCAAGCTGTACGCTAAGAGCGAGCGAGACATCGATTCACTGATCCACACCACCAGGATCTACAGCACAGACATTGGAATGTCATTCGGGCTCAAGAAATGTAGTAGGATGGTGACAAAGAGAGGGAAGGTAGTCCACACAGAGGGGGTCTCACTCCCAGAGGGAACAATAACAGACATTGAGGACAGTTACAATTACCTTGGTATCCCACAGGCAAATGGCAACCTTGACGAGGCAACAAGGAAAGCGGCGACAGCCAAATACCTGCAGAGAGTACGGCAGGTATACAGCTACGCCCTGCCAGTGATCAGATACCCAGCAGGAATTATAAGCTGGCCCAAGGAGTAGATACAGACCACGGATGTTAAGACACAAAAGCTCCTGACCTGCATGGAGGGTTCCATGCCAAGTCCAGCACCCTGAGACTGTACATGAGCCGGAAGGAAGGAGGCCGAGGACTAGTGAGTGTGGAAACCGCTGTCCAGGATGAAACATCCAAGCTCCACAAGTACATCAGTGACAAGGCCCAGACTGATGACGTGCTCAGAGAATGTCTCAGACAGTGGGGCGCAGAGGAAGAGGTGCTGGAGGGACCATCATGGCAGGACCATCATGGCAGGACAAACTCCTACATGGGGCATACCACCGAAATATAACTGAAGTGGCTGATATCAAGAAATCCTACCAATGGCTGGAGAGGGCTGGTCTGAAGGACAGCATGGAGGCACTCATCCTGGCTGCACAGGAGCAGGCCTTGAGCACCCGAGCAATAGAGGCCCAGATCTAAGGTGTAGGCTCTGCAAAGAAGTGCCTGAGACAGTCCAGCACATAACTACAGGGTGTAAGATGCTGGCAGGGAAAGCGTACATGGAGCGACATAACCAAGTAGCGGGCATAGTGTACAGAAACATCTGTGCAGAGTACGGGCTGGAAACCCCAGGATCAAGGTGGGAAATGCCTCCAAAGGTGGTGGAGAATGAGTGGGCCAAGATCCCGTGGGACTTCCAAATACAGACTGACAGAATGGTGATGGCGAACCAACCAGACATTGTGGTTCTGGATCAGCGAGAGAACAAAGCCGTGGTGGTGGACATTGCAATACCGAGTGATGGCAATGTCATGAAAAAGGAACACGAGAAACTAGAGAAATACCAGGGGCTCAAAGAAGAGCTGGAGAGGGCCTGGAAGGTGAAAGCATCGGTGGTGCCTGTGGTGATTGGAGCACTTGGGGCCGTGACCCCCAAACTGGAAGAGTGGTTGCAGCAGATCCCAGGAAGGACAACAGACATGTCAGTCCAGAAAAGCACAGTACTGGGAACAGCAAAG
Source organism: Odontamblyopus rebecca (assembly GCA_030686955.1). Lineage (NCBI taxonomy): Eukaryota > Metazoa > Chordata > Actinopteri > Gobiiformes > Gobiidae > Odontamblyopus > Odontamblyopus rebecca. Next base: position 8,571,059 of record CM060659.1, on the reverse strand, counting down.
ATACTGCACAGAACTCTCAAGCTCCCAGGCCTCTGGTAGAGGACCTGAGCTGATGAGGGTGAGAGACCAACCACCGTGGAAGGTGAGAAATGTGTTAATGTGATATAACCGGAGAGAAAATAGTACCAAGCGATTCTGAGGTGTGACTTTTTCATGGTTCCCGTTTTGCCAATCAAATGTATCACTCTTTTGAACACATATTGTTTTGAGAAGAAAAACGCTTTATTTTCATGACTCCAGACAACTTGCCGGACTACTTTCATCAGCACCGAAACCGGACTCAGCTCACCGGATGCTGTCGGGAGGTAAATCAGTGTTGATGCATGACACTGCTGACGGGAACGCCATACAGATTCATGTCAAAAAGCCCAAACTATCCTTTTAAAAGACCTCCTGGTTAAAAGCTTTTGTATTTGGTTAAAAAGAAAAGTTACAGTAGCCCTATAAATTATGCCAAATCTTTTTTAGGACCTCCAGCCATGTTATAATTGTTTCTCCTTCTCATTTACTCTCTCCAAATTCTATTCTTCAGAGTAATTTGTGCATGTTTGAGTGATCTTTATTCTCCTGTATTCAAGCCATGGCTCCACTTCACCCGTTTTCACCTCCATCAGCACACGCCCACTGTGACATTCACACTCCATTCTCCAATTCCATTTTCCTAATCGGTGATAGGCATAGGATTCGTCAGTGTTGCGTAGTCAATTTAAATGTCCAAATGATGACATAAGATCCATAGATATCATAGATTATAACCATACAGCAGACACAAGCACATATGTCTTCTTTAATGTCAGTGGGTTTATACGTGTGGAAAATAGAAGCCTTTTCTATAAATATTTATAAAATGTGAACTCCACCTAATGCATAAAATAACAGAAGATTTGTTTATAGTGCTAAATCACAGTACATTTTGTCACAGACTGGTTGTTTTGGTCTATTTCTTGTATTTGAAAACAACAATATAAAACCCCATGACAACCCCAAGGGCCACAGAGGCAGATGCAGAGAGGCGGATGACGTGCACATAAAATGAGCATGCTCCAGAGAACAGAAGGCTGGAGTGCTCTTCATGTAATTCACTTTTTGAAGGCCTAAGACCCAAAGGCTGTAGATTAAAATATGTTTTTGTGCCTCTTCTGATAAAAGTGGACCTCATCAATGTTACGAGTGATGCTCCAGACTGACTGGCAGCACTATCGCCCGGCTCCTCCTCGCCCGGCCCCCTCCTCCTCGCCCGGCCTCCTCCTCCTCGCCCAGCCTCCATCGCATGGCTCCTCCCCGGCTCCTTCCCCACCTGGGTAGATGTGGCCATACCGAACTGGCCCACGGGCCTGGACATCTATAGCCTGTCTGTCCATTATGGCGTCAGATTAATTTCAAAGTGCAACACGCGCACAGAAACTCTATGCGAGGTGCAGGAACTGTTCAGAAACTGCTCGCGGGCGCCGAAACTACTCGTGCCTGCCGAAACTGTGCGCGCGAGCAAAGAAACACGCCGCGCGAGACGGAGAACTGCGTGCGTGAGCAAAGAAACACGCCGCGAGCAGAAGCCAGCTCTTGCGCGAGCAGAGAAACTCCCTCTTATGTGGGACAAAACCACTCTGCTCGCTCGGAGTTGACTTTCTGCTCGCGCGGAGAATGTGGACTAATGGGGAGGGAACCTGAGGATGACGGCTATTGTGATTGGTCTGTCCTGAGACACAGGACTTTGACAGACGGCCCAAAATTTCCAAACACTGCATGACATGTGCGTTGGCCGCCACTAGGGGAAACGCTATTTTGCTCTGACGCTACATTACAGAATCTCTGTGTGAATACATGGGTAGAGCCAGAACCATAGATGACAGTTGAGTTTGACAGGTTTAATAATAATAATAATAATAATAATTAATAATAATAAATTTTATTTAATAAGCGCCTTTCAAGGTACTCAAGGACACTGTACAGTAAACATAAAGTACAAACATAAATTATTAATTAAAACAAAATCAAAGGAAATAGTAATAATGTTGGTAATAATAATAAAAGATGATGATAATAATATTAATATGAACAATAATTTGGCAATAAGATTATAACACAAAATAACAGGACCATTCATAGAATAGATTTAAAATAATAAATGAATAATGAATAAATAATACATTTTTAAAATAAATAAAATAAAAATAAATAATAAATAAAATAATATAAAAAATGAGAGAGAAACAATGAATTGGGATTCAGGAATTGGGATAAGCCAGGGTAAAAAGGTGGGCTTTTAATTCTTTTTGAATGTGGACAAATTTGAGCATTGACGAGTGAAATGGGGCATTCCATAGTTTAGGACCAGCAACAGTGAAAGCCCTAAACCCATGTGCAGAGTCTAGACTGAGGGGATGGTCCACAGATGTGCATCAGTGGAGAAGACTACGGGCAGCTGGTATGGAGTTAGGAGGTTAGATAGAGAGGGAGGGGCCAGATTGTGGAGGGATTTAAAAACAAGGACGATAATTTAAAATTGGATACGAAAATGAACTGGGAGCCAGTTCAGTTTATGGAGTATACAGTCATGTGAAAAAGTTTGGACTCCTGATCATTTTCAAGATTTTCCTTATAAATCATTGGTTGTTCGGATCAGCAATTTCAGTTAAATATATCGATAGCAGACAAACAGTGATATTTGAGAAGTGAAATGAACTTCATAGGATTTACAGAAAGTGCAATAATTACTTAAACAAAAGTAGGCATGTGCATAACTTAGGGCACCCCAACAGAAAAAATTACATCAATATTTAGTAGATCCTCCTTTTGCAGAAATAACAGCCTCTAAACTCTTCCTGTAGCTTCCAATGAGGGTCTGGATTCTGGTTGAAGGTATTTTTGACTATTCTTCTTTACAAAACATCTCCAGTTCAGTCCAGTTTGATGGAGCCTGGAGCATGGACAGCCCGCTTTAAATCACACCACAGATTTTCAGTAATATTCAGGTCTGGGGACTGAGATGCCCATTACAGAACATTGTACTTGTTCCTCTGCATAAATGCCTTAGTAGAATTTGGAGCAGTGTTTAGGGTTGTTGTCTTGTCTTCTTGAACATTATTCGCAAGAATCTGCTGATACTGACTGGAATCCGTGCGACTGTCAACTTTAACAAGATTTCCAGTCCCTGCACTGGCCACAGGCCCACAGCCTGATGGAACCACCACCAAATTTTACTGTGGGTAGCAAGTGTTTGTCTTGGAATGCTGTGCTCTTCTTTTTCATCCTGCATTTATTTTAAAAATGTATTATTTATTCATTATTCATTTATTATTTTAAATCTATTCTATGAATGGTCCTGTTATTTTGTGTTATAATCTTATTGCCAAATTATTGTTCATATTAATATTATTATCATCATCTTTTATTATTATTACCAACATTATTACTATTTTTTGATTTTGTTTTAATTAATAATTTATGTTTGTACTTTATGTTTACTGTACAGTGTCCTTGAGTACCTTGAAAGACGCTTATTAAATAAAATGTATTATTATTAATTATTAATATTATTATTATTAATATTAAACCTGTCAAACTCAACTGTCATCTATGGTTCTGGCTCTACCCATGTATTCACAGAGATTCTGTAATGTAGGCCAGAGCAAGTAGCGTTTCCTCTAGTCGCGGCCAACGCACATGTCATGCAGTGTTTGGAAATTTTGGGCATCTGTCAAAGTCCTGTGTCTCAGGACAGACCAATCACAATAGCCGTTATCCTCAGGTTCTCCCCCATTAGTCCACATTCTCCGCGCGAGCAGAAGTCAACTCCGAGCGAGCAGAGTGGTTTTGTCCCACATAAGAGGGGAGTTTCTGCTCGCGCAAGAGCTGCTTCTACTCTCGCGAGCGTGTTTCCTTTGCTCACGCGCGCAGTTCTCCGTCTCGCGCGAGCGTGTTTCTTTGCTCGCGCGCACAGTTTCGGGGCAGGCACGAGTAGTTTCGGCGCCCGCGAGCAGTTTCTGAACAGTTCCTGCACCTCGCATAGAGTTTCTATGCGCGTGTTACTTTTGAAATTAATCTGACGCCATAGTCCATGGGAGTGGATCTCTCCTTCACTGTAGTTCTCCCCGAGGTTTCTTCTTTTTCCCAGGACCCTGGGTTTTTAGGAGTTTTTCCTTGCTGAGAAGGAGGGTCTAAGGACAGGAGATGACTGGATGATGTTTCATTTGCTGCTTTACATGAATGTTGTTTATTCCTGTTTTGATATGTCTGTGTGTATGTTTTACTCATCCATATCTTGGAACGCCCTTAGAGGCAACTGTTGTTGCGATTTTGGGCGCTACAAAAATAAATAGAATTGAATTGAATTGAAACTATAGGAGGCAAACCAGAAGGAATTCTAATCAATGTCTTTTTTGTATCTTAGCAACAGGAAAACATAAACAGTCCAACTCAGTACGCACCTAATACACAGCTTTATTCAAAGCAACCTGTAAGGCCTGTACTAGTACAACTGATTAAAGTTCTATTTTAAATAGTTTACTCTTGATTTCTGGTACCATATTTTGCTTCTTTTGCTGATCATGTGTTTTGCATTGGAATAATGAAATGTCCCATGTTGTCAGTAAAGGATATCTTAAGTTATCCTTTCAAGGTATTTTTGAGAAATAAACATTCATGAATAAACATACATTCCAGGCAAAACAATAACTTTTCCATGTAGACATGAAGTGATGCACCATTGTATACTCACTCTGTCTTAGGAGATACTTCAGATACTCATCTGCTACATATATTATAGTACTATATACAGTACTATAGTATTTATGTCACACATTGAAAGCAACTAGTCAATTGTGCCTTGACAAATTGGAATTACAACAGCACAATGATGGTTTGGTGCTGCTAATGGAACAGCTACACTGTGAAGAAAGTAGACCGTAATACAATAATATACGATTTACCTGGGCTCGCTGCAGGAAATCAGGAGCACATAAGTCAGCTGTGATGATCCAACATGCAGGCTTATTGTGTATGCTATGATAAATAGGTGTGAGGCTTTAAGTTGCCTTGGAAGCGTCTAAGTGACAGAGTATAGCCAGTGTAGTGACAGCTTTATGCTGGTGGTAACAGTGTGCACTGTAAATATGAGCCGGGGCTGTGGAGTGTGAGGAGGAACAGGGCAGCAGACGGCAGCTGCATTTCAATGTGGACACACCAAGGTCACCACCACAGAACGCACCGAGCCAGAGCACCGTTTATGGCCCAACAAAGGTCACTGCCGAGCTAAAGGGGTTAACATGTGTGACGAAGAATAAAAGCATTTTGTCCATAGAAACTTGAACTACTGGTATTGTGACTATTGAAACACTTTTTAGAAATTAAACTGTGATGTCAGTAGCACTATCAATTTGTTGCTTATTTGGAGAAAGGGATCTTGGTTAATAAAGTACTTGGTTTTACTGTTAAAGATGCACTAAGTAACTTTTCTGGTGGGGGATATGCCACTTTCTTGTCTCCATGGGGATGTTTTGCCGGAACAGTATGTCAGCATATCTATCTTTCTTTTATTCATTTACAGGTGTTTTTGTTGCTAAATTGAACCTTTAAAACCTGCATACTAGGACTGTGCCCGCCTGTTCACACAGCAGATTTAATGTAATCCATTCTGAGATGGGGTAAAAGCTTGGGACATTGGCAATATAGTTTGCCATGTCTTATGTTTCAGTTTTTGAAAAGAATGTAAATTTATGAATAGTTTAGTGACGACTTCTTCTCATACACATACATCAAGTTTGTTTTAGAAGAGTCTCTGCCTATTAGAGTGTTTTAAGGGGAAAGATCAAACATGTATCAAGAACTGAAGTACCAAACCAATCGATCAGGATTCATTACAAGAAGCCAACGCTCCAGCCTCTGCAAAGATATAAAAATATCTGAAACATGACAGATTCTGTGTGATCTGCCCACCTCACACATGCGTAGGCCTTTGTCTGGTTCCTGACAGGGCTTTATGCTGAGTACAGGAGTGAGGATGACGCAGGCAGGAAATAAAAATGCCCTGATTGGAAATGGCGATTTACACAAACATTAAGTCTCTGAGACATTCAGATGTTTGGCTCTGCTCCACTTACTCAGCACACCCAATGGGAGTCATTTACCCCACACAAATTACAATCAATAGTTTGGGAAAGCTGTACACACACAGATCACTGCCTTTAAATCAAGAAACAACCTCAGAGTCTAACCCTGCTGCCCAGGCTCTAGTGCCTATGATCAGAAGTACTCATACTCACAATCTGTACCAAAGAGGAGTACTATAATATAATATTACTCAAGTACATGTAAAAAGTAGTGATACACAGAATTAATTAAAACAAAGACTGAATAATTGCTGATATGACATCCATGCATGTTTGTTTAATCTCACAATCTCGTCGGAGACAGACTAATAGTAAAGGTTTACTAAAACATGTGAATGAAACAAAACCCAACTCCAGGTCTGTTTTTGAGGAGGCGACAGTATTATAGCAGGGTTTAAAGCTCACAAGAGTCAGTTTTGCATAATATAGGATCTTAGTTGCATTTAAATAAATACTCAAATAGACATAAAAGGGTGCAGCACAGCATGATGGGACATGGTATCTGAGGCTGTGTTCACACATAGAGACCACATGAAAAGTGGAACTCAGCCTAATGTATCTCCAGTTATTCTTACCATCTACTGTGTGTACATGTACTGTGTGTACATGTACTGTGTGAACATGTATTATGTGTACATGCACTGTGTGAACATTTACTATGTGTACATGTACTGTGTGTACACGTACTGTGTGAACATGTATTGTGTGAACATGTACTGTGTGACCATGTACTGTGTGTACATGTACTGTGTGAACATGTACTGTGTGACCATGTACTGTGTGTACATGACCAGTAATTGTAACTTAAAGTAAAGTGTCTCTAGCTGCTGGTCTCTGATGAGTTGGGGACAGCAGCACAGTGTGAGCTGAAGCTGGACTCCTTCAGTGAGACAGTGCTGCCCTTTAGAGCGGTCAGCCTAATGAGAGGGGTCAGTCTAGTGGAACATTAGTACAGCCGCGGTGCCGTGAACAATCAGACACAAAATGGCCGTCTCATGGTTCCATCGCGGAGCCAGTGCCAACTTGTGCACGTTCTGCCAATATTTGACCCTCAGAGGAAATGCTATCAGTTTTTACAGACTTGTTCAGTTCAGAAATGTTCAAGGACTCTGTAATTCCTCTCAAAGTGAAATTATACATAGAGAATAGTAATTTTATGGTGTGGAGGGACAAAAGTGAAGTTTGGCTTTAGTCCTATTTGACTTTTAGTGCAAAAGGGTGCGTGTTCTGCTTTAGTTCAGGCTATAGACCAGGGGTGCCCAATCGATCGCCAAGGCAGTGTCGGTAGATCGCCAAGGTAGATCGTAGTGTAATATTCGAGACCGTTTCTTTACGGTCTTGGACGGCGTTTGGACTCGGTCTTGGTCTGACTCTCGTCCAGTGTGATCATATTTCATTAAGGCCGCTGCTATTGGCAATAAACTCATACCGACCGATGTGGAGGAGCGCGCGGGGTCTCTCTCTACTCTCTCTACAGCCGATGCGCTCAAAACAAAAAAAAAACCTACACTCTTTATTTACTTCCTTCAGTTTTGTGTAAAGTGCCAGTGGAAGTTCTCTAAATGAATGAGCTCGGAAACGGTGGGTGAGGGTCCAAACAGGGGCACAGAGTGTTTCCGTGCAGTACAGTTTGTTTAGCTTAAATAAACATTTATCAGATAAAATGGAGATAGATCTATAAAAACTTATTTATGTGAGTCAGCCTTTTACCACATGAAGTCATTAAGTCCAAGTACCATTCCACCAAGACTGATTCTAAATATATTTATAAATAAATAAATTGTATTTTTGTGGTAGGTAGATCATTTTGACTTCGTTATTTTAAAGTAGCTCGCATGCTGAAAAAGTGTGGGCACCCCTGCTATACACCATTACCCTTTGAGCCCCAAATTATTTACAAAATATTTTCACAAACAGACCTGCAGTTGTGTTTGTTGCATTCACACAGAAACCCTGCATGTGTTGAAATAAAACCTTTAAACTGGAGCTCATTCTTTGCCTAGAATGTTCCACAAGAGTTCATTAAACATCTCCCTAGCATTTGTTCAATTACAGCTGCTTTATAGCTCAAAAATACCTTCTTCTAAATAGATTTGACCCATTTTCATTGTGGTTAGCAAGTTTATTTCCATATTGTGGAATAATCAAAGAAAAACTGTAACATTTCCATTGAGACAAGCAAGTGACGAACCGTCCACCAGAAAAGTGACACAGTACACCTTTAATTTCATATTCTGGTATTTATGTGTGTACAACTATATGCATGTTTTTGTATGTGTATTTTGTGTGTTTGGATTCATTCCTAATTGCTAAACAGTCTTGTATTGGTCTATTGTGTGGTGGGTTCGAATTTGATTGTACATTTTGAATACATTTTAACCAGATTATTCAAAATTATTTGTATTGAAATGGTAGCTGTCTTTATGCTAAAAGATCTTTTGGTGTGTGTTTTTGAGTTTGTAGTGCAGTTGTACAGTTAAAGCTACTTTTGCCTGGTCACCTTCTGTAGTCTCCAAAGGTTTTTCATACATATATTTGGTCAGTAATATATACAATGATTTAGTATTGGTTGTAAAGCTATAAATCTGTTTTTAGGTAGTTTTGTGGTTTATGCAGACAGAAAATAAGCCACAAACACCAATGACGAATGATGCCATAGACTTGAAATATGACCTCCTGAACCTCCCATTTCATCCCCCTCTTTTATAGTAGATAGAGTGACCTGTGGGTGTTTGGGGAGAGGGAGGGAGGTATGGGTATGGAGGGGGGTTAGGGAGGGCCCACCTGCTCCGTCCCAGACACACGGGACCCCCCCACACCAGAGAGTCCAGGAGAGAGAGGGGTGACCTATATGCACTCCCTCTGCTGCCGTTACCTCAACAAAATGAAGTCCTGTATGAACTGAAGGAGAAGAGGGGGTGTGGCGATATGTGGAGCTGTTATAAGTGTTTTAGATTCATTCTGATGGCTTTGGCTAGGGCTGTAGGCCTAATCGAACTCACTGTGTACCTTGTTGTTGTCACATGTAAATAAAAGCATCAAAAATAAAATAATGATTCAACCTAATACAGATTTTTTGACTGCCACAGAGGCACCATCTGTGTGTCCCTCTGTGTCTGTGTGTGTCCCTCTGTGTGTCTCTCTGTATCTCTCTGTGTCTCTCTGTGTGTCTGTGTATCCCTCTGTCCCTCTTTGTGTGCTTGGTTTCTGTGTGTCACTCGTGTCTCTCTGTTCCCCTCTGTGTGTCCCTCAATGTGTTTCTGTGTCTCTCTGTGTGTCTTTGTGTACCTCTGTCCCTCTGTGGCCTTCTGTGTGTCTGTCTGTCTCCCTCTGTGAGTCCCTCTGTCCCTCTGTGTGTCTCTGCGTGTCTCTGTGTCTCTGCATGTCCCTCTTTCCCTCTGTGTGCTCTTGCTAAATTGTTTACTGTCCCCGTGCATGTCCCTGCCCTCCTGTTTTCTCGACAGTAGATTGATATTGATCTTCTCTCTCACACTGGAGTGTGATACTTAGTGTCCAGTTTGTCGTGGGTGCTCTGTTTTCTTCAGCTCTGCAGAAGGAGGTTTTTGGCAAAAACAAACATCCCCTGTTTGATTTTTTATTTACTGGACTGTATCAAACCATAGACCCTCCAAACAGGAAATACAAATAAATAAGTCTTTTTTTTATTCTGATTATATCTTGAGCTCCATTTCCCATAGTTTGCACTCCTCCCTGTGTGTCTGTGTGCATTTCATGAGCAATCTGGTTTCCCCCATCAACTCAAAACATGCACCATATGTCAAACTCTCCAGCTAAGGTAGTCCTGACCAAGACTTCCTCAAGATCTGGAGATGGGCTGGAGAATGTGGAGGATGGGTCAAATGCAGAGGACAGATTTCATTACCTTGTAGATTTCCTGCCTTAAACACACTTACTGTGTTTGTTTTAACCTTGTATGTTTGGTTGTAGGCCCCACATGGTGACGGAGTACATGGGCATCCGGAACGAGAGCTTCATGAAGATGGCTGCTGTGGGGACGTGGATGGGGGATTTCGTCACCGCCTGGATGGTGAGGATTTACAGTCTTTTACATCTGTCACATTTCTGTTTGCTTTATGGCCATTTCAACCTGGAGACACAGATACACAGAGAAACTGTTAATATTATTGAATAAGTCTCAGACCCTGACAGAAAACATGGCTATAAAGAACGTAGCTGATCAGGTGAGGTTTAGAAGAGGTCTCCCCCCAGGGGCTGGAGGTGGTAGAGGAGAGGCCAAGGAGAGTGAAGGGGACGATGAGAGAAGGAGGAGAGTGAATGGGACGATGAAAGGAAGAGGAGAGAGAAGGAGACGATGAAAGGAAGAGGAGAGAGAAGAGGACCATGAGAGGATGAGGAGAACGAAGGGGACGATGAGAGGAGGAGGAGAGTGAAGAGGATGATGAGAGGATGAGGAGAACGAAGGGGACGATGAGAGGAGGAGGAGAGTGAAGAGGATGATGAGAGGATGAGGAGAACGAAGGGGACGATGAGAGGAGGAGGAGAGTGAAGAGGACCATGAGAGGATGAGGAGAACGAAGGGGACGATGAGAGGAGGAGGAGAGTGAAGAGGACCATGAGAGGATGAGGAGAGTGAAGGGGACGATGAGAGGATGAGGAGAGTGGAGGGGATGATGAGAGGAGGAGGAGAGTGAAGGGGACAATGAGAGGATGAGGAGAGTGAAGGAGACCATGAGAGGAGAAGGAGAAGCTGAGGCGGTGCTAGGACAGTGATGCTTTTGCACAGGGAGGTTAAATCGGGCAGACTAGGCACTGATTGGACAAGGAGTAATGGAGTGAGGTGATGAATGATGAGAAGCAGTCAAACTCTGGATAACTGGTGAAGGTCTTCTAGGCTGGAGATGTTATTGCTTTGCCTTGAATGATCTGTACAGCACTGTAGTATGGCATTAAACCTATCTGCCATTTAGTCAATTACAGGTGTTTTTATTGCTTAAAAGTAAATTGAAAACATGTGGTTCAATTCAATTCAGTTTTATTTCTATAGCCCAGAATCACAACAAGAGTTGCCCCAATGGGCTTCACGGTGAAAAACATGGAAACATCATCTAACATAGACATCAGCAAACATATTGTCCCATCCTCAGTCTCTCAATGAACACACGATCCTTGGTGCCAGAGAGCAAAAAACCCACCAGCGGGTGCAGTATGGGAAAATTCTCTCCAGACACTTGTCAACCAGCTGTCGCCATGCGGCACCTTCAGACCAGACAGCTTTGAAGAATCAGTCACTTTATAGAGAGCAGGATCAGACGGACAGGCAGACATGTGGGGGACTGGCCATCGGCTTATTTGGGTTGAGGGCTTCAACCAGGCAGGTGGGGACTCAATCCAGGCAGGTGAGACTCCATCCAGGCAGGTGGGGGCTCAATCCAGACAGGTGGGACTCCATCCAGGCAGGTGGGGGCTCAATCCAGGCAGGTGGGACTCCATCCAGGCAGGTGGGGGCTCCATCTGGCAGGTGGGACTCCATCCAGGCAGGTGTGGGCTCAATCCAGGAAGGTGGGACTCCATCCAGGCAGGTGGGACTCCATCCAGGCAGGTAGGGGCTCAATCCAGGCAGGTGTGGGCTCAATCCAGGAAGGTGGGACTCCATCCAGGCAGGTGGGGGCTCCATCCAGGCAGGTGGGGGCTCCATCCAAACAGGTGAGTGGAGAGGGGTAGCTAAGGTTTGGTCAGCGTCTGCTCATGGGAGGACATCTGGAACCTCTGAAACATCTGAAACAGTGGAAGAGAAGAAGAGAGAGAGACACTGGTGAACAGCAGTGAACTGATTTGTCTGTGAAGAACATGAGGTTATGGGACAGAGATGAAGGAGAGAGAGCAGTTAGAATAAGAGGACAGAGGCTCAGGGCACCATACTTCCCCCAGCATCGAACTCCTAGAGCAGCCTGACTTCAGATGTGGAGTTAACCCTGCTCCTAGCTAGCCTGGCCATAAGCTTTCTCATAGAAGAATGTTTTAAGCCTAACCTTAAATGTAGAGACTGTGTCTGCCTCTCTGACATGAGGTGGAAGCTGATTCCATAAAACAGGAGATGGTAACTAAAAGTTCTACCTCCCATTGTAAGTTTATTAAATCTGGGGACCACTAGTAGCCCTGCATTTTGTGATCACAGTGCTCTGTTTGGTTTGTAAGGTGCTATCAGGTCAGTAATATAAGATGGGGCCATCCCATTTACAGCTTTATAGGTGAGAAGAAGGATTTTAAATTTAATTCTAAACTCGACCGGCAGCCAATGAAGTAAAGCTAACACCGGAGTAATGTGTTCTCTTCTATTTGTTCCCGTTAATAATTGTGCTGCTGCATTTTGAACAAGCTGAATACTTTTTAGTGAGCTTTTAGGGTCACTTTTGTGGTGTCTCTCCACAGATCTGATCTGTAACTTGGCTGGTTGTATCACCTGCTTGTTTCCATAGAGATACATATGTTAAATATACCTCACTGTGTAGTCTTTACTAGTTTTTTGTCCTAGTATTATCTTCAGACCCTCTAATGATCTTAGTTCAGTCCCGTGTGAGATTTAATGAGGGTCTTGGTGAATCCTGGGGGGGTACAGCAGAGAGGGGGGTGCAGCATAGAGGGGGGTACAGTAGAGAGGGGGGTGCAGCATAGAGGGGGGTACAGTAGAGAGGGGGCTTCCGGGTTCATTTGTCCACATAAAAGGGGTACAGCTCCATTGGGATGTTCTGTCTCCACACCTGTGCTGGGGCAGAAGAGCTCACAAGCCTCTCCCTTTGCTAGTATTAGTATTCTACTTTCTCACATAGTGTTCTACTTCATCGCATAGTATTCTACTTTATCACATAGTATTCTCATCACATCGTATTCGACTTCATCACATAGTATTCTGCTTCACCACATAGTATTCTCATCACATAGTATTCTGCTTCATCACATAGTATTCTACTTCATCACATAGTATTCTGCTTCATCACATAGTATTCTCATCACATAGTATTCTCATCACATAGTATTCTGCTTCATCACATAGTATTCTGCTTCACCACATAGTATTCTCATCACATAGTATTCTGCTTCATCACATAGTATTCTACTTCATCACATAGTATTCTTCTTCATCACATAGTATTCTACTTCATCACATAGTATTCTGCTTCACCACATAGTATTCTCATCACATAGTATTCTGCTTCATCACATAGTATTCTACTTCATCACATAGTATTCTGCTTCATCACATAGTATTCTCATCACATAGTATTCTGCTTCATCACATAGTATTCTACTTCATCACATAGTATTCTGCTTCATCACATAGTATTCTACTTCATCACATAGTATTCTGCTTCATCACATAGTATTCTCATCACATAGTGTTCTACTTCATCGCATAGTATTCTACTTCATCACATAGTATTCTCATCACATCGTATTCGACTTCATCGCATAGTATTCTGCTTCACCACATAGTATTCTCATCACATAGTATTCTGCTTCATCACATAGTATTCTGCTTCATCACATAGTATTCTCATCACATAGTATTCTGCTTCATCACATAGTATTCTACTTCATCACATAGTATTCTGCTTCATCACATAGTATTCTCATCACATAGTATTCTGCTTCATCACATAGTATTCTGCTTCATCACTGTATCATGTCTTGCATTATTTGTCCTCTCTCATAGATAATTCTACTTCTATACCCAAGGCTGCCCCAGGGTAGACTGACAGAAGTGTGTCTGCCAATCTGTGCCACCGACCATCAGTCACAATCATCATAAAGTCATCTCTCTCACACACGTTTCCATACCTTTCGGGGGACATTACATTAACTTACATTCATTTCCTGCAGCAAAGGATGGAGACCCGATTTTGTTTCTCAGAGAATGTTACCCACCCACACATAAGGTGGGCAGTTTCCACTGTCTAAACTGGGCTCAGATCATCTACCCTGAACCATTGCCCCTTGGCCCTTGTCTTTAATTGTATAATTTAATAAGAAATCTTGCTTTGTTCAAGCTTCACTTCAGCCTCAGCCTCACTGAGGGGCTAAATATTGGGGATTGTAGTGTTAGTATTCATGGACTTCAGACAAATGATTCTTCCTGATTTGAAGTATTTCGTGAGGAACGTTCACCATTCAACACATATATTATTTTACTTAAAAATACATAATGCATAAAGATGCATAATTGCTATAACAACAGAAGGTAGCTGCCATATGTTGAAACCCATGAACAGTAGCCTATAATCGCATTGTGCCTGACATTTGGATCACTGGAGGCTCAGGAGCTTTGTTGGGGGCAGTGTGCTCAGAATATGGCCAGATAAAGCCTTTTCACTGCAGTTATTAGTATTCTCCATCACACACACACACATCAGAGAGAGAGAGAGAGCTGGAGAGGGAGAGAGAGAAGAAGAGGGGATGAGGGGTTCTGAAGGGAGCGGAAGAGGAAATGTACCAGTCTGGCCCAAAGCGAGATTAGGAGAAAAAGGTGAATAAAGGAGAGAGATCCAGAAATTTCTAAAAATGTCTTGTTTTTGTTCTCAAGGCACCAGGACTGTACAGTATTAAAATTAAAACATTTTCATTATATCTAGTGTATCTCTTTGCTAAGTGTACAGTACAGTGTAATAAAGCATTCTTTTTGCAATGTTCAAAATCTGTATCCAAAATCCTCTGTTGCCTGGAATGTTCCACAGTATGGCATTAAACTATGTATTTCATTGGAGACTATACTTTATTTTAAACTATACTGCAACATTCCAGGCAAAGCAATAACATCTCCATGGAGTTACACAGAGCACCTTAAATGTTTAAAATATCACCACCGTATGTCCAGATGCAGTTTTAGGGTTTGCTCAGACTAAAGCATAGTCCATGTCCTTCCTGTACATGGCTGTGTTGAGTTCACTATAGAGGCCTCTGTGCTTGTGACAGAGTGGAGAGGAGGACCCTGTTGAAAGCTCCTCTCCACTCTCTATATTCAGTCATCTTACACTGTGGGACGTATTGACAAATCAACCTTGTCTTTGCAGTGTATTTCCGTGTATTTTGTGTTACGATCTTGAAACACTGTAATAAAATGTGCATATTAAACATGACTACATAAATAGTCTGAATGAGCCACTAAAGCATAAACACAGCATTTTCACATAGGCTCATGGGAAATGCATGAGAGAAAAGCTGTGATCTGTTTAAAGTGAAGGGGAAACAACAGGGTTTGATCACATTGTGTTCACAGAAAAAATGTGATACATGCACTATCAGGGAAATGAACAGTTGTATTTGAAATGTGCACACAGGAGCAATAAGACCCAGTTTAGTCCTACTTTAATCATGATTTAGTCCTGGTTTAGTCCTGATGTGAACCTTCCTAGGGAAAGTCCATTAGTCATATAGTTAATGAATCAGTTGATAGTGTCGTATTTAACCTTTTTTATGAGTTGACCAAGTAACATATTAGTATATTCCCATTGCGAATGAACGGTTAGCTGCTCTTCTGGCTAGCTGGCTCACGCACTGAGCAGTTTTTGATATCATGGGAACCAACTAAGAAGTGTAGCAGGTGCAGTTCAAAGGACGCAAGTGTTGAAGTAAAAAGACTGGTGGATTGTGTGAAAAGAAAGGTTTTAGCTAGCCAGCAGAGGAGATTGACATTTGACTATGGACATGTGCCTGAAGACCTTCTGGAGGAAATACTTTGAGGGAATGAACCATTTCATCACCAACCAAAACACCAGAGCGGAGTAAGTGCAAGGCCTCTCCTGTTGTGTTCAACTGGCGCCCCCTGGACTCCGCTGTGATGCTGCAGGACACAGAGGGTCACTTGGCTTTTCCTTTTTCCTCTCCCAGCACTAGAGCTGTTTACAGCTCTAGTGCTAATTTACAGTACCTATAGTATAAACATAGCCCTATAAACACATCCCTATAGTATGAACACAGCCCTATAGTGTGCAGATCAATTCAAACACATGTTACTTGTATAGAGTTTCTCTTCTTCACTGTTCTTTATCTCTTGTCGTGGTTGTGTTCAGGTGACAGATATGATGCTGCAGGACACACATTACCCAGACTGGGGCCGAGCTGCCAGAAGGTTCTGGAAAAGAGGCAACAACCGCATCGTCCTCTTTTGGTAAGACATCAACTATTATAGACCTTATATATTATAGACCTCAGAATCAGAATTACTTTCAGTCATCCCCGAGGGGAAATTTTCTTTGTTACAGATGCAACCGACCAAGAGCATGTGGATAGAACCAAGTTACAAAAATAAAATAAGATAAATACAATAAGATAAAAGATAAAATAGTTCTCTCTGGGAAGTTATTTACACCAGTGACATATTTATGACTATATACATGTGTGAGCAGGGAATAGGATAAAAAGGATTGAGTAGTTTGTGATTTAAAGTGCAGCGTTCAACAGTTTGATGGCGACAGGCAGGAAAGATTTCCTGTGTCTCTCAGTGGAGCAGCGGCAGCAGCGTCTATGGCTGAGAGAGCTCCTCTGATTGGCCAGCACCTTGTGGAGGGGGTGGGAGTGAGAGTCCAGAATAGTCCAGATTTTGTCCAGTATTCTCCTGTCCAGCACCAGAGTCAGAGAGTCCAGCTCCACAACATGTCCAGCCTTCCTGATGATCTTCTCGAGTCTATTAGTGTCCCTCACGCGCAGACTGCTGCCCCAGCAGACTACAGCGTATATGATGGCACTGGCCACCATAGACTCGTAGAACATCCTGAGCATTGTCCTGCAGATGTCAAAGGACCTCAGCCTCCTCAGGAAATAGAGGCGGCTCTGGCCCTTCTTGTAAACAGCGTCCACGTTCCTGCTCCAGTCCAGTTTATTGTCCAAGTACACCCCCAGGTACTTGTACTCCTCCACCACGTCCACACTGACCCCCTGGATGGAGATGGGGGTCACAGCAGCTTTGGTCCTCCTCAGGTCCACCACCAGTTCCTTTGTCTTCGTCATGTTGAGCATTCCAATGTTCATACTAACATTTGAAACTCTGTTTCGATACTGAGGAATTGGCCCCATACTTGATGCAGATTTTGAAAATTATAATGATCTCTTATAATGTAATTTTTAACACAAATGAATAGTACTTTGATTCAACTCAGTGTTTTATTACTTCTGATAAAGATTGAGAAGATTCTGTTCAAGAAAATTCCAAATGTGTGTGTTTGATTATTTTTATTATCAATATTTGTTCAAATAAGTATCTAGTTTCAATACTGATATTGATTAGTATCTGATTTTTGATACTGTAGACAGCCCTAGTCCATATACACGAGTAAGTGGCATTTCCAAAAAGTGAGTATATTTCGTAAAGCCATCAGTCAAGTTTGAATGTAAAACTTAAACATTAAAACAATGATTTGAACAGGTAGGTGACTGTATGTAAAGATTCTTTCTTTCCATATATTAACATCATATATATTTTCCCATTTGAAAAGCGGCTGCCTTAGTGGAACTTAGGCTTAAAGATCTTAAAGGTCCTATATTAC
Source organism: Odontamblyopus rebecca (assembly GCA_030686955.1). Classification (NCBI taxonomy): domain Eukaryota; kingdom Metazoa; phylum Chordata; class Actinopteri; order Gobiiformes; family Gobiidae; genus Odontamblyopus; species Odontamblyopus rebecca. The sequence continues at coordinate 8,553,433 of CM060659.1, read as the reverse complement.
ACAAACTGACTTTTGTGGGTTTTAAGTCATGTTGTTACCTCCTCCAAAACATACCTGGAGCTGTGTTTGCTTCATTCACACATGTTTGAGTAATCCGTTGTTTTTAGTCAGTCTACAACATCTCCATCTCCCAAGCTCAAAATGCTCTCCTCCACCTTGTGATGTCATAAAGCATTTTTTAAAGTTAAAAGCTACATTTTATTTTTTGTTCAGCAGAGATGGGCAATTCCAGGGTTGAAATCATCCAAATGATTCTAGAAAGGCGTATGAAGTTTAAACATACATTGCAGCACTTCCTGTAATACCATATGACATCACAATGTGGAACAGACTGTTTTCTTTTTCAGAGAAGAACCTACCCGAAATATGGAAGGTTTGTGTGAATTAAACTAAACTAAACAAAATGTAAAACAAATCACAGGTCCAGGTATGTTTTTGATGAGAAACAACATATAACATAAATCATAAAATTTGGTAATGTAGGACCTTTAAAGATTAGGGACAACAAATGAAATACTATAGCAAATACTATAAAGTACTGCTCATTAAAATCTAACATCAAACTTGAAATTTCAGAACACAATCCATTTCTTATTATTTATTCAATGTAGATTGTGTAAAGATATGTTGTAACCGAACTGTATGTAAAGACAAATGGTATCACCCTCCATGTTCTGTCATGGCTTGAGTGGTTGAAGTGTCCTTAATATATTCCCCAGAGGCCTGTGTGTCTTCGTCTGTCCACAATCAATATCTGTGTTAATCTTCCTTCACTCAATGTCGCACCTTTAATTAGACGGACAGCTCCAGAAATCGATGGACATGGTGAGGTCAGCGCATGGAGATAACTACCGCTTTAAATAACCTCTAAACAAATGAAAAGTGTGGAGGACGGGATGCATGCTTGTTTTCAGATGGTGCTAAATGAGTGTGCGTCTCTGTTGCTCATAGAGAAGGAGCCTGTGTTCCTCTTTTTTATGGTATTGCTGGAAAGAAAATCCAATCCAAGGAAAATTCACAAATGTTGAAATTTCATATTTTAATGATAATGTTGTATACAGATGTTGCTTTCGAATGTAGAGATTTAGAGTTAAGTCCTGGGTTTGGTCTAAATGAAGTCCTTTACATGTGGTTTAAACATGTTTAGTCCTGGTCCAGTCCTGTTTCTATGTTTATATCTGACATACAATAGCCCGGTAATCATCTGGGGTAGACCTGCTTCAGTCCTGGCTCAGTATTTGTTTGGATCTGGTTTAGTCCTGATTTAGACTTCTTATCTGGTTTGGATTTAGACTTGCTTTAGAGCTAGTTTAGTCCTGGTTTTGATACATTTCAGTGCTGGTTTGGTCCTAGTTAAGTCTAGGTTTAATGCAAGACCTGGTTTAGACCTGTTTAATCTTGTCTTAATCCTAGTTTATACCTATAGTCCTTGTTTGTTAGTTCTTGTTTAGACCTGGTTTAGTTTAGTTAAATTCTTGTTTCTTAGTGGTTTTGTCCTAGTTTAGACCTAGTCCAGTCCTGGTTTATTTCTCACAGTGAGCAGCACACTGACTCTTGTGTAGGTGGTGGAGGAGGAGTGTTGTAGATGTTCAGATAGGTTTCATAGACTGGGGGTTATCTCTCAGAGGGCCTCTCGCAACCCCGCGCACACAGCCGTCAGTCAGATCACACATGAGAGTCAGAGGGGTTCCTGTGGTGCATTTAAGGACCACTGGGAAACATGAAGGGTAAGTGAAAAGACAGAGGTTGACAACTGCTCACTATGCAAAGGGGTTAACCTAGATACATGCTAAAGTCCTTGCATTGTAGTGCTACAGTGAGGCATTAAGAAATGTGAAGATTATTTTTCTCCATTACATTTGGATGCTTTATGCTTTAACACCTGGTTGTGTTTATAATATTAACTATGCATAAGTCTTATTATAGTGTGCCTTTATCATTTTGTGCGTTCATTAATCTCTCCCCTCATTGCCATGTTGTTGTTTTAGCAGTTCTTCGTTGAAACACTAATCATCACTAATCATGTACAGAACCGTATATTTCTGTTTTTATTTTTGCAATTCCAATACTTTTCTTTAAATTACAATTTGGCTGAGTTCTGACTTGCATACAACAAAATGAGTACTGAATTAAACCCAGACTAAAGCGTGAACAGAGCAAGCACAGTCCTTCAGCCACACCACTGTCTGCTCTAATCTAATACCTTGTATAGATGTGTGTAGTTTGATTTACCTGTGATTCAGATGCAGTGTATGTGTGTGTGTGTGTGTGTGTGTGTGTGTGTGTGTGTGTGTGTGTGTGTGTGTGTGTGTGTGTGTGTGTGTGTGTGTGTGTGTGTGTGTGCACATGTGTGTGTGGGTGTGGGTGTAGGAGTCTCTCTGCTGCTCTTCGTGTTATCGACCAACAGCGTGTCTCGCTGTGTCACGATCAATGGCGGATTTGACGAGGCATTGTATGAAATTCCTCCTTTTGAAATGTGATTGATAAACGCACTATAGGGCACATCGTGTCAATACAGCACTGAGTGCTGTGCTGAATGATGAAAAGACATGGGGCTAAGAGCCAGCCATGCAGAGAAGAGACACACAAGTCTTTTGTTGACTAATACAATCCCACAGAATATCTGAGCTATTGAAGGAGGATATTGGTTGAATCCTTTCTATCTGTTGTATAGTGAGCCAGTCCAAGTGAATATACACCAGGGCTGGTTTTCACAGGACTGATTACATTGTACTTTAACATGAAATATTCAGAAGGTGACTAGATCCCAGAACTCACTGTTTTACAACACACATCTTATTTAAACAGTATTCATTTTAAAAGATGCCTCTGACTGTACTGAATATGACAGGCCTATAGAATGTTGATGAGGAAAAAACCCAGCTTATGCAGACTTCAGCAGTGCACTGGACAGGGCCTAGTATGGATCATTGCCTTTACTTTGCACCTTATCTCTTGTACATATAGCCTAGATATATTTATATATTTATAGTCTTATTTTTTGCTACTTTAATTTGAGTCTTAGTAGCTTTTATTGGCTCTTTGGTATTACTGGTACTGTGTCTACATCATTTCCCTTGTGGATCAGTACAGTTGGTCTAATTGTAAACACAGATATTGTAGATATTTTCTGATGTGAAATGACAATTGACATGATTTTACTTATTAAAAATACTGTAAAAATCCTGTAACAGTAACTTGAGCATAACACAACAGTATGTGATCTGACAGCAATATTCTCAGGCAAATACATGGACAGTAGTTGAATGTTGTGTGTGTCCTTCAGGGCGGTGCTGTTCTCGCTCACCTCTGTGGTGGTTCTGGTCATCAGCACAGACTGGATCAGCTGGGACAATCTGAACCGAGGCTTCCTGCCCAGTGACGAGGTCTCACGGGCCTTCCTCGCCTCCTTCATCCTGGTGTTCGACCTCCTCATCGTCATGCAGGTACACCCTTCCCCATCTGCCCCCAGTGGGCACTACTGAGACAACTGTTACTATTATCAGCATGTAGAGAGTAGGGCTGGGCATTACGTACTAACCCGTCCCCATCAGGTCATCTGTTATGTTTTTTTTTAAAAATAAAAATTAAACAGGAAAGGAATCACACACATCTTTACAAAAAAGAGTTTATGTGCACACATGTAAACAGGAGAAATGTGACCATCCGGCAATCTTCAAATCATCACGGAGATATACACTGACCCCACCGGTTTGTGGTTTGGTCCCAGTTGCCACAGATTAATGCTGTTGATATATATAGATAATTTGTACTTATTTCTAACAGTTTGGGGGTTATAGCCCAGAGTGCTCCAATCACCATGGCCACTACTGATACCTTCACCTTCCAGGCCTATTCCAGCTCTTCTTTGAACCCCTGGTATTTCTCTAGTTTCTCGTGTTCCTTTTTCCTGACATTACCATCGCTCGGTATTGCAATGTCCACCACCACGGCTTTGTTTTCTTGCTTATTCAACACCACTATGTCTGGTTGGTTTGTCACCGTTCTGTCAGCCTGTATTTGGAAGTCCCACAGGATCTTGGCTCGGTCATTCTCCACAATCTTTGGAGGTGTTTCCCACATTGGCCTTGGTGTCTCCAGCCTGTACTCTGCACAGATGTTTCTGTACACTATGCCCACTACTTGGTTATGTTGCTCCATGTACGCTTTCCCTGCCAGCATCTTACACCCTGCAGTTATGTGCTGGACTGTCTCAGGCACTTCTTTGCACAACCTACACCTTGGGACTTGTCTGGTGTGGTAGATCTGGGCCTCTATTGCTCGGGTGCTCAAGGCCTGCTCCTGTGCAGCCAGGATGAGTGCCTCTGTGCTGTCCTCCAGACCAGCCCTCTCCAGTCATTGGTAGGATTTCTTGATATCAGCCATTTCAGTTATGTTTCAGTGGTACGGCCCATGTAGGGGTCTGTCGTGCCATGATGGTCCCTATATATGTGTGTGTGTATATATATATATATATATATATATATATATATATATATTATGGCATGCCGTTTAGGAAATTAAAGAATATATTGAATGAAACTTGAATATATGGAATGAATGTTTGAATATATGGAATGAAACCTGAATATATTGAATGAAACTTGAATATATGTATGTTTCTGTGGTTGTAGGATACTTTCCCCTGGTATCTGAGATGTTAAACATGTTTTAGGCTAAGTGCATGCGATTGTGGAGACGGTACGCACAACAGCCCCGTTTAACCTGGTGCTTCAGCTTAAGCCTAGCCCCTGGAGGTGTTTATACTGGACTGGGCTAGGCCAATAGTCCATGATAAATGACTCCAGGGGCTTGGCTTAAGTTGAAGCACCAGGTTAAACGGGGCTGTTGTGCGTACCGTCTCCAGAATCGCATGCACTTAGCCTAAAACATGTTTAACATCTCAGATACCAGGGGAAAGTATCCTACAACCACAGAAACATACACTCAACTCTCACTACATGCACTGACATCTCTCATTAGACAGCTGGAATGGTTTGTCTCTTCTAAACCTTCTCCCTCTTTGAGTAAGATAATAGAAAAGTTGCTTGCTATTACTGTATAATTACCGCAAATTAGCGATTAGCATTATTGCTAAATAGTCTTAGAAGGTTTAACATGTCTAATATTTCTATTGTTCCTTGTTACTACTTAGAGAAAATGAAATGAAACTTTTCTCAACCGCAATTAAAATGTATTAAATTATTTCCTTACCTCTTGTGTCTTGAGCCCTTTCGTGTGCCTCCTGTGAGGGCGCAGGCATGTTTCTTGAAACGGTTGACTGACACACCTGGCCTGTGGGGTTCACATGTCTACTTATATTAAAAAGGAATGAATTTCTTCATCTGTAGACCGATATACGTTAAAATTAGTATTTCTCGTAAAACTACACGCATTCGCCAGGGCATTGATTGCTTCCTCGTTATTTATTATTGCTGCAACTAAATTTCTTGCAGACTCGCTCATGCTGACAATGGTAGGTAGATTACGAAATGAAAGAAACAAAAGATGGCGCCAGTGCCGTGATGACGTCGTTTTCAAGTTTTATTCAATATATTCAGGTTTCATTCCATATATTCAAACATTCATTCCATATATTCAAGTTTCATTCAATATATTCAAGCATTCATTCCATATATATTAAGGTTTCATTCAATATATTCTTTAATTTCCTAAATGGCATGCCATAATATATATATATATATATATATATATAAACAAAAAAATATATATATATATATATATATATATATATATATATATATATATATATGTTTTTTTAGGGCTGTCAACGTTAATGCAAAATATTGCACTAATGTTTTTTAATGCAGATTAATCACAATTTATTTTGAACGCACATGCTCCTCTATTGAAAGCGCGGGTGGTGACCTGAAAGGCGGCGCAGGTTATTAGATCAGTGATCAGGTCTGTCCATCTGCAGATGTGAATATGACAGATGAGACAGCGACTGGTGCTCAGCGGCAAATTTCTCTTCAAAAAACTGCCCAACGGGACTTTAGATAAACTAAGGTAGTTTGCAGATATTGCATCGATGAACTCTCTTTCCACAGAAGCACAAGTTTAAAATACCATCTTAAAGCAAAACACGTGTTTGATTCTGTGGCAACAACAACGCTACTTGTACCAACAACAAGCCGAGCACGACAACCTGCGGCAATGTTGTCAAGAAAACTACCGCCGATAGAAAAATGTCAGTAATATAGCTTTTTGATAATAAATTGCATTTTTGTCAAAATATTTTGGTCTTTTTTTTGTGAACGATTAACTGTGATTAATTGTGATTAATCCAAATTCTAAAAGTATGATTAATCTGATTTGAAAAAAATATATAAATTGATATATTAATATAAATGATGGGTACTTGTTTTTTCATTGGACCTTTCTGGGCCTCTGAAAGTTCTCACTTCTCACTGTGCTTCCTTGATTTTAGCCTCTAACCGTCTTTTCCATGGTGGGTATTGCTTCTCATGGCTCCCATAGTTGGTGTTATAGCTCAACACCTCTAGGATCACTGCTGCTGAAGTGCAGAACAGCTCATTGGTGATGGTTGTGGTAGGGATCGCTCTCAGTGCTGCTTTCACGTCCTCTAGCAGACTTTCAGATGGTACTTCACTGAGCACCGGGGTTGCCTTGTGTTCGTTCGGGCCATGATCTTATCATTGAGGTCAGTCGCTGCTTCGTTCAGTATGAATCTTATTTGTGCTAAATCTATATATTTGTACAAAACAATGAAATCTATAGTCAGAACTAAAATAAAATTTGATTTCATATTCAAGCTAATAGTTCGAAAATAATATTTTTTTTTAACCAAAATTATAAATTAAATGACTACAAAATTGGACACTGTAACACCTCCAGCAGGTGCCTCCCCTCCTCCCCTCTCTGCAGGACCCCCCCTTCCCTTTCCCCTTGGGGCCAATTAAAACTAACTCAGGACTCCTCTCGACTGGTTCTCCACCAATCTCCTCCACTCACCTTTTTCACCATAATTTATCACCGGGACAGGCCTCAGTACAGGGCCCTGATGGCTCTCACGTCTCTCTGAGCTCACAGCTTTTCAAATATTTGTTTAGTCCAGACATATAGTTCTTCTCTAAGAGATAACATAAGACACCCAGGGTTATATAGTGAACATCATTTTGTAATCTTGTTCTTGTGATGATCTGCCATTTTATTCCAATCAATATCTTGTAATTCAGCCATTTTCTCTGTACTCAAACACTTTTCCATGCACACTATTCACTGGTTTCAGCTTCCTATTATATGTCATATTTAGAGGATGTTTCCCCATTCAAAAGATTTTTTTAAAATAGGTAATTGCTATGGTGACTGTCTTAATTTTTCATCATTCTGAAACCCATGGAAAGTCCAGCCTCAGCAATGCTCTGAGTGAGTGACAGGTGGATTTAACCAATTACAATGAAGTGTTCAGTTTCCTTAGAAGCAGAAGGGAGGAGTTAACTCTACTCACACTACTCTGAAACAAACAGTCGAGTACTTTTACAGTTTCTGTCCAGTTGACAGAATAGCACTATAAGATGAATGTTATTATTATGATCATTTTCTTAATGAACATTATGGTAATTTTGTAGAACACTGCTTTGTATAGCCTCATATTTCTGGTTTTGCATCTCAGTCCCGGCCCCTCCCTCAGACCCAGTGTCCTCTGCCCTCTGCTGCTGCTCACAGTTTGTTTTTGCTAATGACGACTCAAACAAATGCATTTCTCTCACTTTTCTCTCACCTAGTTTTTCCAGCGGGATGCCCTTCATCCCAAAGGAGCAGAACGCATCAATAACAGTGTCAGCAGCTCTTGAATATGCAAATGAGGCCTCTGCACACAAATACACACTTTTATTGAGGTGTATTGAAGGAATTGAGCCAAAAGGACTATTTTTCTTCTCCTCATTGTGACAGAGAAGCCAAAATGACAGCATATATTGCTTTTTGAGGCCCATTTAAAAGAAAACTGTGTGTAACTTTTCACTTCTCTGTCTTTGTTGCCATGGAGATCTTGTTGGAGGTAGAGCATATATCCTGGTTGGATGTAATAAGACGTCTCATCTTTGAGCTTTTATTCAGACAAACCTGTTCAGTAGTGATTTGAAGGAACAGTTCTATAACGCAACTGGATCTCTTGTATAATACTAAAGGAAATAATGAGTGTAATTTTCCATGCCTACACTGGTATAGGTCAATATTGGGTATTGGCAGATAATTTAAATTGATTTTGGTATCGGAACTGAATAAACTTGAATGGTGCATCCCTGACTGCAGTGCCAGGAATGTTGCACAGTATGGCACTGTTGATTGAATTGAATTCTTGGATTACAGGTGGATCATTTGCTAATTAAAGTCAAGAACTGACCGTGCAACATTCTAGGCAAAACATTAACTCAATAACTCCAACAGAATGTTACATACTGCACCTTTAAACTCTAACTATACAGTTGTGTCCCACATGTACAGCACAAGTAGTGACCAGAGTGACCAGATGTCCCTTGACTCGGGACAGCCCCACTTTTGAGCCTGTGTCCCATGCCCCAGTGATTTGTCTCAGTCTTATACAATAAATGTCCCTATTTTTCGTGCTTGAAAATGACCGTAAGGCACCAACAGATTATGACATGAAGAATGGACAATGTTATACTCTCTTTTCACTATTGTATTCCTAACCCAGGTGTGTCCCAGTTTGGAATTTTGAAAATTTGATCCCCTACACAAGTACCAAATGTAACTACTATTGTAACTACCATTATAACTACCACTGAAGTTACCAGTAAAGTATCTACCAAGTCCTACTGCAAGTACCTAGTAAGTCATGAACTGTACTTTAAAGGTCTTATTTTAAGCAAAATGGACTCTTGTGAGCTTTAAGCCGTGTTATAATGTTGTCACCTCTCAAAAACAGACCTGGAGTTGTGTTTTGTTTAATTCACACATTTGAATAACCCTTGTAAAGATCAAAATGCTCTGTTTCATTTTATGTCTTGTGGTAGTTTTTCAGTTAACAGCTCCTTTTACCTTTTATTTAGTAAATATTAGATTTCCAACGCTGAAATTGGAGTTTACTTGCCCCATTAACACATGTCATCACAAGGTGAACAGAGTGTTTTCTGTTTGAGAATAGAACTCAGCTTAAATATGCAGAGTTTGTGTGTTAAACATGTGCTAAAAGAACCTCACAAGGCCAGGTATGTTTATGATGAGGAAACAACATTATAACAGAAAATAGCCTAATAAAAGCCCTTTAAGTATGCAAAAGTAAAGCTTTAAGTATATTGTCTTTGTTTAGCCCTTACAGTATATTAGCGTGGTTTGATCTGACCCTATAGCGTACATATTGCAGTACTAATACTTCCTTCCTAAATGCACGTTTGTATATTAGTGGTTGCTGTGCCCCCACTGCACAGAAAAGCCTTATTTTAGTGTTACAAATGTAGTGCAGCACACATGCCAGCAAACAACTCCATTAGAAGTCCCCTGGTAATGCTTATTAGACCTACCACCGAACAGGATTTCTACTTGTGTGTTTACAGGAACTATTTATTATTTTAAAGAGGGGCCCGTGGCTGCGCTGACCAGTAATTACTTCACATGGAGCCATTTTTCTCTCTCATTTAGAAAATAATTGTCATTTTGTATGAAAATATAGCAGCAGTCCAGCCCACAGTGGCATGGAGACAAAATCACTCAGTGGAAAAACAATGGGACTTGACTACTGTTCACAATATAGACCCTGTTTATGTTTTAAAGACAGCAAAATGATATTGCACAACCAATTTCTATGTCAATTCTAAGCAATTCTATGTAAATTCTAAATTCTTATCCAGATTGACAGACTGGTGCTAAGGCCCTCCACTGTATCTCAAGCCCAGCCGAACGTAATCGTCCAATCAGATTTGTATTTTTCAGTGATGCGAAGAAAAGGAGTGCAATCTATCATCTACAAATAAAATCAAATAAAAACAAATAAACACTACATAAATTTACACTGGCTGAAGATGCAATAAAATTAATACTTTCTATTTACCAATATGATTTCATTTGACTATACAAATATAATATAAATACAATAAAGCTAAACTGTATGTAAACACTGGTAAAAAGCAAGTACAATGTAATAAATAAAATATGAAAAAATAGATAGCAGACAAATATCGTAGCTGGACAGGCCTCCTCCTCTTCTCTGCTTTTCTCTCTTCTTTTCTTCACACTTTTTCAGCTGGTATGGTGTCATCTCGAGCCCTGCGTGTAGCGGCACATTTACTGCCGTTATTAATGATCTGACACACGGCTGTTACACGGCCCATGTGCCTCTGAGCAGCGCACTCCCGTGTGAAGGATGAACTCACACGTGCCTTAACTCACATGTGATTTAACTCTCCAGGGAGCACACGTCGCCTCTTCAAACTGCATCTAACATTTTCTGTCACTGGATTTCAGCTTCCTGTTTAAAGATTTTGAGGACTTTTAGCAGCGATGCGCATTTTTCATCACACTCAGATTAGGAGCAAATCTGAAAAATGTTCTATTATACAAATCATTATTAGCACAATTAAATAAAAAACAAAACAAGAGATTTCAAAGTGCATGGAGGTCTCTCTGCCAGCTTCTCACATTAAACTTATTGTACAAAATCCCTCCATCCTCTTCCCTGCTCTTCCTCTGGTCCATCCGTTAGCCCTGCCCTGGCCAATCCTTTAGGCTGCACATGCCCTGTCCCCTGTCATAGCCTGCACCTGCCCTTTCAGCTCCGCCCAGAGGCTTGCATTAGTGGGTCAGCTCACCAGTAGGCCCTTTGCTGGAGCATGGCAGAGCTGTCCTTTCCTTTGCATGAAGCAGTGCGTAAATAGCAGTGAGTTTGGTCCTTTTCATTCCTTTAGCCATGTTACTCCTAATTTAATATAGTTTAGTGTCATTTACCAAGCCACAGCCTCAGTGCCCCACTCCTCTCACAACACCAAAAACCCACTACATGCCTCTCAATAAATGTTTAAACTGGATTTTGGTTACTGCCTCATCATTTCTTCATTTCATTGAAAATATCACCTGGAATCATTCTTAAGGATACATCGTACAGTCACATCATATTTTGAACTTGTTTATCTCAGTAAAGACAAGTAGATGGCATCATCGTGACCCTGCTCATATAATGTTTGCTTAGGCTATTTCTTGCAAAAAATAAATAAATAAAAACACCTGAATAGATACTTGAATGCCATACACAAAAAGTGACATACTGCTGCTACCTTTAAGTTTTGGCTCTTCTTCACCTCCAAGTAACCAAGTTACTTCATTAGTTCATTTTTAATGAATGAAAAGGCACAGTCTAATTAATACTTGGAATAATGACCCATGTGGATTCAATCTGTGCTCTCAGCTACATTTTTCATGTGTGCAGATTTCCTTTCTACATTCTCCTCCGGTCTTTCATATTCACACCTGCAGTTCTTCCTACAGTCTCTTCGTCTTAATCTTGTGTCAGAACATTTCCATATGCTGCTGTGGCACTGCTGGGCCTTTCTGAGTTTAGCTCGTCTTGTTCTGTGGAAAAAGACTCATTATTTAAAACAGAAGTTCAGCGGTAAATGCCATGATGGCTGTTAGTGCTACAGCTCCTGATATTTGAGCTCAGGGATCAGACAAGAAGCCTTAATTAATATCCAAGAGGCTTCAGCAGCTGTTACAATCCCGATGCAAAACCCTCCTTCCCCTTCCCCTATCGCAGGAGGATACAAGACCCTCTCCCCTATCGCAGGAGGATACAAGACCCTCTCCCCTATCGCAGGAGGATACAAGACCCTCTCCCCTATCGCAGGAGGATACAAGACCCTCTCTTCTATCGCAGGAGGATACAAGACCCTCTCCCCTATCGCAGGAGGATACAAGACCCTCTCCCCTATCGCAGGAGGATACGAGACCCTCTCCCCTATCGCAGGAGGATACAAGACCCTCTCTTCTATCAAAGGAGGATACGAGACCCTCTCCCCTATCACAGGAGGATACAAGACCCTCTCCCCTATCGCAGGAGGATACAAGACCCTCTCCCCTATCGCAGGAGGATACAAGACCCTCTCCCCTATCGCAGGAGGATACAAGACCCTCTCCCCTATCGCAGGAGGATACAAGACCCTCTCCCCTATCGCAGGAGGATACAAGACCCTCTCTTCTATCAAAGGAGGATACGAGACCCTCTCCCCTATCGCAGGAGGATACAAGACCCTCTCCCCTATCGCAGGAGGATACGAGACCCTCTCCCCTATCGCAGGAGGATACAAGACCCTCTCCCCTATCGCAGGAGGATACAAGACCCTCTCCTCTATCGCAGGAGGATACAAGACCCTCTCTTCTATCGCAGGAGGATACAAGACCCTCTCCCCTATCGCAGGAGGATACAAGACCCTCTCCTCTATCGCAGGAGGATACAAGACCCTCTCTTCTATCGCAGGAGGATACAAGACCCTCTCCCCTATCGCAGGAGGATACAAGACCCTCTCCCCTATCACAGGAGTATATGAGCCCCTCTCTTCTATCACAGGAGTATATGAGCCCCTCTCCCCTTTCGCAGGAGAATTCAAGATCCCCTCCCCTGTCACAGGAGAGTACAAGCCCCTCTTCTGTATCACAGGAGGATTCAAGCATGTGCAGAGTTTATGCAGCAAACTGACAAGCAGAACACCAAAGGGACAAGGGAACAAGGGAGCTGTGTGTATTCAGTACAGGCACAGCAAAATCACAATCCCACAGAAAACGGCTTGTGTTCATGTTCTACAGTGAGATAATGTCATAAGTTCAGATGGAGGGCAGGAGTCTGTATAACTCTCAGTAATTACATGTATAAGCAAAATGACGATCAGACGATTCTACCATAGAATTCTGGCTTGGAACTTAGCATGTTGTGATTTCATGAGAATGTAACCTTTTGTAAAAGCTGTATTATTTAGTTAATACTAAAGTCCTCTGCAGAGGACTGCACATTCTATGTATCCAAGGTCATATTCTCTGTTAGACTAGTTCATTGCATAGTTTAGACCTCTACTAACTTTTTAAAAAATGTATGGGATTCTTGCATTCATATTTCAGTCTTCTCTCAAATGTGAATCCTCTTGAATCCTCTCTGTTGCAATAGGGCAACAGAATTTTGCTTTAGAGAGTGAGTGATCCTTGTTAGGTTTTTAGATGCAGTCCTGAAATGCCATTAGCCATCACAAGGTCATTTGTTTGATTGAGCAGGGGCTGCTGAAGGGGATGAGGAGGAGGAGGTATGGTTTATGAATTAGAATGACATCATGAGGGAAGTGGAAATGTGGCTTCTGAAATGAGCCTGGCATCAGATGAATCCAGTCTGTATCTGTGAGCTGACAAACTCTCCACAATCCGTCTGGCCCAGCTCGAGCTGATGCAAATACCAGGTTCTGACCAATCACAGAGCAGCATTGTGGTTTGCGGGAGCCAAAGGTGAAGCGCCCAAATGAACCAAAACAAATATAGTTAAACCAACAGACTGGATTTAACTTAAGTTTGAGTTCTCGGCTTGTTGTGCTGTTGTGACGCTTCGACCTTTTCCTGATTATTTTCAGTGAGACCTGTCCCTGATGAATGTGTAGAACTCAATGCAGAGTGTTATCCTGAAAACACATCACACTTACACATCACACTGGTAGGCGATATGGCAAAGAATAAATACTATAATGGTAGTTTCAACTTTATGACAATGTGATCAGGATTCATACATTTGTATTGCCTGTAAGAGGTATTTAAAGTCACCTGCTTCTAAAATTTCATGCTCTACTGTGATTGGCTAAATCCTCCTGTTACTCACTCTGAGCATTACAGAGGCTAACCAATAGGAGTGGGAGGAGTGGGAGGAGTAGATCGAGAAAAAGGATTAATTTGATATCCATCACTGTATTGCTCAGCCTTGTTCACCTTTAGCTCACATTGATCATATGTTGCATGTATTTTCCAGGACTGGGAGTTTCCACACTTTATGGGCGATCTGGACATGAACCTCCCTGGGATGTCCACCACTCATGTCAAAGTTAAACTGCCGGTGTGCAAACGGATCTTTAAAGACGAGTACCACATTCACATCACAGGTACAGCAGTGCATTTCACTTTAAAGGGGACATGATGTAATGTGTTCTCTCATCCTGATCTTAGTCACGGTGCAGAATATGGTGCCGTTTGAACTGTTAGCTCAGTGTACTCACTCCATGTCCTCTCACTATAATGCTGAACCATGATAGAGAACACAAACAGGCCACATTATTCATATCCTCCTGCCTAAGTGGACAAAGTGGGCTGTTGCATCAGGCAGTTACTTTATGGTTATCATCATGTGAAAACCTTTCAAATGCACAGGGCATATTCTTTAGAGCTCGCTGCTTTACTTTTACTTTTACTTTATGGTTCTCATCATATAAAAATCTCTCAAATGTATAAACCATATTCTTTAGAAATAGCTGCTTTAACAATAGTGCGAATTGCATTTTCCTCACGTACAGATCTTTCAAGGGCTAAAGGAAATGGAATCAGCCTGAAGGGGGATGGGGAGTAATGATGATGACACTTATAGACAAGCTCAAAGATTCACATTCTGAAGTAAAGTTCATTTGCACAAATACATGTTTTGCTGTAAAAAAAAATCGAATTAATATGAAAGGGGTCACTTCTCCACAGATACATAGTGCATTTTTAAAGGTGCACAAAGTACAGTACAGTCAGTCGTTAGGTTTTATGTGCTGTGGAAGATTTTAGAGAGGTAGAGTCCACTGATCCAGAGGTTGGCAGTTTGAATCCCGCTCTTGATATAAACATCATTTGTAGAGCGGTCAGATCCACTATGACCCACAGATGAATGTTGGTGTTGTGACTTTGGGCAAGACACTTAACACACCTCACCTCCAGTGTCTTTGTAGATGTGAGTATGTGCATGTATCTGTGTGAATGGAGTGGTTCCTTTATATAAAGTGCTTCTTGAAGCTGAAAAAGCACTGTAGAAATGTGATCACTGACTGTAAGGATGTAAGGATGCTTGTTTTTGAGTGCAATAAAAAAACATCCAAGACTTTAAGACTTTAAATAATGCAGTGTCTAACTCTTGAGTGTTTGAGCTTAAAAATGGCCTCCTGTAGTATGATCATTAAAACACAACTGCAGCTGGAAAAGCCCCTCCTTGACTAATGATAGAATAAAGGTCAATGTTTTGCTATGGGCTATATTTGGGATTGTGACTGAAACAACATACACTACCATTCATGCTCCATGTGATGCCTGCACAGAATGAAGCAAAGGGCTGCAGATAACTGATGTAGTGGAGCAAAATACAGCCAAATATAAAAATATCCAGGCAAGAGACGAAGTGTGGCCTATTTCTGCATATGATCATTGTACATGGCTGGCTGCTCCAGTGTCCCCATTTCTGTTTGGTGGGGGTTTGATAGCTCAAGCCCGAAATGCATCTGTAATATTTATGTACGTGTGCGTGTGATATGACAACAAGCAGGTGGTTCTATTAGTGTGTGTGTCCGCTTTATTTCCTGTGGTGGATCTCATCACTTCTCACACCAGTGCATCCTATAATGATGTTGAATATGCAGCCCTGGAAATACTAAAATAAGAAAGCACAGACATGTGCTCAATACAGGAAATCTCCAAGTCCACATCCACAGCTCACAGACCATCCAAAACATTTTACAGCCAGAAAAGAACATATTCTTATTGAGAAATATCCTAAAAAATACGGCAAAAAAGGGAGATCATATATTTCCCAGTTGAACGCTGGACCTACTGCACATTTTTCCTCATAAGATTATTGGATGTCACACTGCACGACGTGAGGATTTCAAACTGGATGACTGCACACATGCTCAGTTTGTGTGAGCTAATATCAGACTCCTTGTGCAAATGTGTGATCTTTGTCCTGGCCTCACTCTTGAGACCTACAACCCACCATTATAACCGATTTCTCCATGATCATTCTCTCAGACAACTCACGATGGTGCAATGGACCCCTGGCTTTACTAGCTCCAAACTCCATCCAACCTACATTAGCCAAGTACCATGAAATGGCTAATGCTAACCCGAAGGCTAAAGAATCAGAAGCATTAAACATCTGCAACTGAAATGACAGAATATTGTCAGGCTGAACCTGTATCATGTGCTAACATGGTGCATGTGGGGAACCTGTGATGCACTTTTTGTGCTGATTAGGAGCGCTGTAATACGTCACAGTTTAACTCATGAGTAGGAACGCCATTTGGAGTTCCAGGTGTGAAATATCCTAGTAACCAGTTACCTGGAACACACCATTGGAAAAATAGTAGGGCCAATTTACATTTAAAAACAAAACATAATTTCTTTTGAAAGGTCAGAATCCACAGACATCACATCGTATTGGTATTTTCTTTGGAAAATATGCAAAAGAAAATGAGCAAATGTTGAACCTGATTCATTGATGAAAGTGACTAGGACCCTCCACTTTCTCAAACGTACTTCCACATGTTGTTCAGAGCTGAACAATTATCATTTTACATGTTCTGGCTTCCAGGGAGCAATAAAGTCCTATAATGTTGTGTTGTCATCTGCGGCCCAGTATTTGGGCTCATCCTGGTCAGGATAGTGTCCTCATTACATTCCAGGATTGAGCATTACCAAGACGGTAATAAAAACTCCTCCTGCATTTCCAGCGGTCCCAGCCCTCTGCACTGTGTTCCTTTATTACATGTAGAATCAATGAGCGGCTCGCTGACTCTCTGAGGTTGTTAACCCTAACACAAAGCGCACCCATTAACCATTATGGAGATAGCAGTACTGCCACGTGATTGGTCAAAGCTTATTCGCAACCCAGTGTTGAGGAGGGGGAAGGAGGATTGTGTCACGTACATCTGCTCTCACAAGAGAAAATATCTGTGGAGCTAATGTAGCGACAGAGGATATTAATCTTAATTTGAGTACCTCTTCAGCCCCAAGGAGGACTTGTGTGATGGATGAGAAGAGTGAGGATAAACATTCATAAAACAAAAAGAGTTGAGCATTCAAACTGACCTGTCGTTTTTACCAGTGCAGAATTATGCACATCTAATGGCCTCTTATTTGATTTTCAGTTCAACCTATATCAATAAAGCTTGACAGAAGGACATGGATTTGCACCTGCTTTGTCTGTTTCACAAAGGGGAAATTTCAGTGTTCCACAGGACAGTTTTATCTGCCTATTCACTAACACACATACTGCTTTCCACTACTCTATATGTATGTAGAATAGTATATAGCTTATTTTGTATGTAAGTATTGTACCATATTATACCATGTCCCAGTTTTACCTGACTACAGCTCTTATGGATAGTCTGATATTCCAAGCCTAAGTGAGTCATTTAAATTCCTGTAGTTGCCCTCTTTGTGCATAAGTCAGCCATAGTGTAAAAGAGAAGAGAGTGATGAATTGCGATGATGCTGGATCAGTCTGTCTGCGTTTGACTCTTAAATCAGATTTTAGACAGGCCTGACTCCAGCAAGAAATGGGCCTATTATTCCAGCATCATTTTGTACATAAAGAAGAGGAGCTAGGGGACTAAATCTAATAATATGTTCATTTTTGTTATGATTTCTTATATAGCCTACAAACAAGTATGCATTTTATGAAGCTATGTGTGAAACCAGGGATTATTTCCTCCCTCATTCCTGTGTCTGTATCTTAAAGTAACTCAGGTAACTCATTTTCAAACAGTGAAAGCAGGAAGTAGGCTGACTGCTGATTGTAAAGCGTGACTCTACACTCTAGACTCCACAAACCCTTTGGCTAATCGCTGGTATTCTGTTGGGAGATATTGACTGTAAACTGAGCATTTGTTGTGTTGTGATAGACAATTCCCAGTTCAAAGCTGTAGCCAAAATCACTTTTAGATTTTAGATAAGGGGACTTGTTAATAAAGTAAAAACACAGCAGAATTCATAAAAGGTCTGTTAAATTTGTGGGTTTTGGGGGATTATATTTTATTTATTATTTAGCTTATTTGTAAGATAGGGTCTGTGCACAATATACATGAGCCTTAACAGGTTGTAGCAGTAGAGCTAATTTCCACCAGTAGTCCCTGGTGCATGTGTTTTAGGTTTTCATTGGGGAAACCGGAGTGCCTGGAGGAAACCCACCCCGACACAGGGTGCAAACTCCACACAAAAAGGCCCAGGTGACCAATCAAATCCGTAGCCTACTGGTCATGAAGCATGAGTTCTCTCCACTCAGCCACGGAGGAGCTTTGTTATAAAGGAGCTTGTTAGTAGCTTGCAGTTTGGGTCAGATACACAGAGATGTGTAATTGTTTTGAAGAGCTTAGCTTTAGCCTTTTTAGTCAACCAATCGATCAGCAGCACATGTCTTTAGTTGATCACATGTCTTTAGTCAATCAATCATTTCTTTAGTTGACTACAGCCCTAGAAAAAATACGTAGAATACATGTAATACATTTACAAAGTTGCAGAAGGTCATCAAGTTCTTAGAGTAATGATTTAATGAAGCTTTTCTCTCTCATTTCAGGAAAGTGGTTCAACTACGGCATTATCTTCCTCGTCCTGATCTTGGACTTAAACATGTGGAAGAACCAGATCTTCTACAAGCCTTATGAGTATGGCCAGTACGTGGGTCCAGGCGAAAAGATCTACACAGTGGAAGAACCAGAGACCCTCGTCAACTTCAACCACTCCACTCTCACCTACGAGTGGCGTTATACCAACATTGACCCGCGCACTAACCACACCTACGTAACCCGGGACATGTTTCTGCACAGCCGCTTTGTGGGGTCTCGTCTGGATGTCAAATGTTTAGCCTTCATCCCGAGTTTAGCTGCTTTTGTGCTGTTTGGATTCTTCATTTGGTTGTTTGGGAGATTCCAGGAGAGTGAAACATTCACAGAAAACCCAGATAAAACGTACGAGAGGATAAAGAGGAAATCCCCGTCGGACTACAGCTCTAAAGACATGGGGACGACGCCAGAGGAGCTGCACGCCACAATGATGGACAGTTTAAAAAAGTCTGGAACCCCGATGCTGCTGTCCGTAGATGGGCCTCATTTTGGAGCGACTCCTTCGACCAATTCGACGATCTCCATGGAAACACAGGAGACATATCCGAGCATCGTGATTGACAGTGTGGAGCAGGACGAGCCAGCCGTGTTTTTTGACGTACACAAACTCTCCCCATAAAAAAGAATGCAAACATGCTCAATACTTTCAGTGCACTGTTACAAAGGAAGAGTTCAAATTATTTGAATTCAGAATCGGAATCTGTTTCCTGTTTGGATAGGGACTTACATAGAAATACACAGACATTATAATACATTTGATTATAGATTTATCAGCGTTTTAAACTTAAGCATTTGATGAGGGCCTGTAGCAGCCGATAATGTAATAATGGCCAATAATGTAATAACTGCCTATAATGTAAAAAATTTGAATGTAATAAAGTCAATAATGTAATAACTTGCCAGTAATGTAAGAAAATGTAAGAAAATGTCTGAAACAATAATGTAATAACCTGATGCCAGGTGTTCATTATTTGAGAATACTCACATTTAGATTCCATTGTACTCTTTACATGTGGGTAACACTTTGAATATGCAAACATACATGTATAACAGAAACTGTAGAAACATACTAAGAGAAAGTGTAAGTCCATTGTGTAAGTGATCAGGTATTTAAGCAGCTCTTTGAAAGAGACAAAAGTAACAATATATCTCAAAGTGTGACACTTTAAATTCAATTTATAAATCTTAAAGGATTAAAGGAACAGCATGTAAGTTTGTGGCCAAAGCTGGTACTGTGATCATGTATGAAATACTGCAGAGCAGAGGATCTCCTCCACCAGACAAGAGGTCAGCAGCTCGGCTGCAGAAATCAGACAGATGAAGGGAGGAGCAACAGGCCAAAACACATAATATACACATAATGACAACAAAATATAAGCTGAGGGCTGCAGTTTATATGGGAAAGGGAATATTCAGGCTGGATCACTGTTGTCAGTGATACAAGTATTTGAAATGATCCTGATTCCTCAATGTCTGTGACCAGTTCTTTTAACAGATATTTGAAAGAGACAATAGTAACAATACATTTTAATGTAGTGACACTTTTAATTTAATAATCTTTGATTAAGTGATAGAGAAGAAATTATTACATTAGTGGTTGCAGTTATTTCATTTTAAAGATTTTTTTCATTAAACTAGCCAATAATGTAATAACTAACCAATAATGTAATATGTTACTACATTATTGGCATCAGGTTATTACATTATTGTTTCAGACATTTTCTTACATTTTCTTACATTACTGGCAAGTTATTACATTATTGGTTTTATTACATTAAAAATTATTACATTATAGACAGTTATTACATTATCGGCTGCTACAGGGCAAATGAGCTATGTAGCAATGCATGACCAAAAACATTTGTTTTTTTCATTATGACATTATGTTCCTATTGATACTTTGCAGTGACAGTGAGTTACCATGGTGACGCATTGCACACATTAACAAACATGGTCACAAATGTTTTAAGATTGTCTGAAAACTCAAGATGTGAGATGTGAAATATTTTGATCAGTATGAGTGTTGATGGTCCTGTTTAGGAGTTTGATTATGAGTAACTGGAAACTGCTGGCTAATGCTAATTACTTGTTTAACAACAAAAATGAACTCACTGGTCAGATTGTGTTAAAATAAAGCACAAATTAAAGTCTAGAGCAGAGCCAGCAGTTAGCCCCAGAGAATGTTGATGATCAGCTGCAAAGTATCAATTCACTATTGCTCGATTTTGGGATATAGATATTTACAATTTGTTTACAAAAAATGTAAGGGGACAAATGCATATTATTTTATTCTTATTTATTTATAATAATGTCATTCTTATTTTCTTAACCAGCCTCAAAATGCTGCATAATTAAGAAATTAAGAACAAGTGAAATAATCATTTAAGTAAGTTTGTAATCCACTAATCAAATTAGACTTATATTCAGAATTGACGTCCTTTGAACCTGTGTATTCTTCAGTACAGTGTGGACCTAGCTACAGGAGGATGTTAGGACATGATATTTCTCTATTTTTATAAACCTTTTTAAATTTTCCAAAGTGGTACCAAGTCTAACCCTTCTGCTCTGTTGAATGCAAACTTCAGTCTCTATCAGTCGACACGGTGCTGCCTCCCATTTTTCACTTTCAGAGCTCAAAGCTATGGACTTTTGACGAGACTTTTGGTGCCTCTTATAACATTGTATTTATGTGTGTAACCAGACTTATAGCTACAATAGTGCCTTGATAATTCACAAGAGTAAACCTTATCAGTCTGTGCAAGGTGAGTCCAGGAGGTAACGAGAATAAGAGAACAAAAATAGTTTGCCAAGAGTCTGAGGAGAGGCAAGCCCACTCACAGTAAATATGCATGTTTTTCCATTTTTCTATTGTAATCCACTAATCCCTATAGTCTCATCTATTATTGGAATATAATACATTTTTATTAGTTGATAAAAAAAATATTTACCAAAACACTAATCAATCAGAGCAGTTGTCAATACACAAATAAACAGCAAACAGGACCAATAAAAGCGCCCCAAATGAATGAAATAAACCTCTTTATGGCATCGAGAGTTGTCAGAAACTTCAGTACCAAGATACTCATTTGTAAGAATAGTATTGAATCATATTGAGCAGCTCAGAAAGAAATACATAAACAGGACTAATCTGAAATCTTAAATGAAATAAATCCAATATTTTGGGGGTCATTGCAATCTATCCAAATGTTGATACCATGATACTATTTGATACTAAGAGTAGTATAAAACATGTGAACAGATACCAATACAGAACGCATTTATGTTTTTAAACGGATCTTTCCCGAAAAGTTTTAGAAAGGTCTGACCAACACTGGAACTAGTTTAAGAACACAAGGTCAGTTTTTATGATCACTGTGGTTTCATAATGGAATTGAAAATCAGTCACGGGTCACAGCTTCTCTTTTTGAACTCATAAAATTGAAGTCTTTAGTTTAATGACAACCCTGTCTCACATCTGTACTTCCTGGACTCAGCTCGTATAGGCGGCGAACAGAAGATGTCCTATTTCTGGCCTGCTTTCCTTGTATCCTTTATGTAAGTCATGTGTGATGCTCTTAGTGTTATGGCTCATTATGCACTCGCACTAATTGGTCCTTGTGAGTTTTGCTCTTCTCGACATAACGATTATGAACCCCCATGTATGCTAATGACCTATTCACCTCTTCCTCTTCACATTAACAGCACACATCATCAATGTAATCAGATAGTGGGGGAGCTGCACACATTCTGATGAGGCCTGCCCTGGTCTGTGATCTGCAGACACACACACACACACAGAACATTTGCCCTGGATGTGAACATGAACTTCTTCAGAACTACACCTGCCTCTTCATCTCAAAAAATACCACAACTACTTTGAAACAGTCGCGCAACTATTCCAAAAATGCATGGAATTTATTTTGAATCAAAAATTGCAAAATTTTCGTCCTCAGCTCTCAGTATTAGAACTCCTGTAGTGCTGTTTTCTGTCCTCTGCTTTTTCCTGTGTGGTTTTGTCCATAATGCTACCACATTATTATAAATGTTGATCCTTCTGAACATCAAAGAAGTACAGTATTTCAACATACTGACACGAGTGACTCTATCCTGTACTGTATTTACTTTCAATTGAATATGCCAAATAATATTCAAATCTTAGTTTCATTATTAACCAAATTAGCTTTTTTTAAATGACATTTTGATGTACTGATGTAGCCTATACAATTTTATTCAAAAATAACAATCTTCTGCAATTGGTATCTCAATCTGTACTAACTCTCTTTTTTTATACCTGTAACAAAATGTTTCATGTATTTCATGGTTTTCAAAGGGTCTTCTACTACTACTACTATTACTACTACTGCTGCTACTGCTGCTGCTGCTGCTACTACTACTACTACTACTACTACTACTACTACTACTACTACTACTCAAATTTTGACACAAAATTTTCACAACAGACAATAAAGTCTTATGTTTGAAATTATAGTTATGTTATTCATATCTAAATCCTAACCACAATTCAGGAACTGAATGAAATGGATTGTGACCAAAGATACCAAATAAGTGTACTGTCAAATATTGTAATTTAAGAAAAAAATCTCCAAGGAAATGTGTGCATTTCTTTGATCATGTGTGACTGTTACAGTGTGGTACTTTTTCTCTTGATAAGTGCATTGTATTCATTGTGAGGAATGTTTCATTTACAAAACAGATTGAGGATCAAATTCTTTCATGTTCTGCTTTGTTGCACATTGATATTACTGTAGTTTTCTGCACTCATTATGTTAACATCAGCTTGGCCCACGAATATGGAAATACCATTAAAAGTATTTGGATCTGACAAAGAATTATATTAACGGCTAAGATAAATCAAATTATAAAACAGTATTTGCTAATGCTGAGTTTACATATGAAAGATTTGTTAACAAGACATGAGTTGTGTTTTTCAGTCGGCTAATTCCTAAACACATTTGTCTGCTTAGCTTGAATGCAGCCATGTTTTTTTTACTCCTATTAAAGGGTCTATCTACAGAATATCATTGTGTTTGTGCTCATTTATTAGGCCCGAGCCCGTACAGTGCATACGGCCTATTGCTTTCGCAACGATGAATGCCTGCGAACTGTATTACGAAGTTGAGCGCTTCGAGCTCAACTTCGTCCCTCAATCGCCCCCTGCGTGAACAGCAGTATCCTAGCAACCCATGCCAAAGGCATGGGACATGCATATTTGTTCTTGACAACAAGTCATCGTCAACATTGAGTGAATGGGCTTTGCCCCAAAACACACTCCTTACATCACGCTGTATCCAAACCCCCATGCCGAAGGGCATATTTATAGCTGCTAAAATGAATGGAAATCAATGGGAGTCAATGGCCGACCCCGACGAGATGGTGAATGACGAGCGCGTATTCACCGTCTCGTCGGGGTCGGCCATTGACCTCACGGTGACGTGGGGAATCTCGAAAGCTTTCACAAAATGTATAATATGCGTTTCCTATGTAAAAGGATATATTGTTTTTACTAAAAAAACATTTTGGGGCACTGCCACCAAACTTACCAGACATGTGACAGTTCCAGCATTAGCATCATGGTGACAACAGTTAGCTTCCATCATCTTCATCCTGTTTTAGCTCCACGGGCATCTCCAGCAGGTGGCAGTACAGTCCACTTGTACACACTTGTACGCTGCATTAGAGTGGAGATTTAAGGATCAAATGAAATCGCTGTAGGAGATGTACATGATGAATAGTTGCACTGTGGTTTCATGTAGAATTTGCTTACCTGAGGCTCCGAGGAGGAGAGAGGCAGGGTTGGGTGGTCATAATGGCTGTTGACAAATCGTCATCTCTTTCTCCACACTTTACCCATGCATCCCTATGGTCTCCTTTTTCCATCCATCATCTGTTTGATGCTCTGTAACATCTGCATGTAGTGAATAAAGGCAGTCTGTAAACTATGGCATCCCAGTGCTTCACACATGACGACTGGGCAGCCGTGTGGAGTGGAGCGCTGCATCCTCCTGTGGTGTTACAAACCTTGAATTCAAAATGACATTGCCAAGTAAAAAGACATAGACCATGTTACAGTACCCTACCAATACCTATCCCTGTGAAAAAAAAGAACGGTTAAACCCCACAGGGTAGGGACTCTCAGTACGCTGCCAAAGACATCGTCGTCAAAATTGTCGAAGGACTCCATGGCCCGCTAAACCCGGCGCATGGTGGAGGCAGACACCCAGGGCGGAGTCACCAGCATGATTTCCGAGCCAGAGACATATGTCCAGAACTCCCAGTCCATGGGGTGCAGGTTCGGAAGCATGGGCCCAAGGAACTGAAAGAGAGCACAAAGAGAGCACAAAGAGAGCACTTGATTGCTGGATTCTGGCGGATAGCTGCTGCTAGGGGCTCGATGAAAATGGTGAATAATGATGGAGAGAGTGGACATCCTTGCCTAGTCCCCCTGTGCAGTGTGAATCTTTGTGATGTTAGTCCATTGGTTGTGACTGTGGCGGATGGTGATGTGTATAAAGTCTTGATCCATTTAATGAATGACTCTTCAAAGCCAAATTTTTGTAGTGTGGTGAATAAAATTTTCCAGTTGACCCTATCAAACGCTTTTTCTGCATCTAATGTGGCTATGACTGTGTCTTTTTGTTGTGTGGATGAGTAATGTATTAAATTAAATAACCTGCGAGTGTTGTTGGATGAGTGTCTGCCTTTGATAAAACCGGTCTGATCAGGGTGGATGATATGTGGTATGATTTTTTTCAAGTCTATGGGAAAGTGCTTTACTGATAATTTTGATGTCAACGTTGATAAGTGAGATTGGGCGGTAATTGGATGTGAGTGTGTGGTCCTCGTTGGGTTTTGGGATGAGTGTTATGAGAGCTGTGTTCATATCTGTTGGAAATTTACCATTTTCTTTTATTTCTGTTATTGTTCTGGTGAATAGTGGGGATAGAGTTGACCAAAAATGCATATAGAACTCAGCAGGGAAGACATCTGGTCCTGGTGCTTTATTGTTGGGCATTGGGTTCAGTGCAGATTGTAATTCTTTTTCAGTGACTGGCGTTTCTAGAGTGTTGGTTTGTTCTGGGTTGAGTTGTGGCAGGGAAATGTTGTTGAAACATTTATTTATGTCTTCTTGGTTTGGGTCCAGATCAGAGGAGTATAATTTGGAGTAATATTGTTCAAATGTCTTATTTATTTCAGTTGGTGAGTTAGTTAGCTTCCCTGCTGAGTTCCTGATAGATGTTATAGCTGTTTTTTTCTTGATTTCTTTTGATTTGATTGGCCAAATATCTACCGGATTTATTGCTATGGTGAAAACTTTCATGTCGAAGTCTCTGAATAAGGAATTGGTTTCTTTTATTTATTATTTTATTAAGAATACATTTATTTTCTCTTAGTTCTTTATGGATGGTTTTTGATGCGTTGTTTGTGTATATAATTTCTAATTCTTTTATTTTTTCTTCAATTTGGACTTCTTTTTCTAATTCTTTCTTCTTTTTATGAGCTGAAAATGAAATTATTTTCCCCCAAAGTACTGCTTTCCATGTTTCCCAAAGTAAAGAGGCAGATGACTTTGGAGAGTCATTCATTTCTAGGAAGGATGTCCACTCTCTCTTGAAAAAACTGTCAAATTCCGGGTCCGTTAAAAGTGATGTATTAAAACGCCATCTGGTGGGATGTTTCTGCGTTGTGGGTGAGTTCCATGTGAGGGTTACAGGAGAGTGGTCGCTTGTAGTGATAGGGTGGATCTTTGTTTCTGTGATATTTGGTATAACTGAATTACTGGTTAAAAAGAAATCAATACGGGAGTAGGTTTGGTGGACGTTAGAGTAAAAGGTATATTCTCACTCATGTGGGTGTTGCAGCCTCCAACCATCGCCAAGACCAAAATCACTCATGAACTGGTTTATTGTTTTGGAGGATTGACACAATTTGCTTGTATGTTTTGATCTGTCCAGTGATGGGTTTAGAACGGTGTTAAAATCTCCCCCTATAATTATTGAATAGTTTGAACAGTGTGTAAAAGAGGGGAACTTCGTGAGTTTGGGCTGTAAATGTTTGCAATTGTTATTGGATTATTGTTTATTGAAATGTTAATGGTGATAAAGCGGCCTTCTGGATCTGATATGGGTGTATTGTGGATAAATGTGACTTTTTTGTTTATTAAGATACAGACTCCTCTTTGTTTTGAGTTATAGTGTGAGGAATAACAGTGGGTGAAATGTGTAGTTTTTAAGCTGTTTTGTGTTGCGTGTGAAAGGTGTGTTTCCTGTAATAAACATATATCAGCATGGGTCTTATTGAGGTAATGTAGGACTTTCATTTTTTTTGTCTGTGAGCCAACTCCCCGAATGTTCCAAGACTTTTAATTGCATTGACTTAAAATAGGTATTTCATGATTATTCTGTGTGATGATAAGTGATGTAAGAAGTGTGTGTGTGTGTGCGGGTGTGTGTATGTGTGTGTGCAGTGGGCAGAAAGTGAATGAGAAACAGGACAAACATAAATACACATAACAAATAACAGTACCTGTAACCAGTGCGCAAAAAGGTGCATTTAATGTACAGAGTGCGTGGTGCAATTTATAAGATAATATGAATTAATAATATGAATTAATGAAGAGGGGCGTGAAGAGAGCGAGTGAGAGATCGAGGAGAGAAGCGTGTGAAGGAAAGAGAGAGAGAGCACGAAGTAAAGCGGAGGGCGAGAGAGGGAGAGCGCGGAAGAGAGAGAGGGAGGGAGGGCGGGAGAAAGGTGAGCGGAGGAGAGAGAATGACGTGGTTAAATAGAGGAATAATTCAAACGTTTTGTGTAGTTAATAAAGCCATGGAGTCTTTGTCTTTGAATAATTGTCCATCTATGTATAGTTTGTCTACTGTAATGACTGCTTTTTTACCTTGTGTGATCATGGTCTTGCGGATGGGGAAGAGAAGTTTGCGTCTGCGGATTATTTCTGGTGGAAATTGGTCGTTGAGTCCGAAATGAGTCCCTTTAAGCTGTTTTCCCTGTCTCTGAACCAGTTCTTTCTGTTTGAAGTGTTCGAATTTGACAATGATGGGCCGGGGTCGGGTGGAAGTGGGAAGTTTCTGTCCTAAACTGTGCACATGGTGGAAGGTGATGTTTTCTACGGTCTGTAGCGTGAGTTTGAGCTGATTTACCATGAAGTCTTTTACTGCTTTTTCGGGGTTGTCGGCGGATGATTCTGAGATACCGGAGAAAATCAGATTGTCCCTCATGCTGCGTGATTGTAAGTCCAGGATGGTTTCTTGCATGTTTTTGGTTTCAGCGGTGATGGCGGTGAGTTGAGCGGTGACGGAGGAGAGTGAAGAGGTGAGAGTATCCACGGAGCTTCTGAGTGATTTGTTTTCCTGTGTGAGTGAGTCGACTTGTTGTTGGCTGTATTCTAGACTGTGGATGAGGTTTTGAAACTCTTTATGGAGTACTTCGATAAGTGAAAGTCTATTGTCCAGGGCAGATAAACGTTCGTTGATGGATAGGAGGATGTCGGAACAGCAGTTTGAAGTGGGAGGAGTGGATGGTGGAGAGGATGAGGGATCTGATGAAGTGGAGTCTGTGGTGCCTGTTTTTTTTGCCTTACATGAGCCTCCCACTGTACAGAGTCTATTGTAGCATTCGTCGATGTAAGTTTCCAGATGGTCCAGTTCCGAGTTGTAATCCAGTTTTGGTGCCGTGTCAGTGTGAAAAAATTCAACAGAGAGGAGCAGAGATGGAAAAAAAGAGGAAAAGTAAGTCCAGTAAAAGTTTGTTTTCTTCTTAGTAGCAGCGCGCCGCCATTTTGAATCACGCACCATCTCGCGAGAGTGTTGCGTTAACAGCGGCATGCCCCCCATAATCGCTTACTTACGCTCACGTCGCATTTGAACGAATTCCTCTGAAGGCGCGTCACCCACTGGGGTGAAAATCACCGTACATCAACTAGAGAAGTCGGGCATCAAACGATAGCTGAATTTTTTTGATAACTGTCACGGTTTACGTGTGGCGAAGCTGCAAACTTTGCTCAGATTTTTTGCAATTTTCCAGTGTCTAAATTTGCTCCTGTTCAGCCGTACAAAGTCCGATTGGGCTCAAATTTGAATCACTTGTAAAACTTTCATGCCAAAGCCGACTAATTGTGACATGAGCAAAAATGGTGTGATAGCGCCCCCTGCAGGACACAACAAAATTTTGCATGGAGGGCCAAATTTTAGTTTTTCTAAAATTTACCATATTTGGCCCAAAATTACTTTAGGTCATCTCACTCAAAAAGGCCAATGTAAACCATATGGTATTTTTAACCGTGTTGCCATGGTGATGCGCAAAAGCTCCAATGTTATCCTAATGGCTAAGAACAGATGAATTCCCATTCATGAAAAATATTTTACTTTCACAGAATATTCTCATATTTGGCTCAATGACTCTTCATGTCATCCCGATCAAAAAAGTCAATGACAACCATATGGTATTATTCAGTGGGTTGCCATGGCGATGCACCAAATCCTCCATGTTATCCTGATGGGAAAATTTCAACAATTTCCTACATTTCAAAGTGATATAACGTCTTATTTGTTTAATTGAAGAATGTGAAATTTGGCACAGTGATTCTTCAGGTCAGCCCGATCAAAAACGTCCGGGGGGGCCAAGGTTGTATTTTGCACAGTGTTGCCATGGCGATGTCCCAAATTGCCCATATTCACCAATGTTACCACATCAGCATCTCCAGTGTGTGTGGACTTTGTGTTTAGTGACAAGTTCAGCCCAAAGCCACAAACACACAGAGACAAGAGGCTCATCAGCACCACCCGGGAGAGCGCTGGGGTGACCAAGTGCCAAGCGCGGCCCTTCAATGCCGCTTGCGGCTTTAATATTTGTTTGTGCTTTTAAGGAACATTTTCCAGTCTTTTTGTGCATATTCTTCTGTACAACTCCAAATAAATACAGTTTTTACTGATGCTGTCTTTGATTCAGCTGACCCTTATGCAAGGACAGGACAGGGGGACGGTGTTTTGTTCTAGTTTTAGTACTAATACAAATCCAGCCATTTAGACCTGGTTTAGCCAACCATTGTTCATTGTGTCCTAGTCCTGGTTTGGGGTTGGTTTGCATATGGATTTGGAAGATGGGTTTGAGGCTATGGAGGAGTTGTACTATGACAGTTGGTCAAAGAATCATGACTGCGGTCAGTTAAAAATGTGAGATCTTAACTTGTGTGCAACCAATAGAGAGAAACGACATGACATTTATCTACAGTTTCTTATTAAAAGCAATCAGATTAGAACAGGGCTACACTTTAAATCAGCAGATGAGGGCAGAGACAAAACTATGTAATATCAAAATCAGAGAAGGTCCATCTCCTTTGTGTCCACTTTGATCCAAGTACCACGCCCTCGTTCAGTCCAGCTGGGTCCACAAGAGGACAAGAAGCTGGCAGTGCGATCACAGAGCTGACTCTGATTTTTGAGCAGATTCAGTGATTGGGCAATCGGTCACTTGATGTGCCGTCATGGCAACAAGAGAAATTCAGCTTTAAAGTGTAGAATAAGAAGGACAGCAAATGAAAACCAGTCAAAACAGGTTTCAAACACACAACAAATCATTACAAAACTTGTGCCACAGATTGCTTGGAGCATTCCGCAACATGGGCCAGAAGCTCACTCGTAGTAATAGGCCTAATAACTAAGTTTTTAAAAGTATTTACAAAAAAAAGTCCTGAAAGTTTATAGAGTCTATGGATGATGTTTATGTTCCATTTTAAGCAAAGTACTGAACAGTCAGGAAATGAACACTGTGCACCTTTACATCTGTACATTGGGTGAGTGGCCATTTTGCTTTACAGTAACTATAGCCACATATTGTCTTAATTATTTTATTAAACCTGGTGCCCTCCCAAGCTCTACCTTTACCAGTAGCCAAGCACTACTCTTAAGTAATAAAAGTGCTATTAGAGAACATCATTACATCCATAACTCTTTGTAGCCTATTGCAGCCTATATTGTACAGAGAGTAGATTCTCAGTTATGAAGAGGAATTGTACGGAATCCAAACTATTATTGATGGCGCAGAGCTGCAGCTGAAGCCTTGTATAATCCTCATTGACCAGTGCAGCTCTCAAGTCTAATTGGCTTTGACATTTTTACTACAGTGGACACAAGAAGAGCATCAATTACTGCAATGAACTGTTTGTGTGGTCAGATTTATGCCTCACACAAGAACGACGGGAGCTGCTACGTGATCTAATACAGTGCAATCAATCAAAAGAGCTATGGCCCAAAAACACGTTAGTGAGGGACTAGCCTTGGGGGCTTAGCATCGGGGGCTAGCATAACAAACATTTGGGAACTCGGGTTCTGTCGTGTTCTCTCAATTACTGTGCGCTGCTGCTGCAGAAATCGATATCTCATTTCTCCAGCCAAAGATGAGACTGGACGAGTCACAACGGTAATGTCTCATGGCAGCGCAAAATACACAGGTCTTCCTGACAATGAGAGAGTGAGGGAGGGGTGGAAAGAGAGAGAGAGAGGGGGGGGGGGATTGGGTAAGAAAATATAGAAAGATGAAAAGAAAGAAAGTGAAAAGGGGAGGGAGTGAAAGTGGGAGTAAGGGAGAGAAAGAGGAAAGAGAGAGTGGAAAGGGCAGAAAGACAGGAATAAGAGAGAGAAGAGTCAACAAGTCAAAGAAAGAGAAGGGACTGGACAGGCATAGATACAGAGAGGTAAAGAGGAAAAGGAGGAAGAGAGAGACTGAGAGAGAAAAGACAAGAACACATAGAGAGAGAGACAAGGTGAGAGCTTTTAAGAGTTACAGAAGAAAGAGAGAATGATATATGAGGAGATTGGGTAAGAGAATATAGAAAGATGGAGAGGAAAAAGGGAGGGAGAGAGTGAAAGCAGGAGTGAGAGAGATTGAGAGAAAAAGATAGGAACAGAGAGAAAGAGCGAATGTTAGTTTTAAAGAGTTATAGGGTAATAGATATATGGGGAGATTGGGTAAGAGAATATAGAAAGATGGAGAGTGAAAAAGAGAGGGAGCGAGAGAGTGAAAGCAGGAGTGAGGAAGAGAGTGGAAAGGAGAGAGGGCAGAAAGAAAGGAGCGGGGAAAAGACAGGAATAAGAGAGCGAAGAGTCAACAAGTCAAAGAGAGAGAAGGGACTGGACAAGCATAGATATAGAGAGGTAAAGAGAAAGAAAAGCTGGTGGGAGAAAGGTGGGTGGAAAAGGAGGAAGAGAGAGACTGAGAGAGAAGAGATAGGAACACAGAGAGAGAGTAGGTTTGCAAAATTCTGGGAATTTTCCAAGTTGGAAACTGCCCATGGGAATTTTCGGGAATTAACAGGAATTTTTGGGAATTTTCAAATAAATCAGTCATGTGTTAATTATCTCCTTTTTGCAATAATGCCGGCTGATTACAAAATTAAATGTTTATATTTTTGTTACAATAATTCCCCTAAATTCCTGTGCAAATTTACCAGTTTGAAAATTCCAAAAAATTCCCATACCTAAGTTTCCATGGACATTTTCCAGGAATTTTCCACCGCTTTGCAACCCTAAAGGAGAGAGAGAGGGAGAGAGAGCGAGAGAGAGAGAGAGAGAGAGAGAGAGAGAGAGAAGGTGAGCTTTAAATAGTTAAAGAAGAGAGAGAGAAAAAGGGGGGTAAAGATGGAGAGTGAAAAAGGGAGGGAGGGAGACAGTGTAAGCGCTATTGAGGAAGAGAGTGGAAAGGAGAAAGGGTAGAAAGAAAGGAGCAGGAATAAGGGAGAGAAGAGTCAACAAGTCAAAGAGAGAGAGAAGGGACTGGACAAGCATAGATACAGAGAGAAAGAAAAGCTGGTGGGAGAAAGGTGGGTGGAAAAGGAGGAAGAGAGACTGAGAGAGAAAACAGATAGCAATAAATGGAGGGAGAGAGAGAAGGTGAGCTTTAGTCTTTAGAGTTAGAGAAGAGAGAGAGAGTTAGGGGATAAAGGGACAAGAGATAAATTGTAGAGGAAGAGGAAGTGGTAAAAAGTCAAGAAAGTCAAAGGAATGAGAGAGGGAGAAAAGAAAAAGAGGAAGTAAGGAAGAAAGAGGGAGGTGAAGGGAAAAAGAGAGAATGGGAGAAATAATTAGAGAGGAGAGAGGGTTCAAGAATGGGAAGCAGGGTGAAAAGGGGAGTGCAAAGAGAGGAGGAGTCATAAACAATGAGAAAAGAGAATGGAAACGACAGAAGAGATAAAAAGTGATATATTGATGAGCAGGTTCTTGTTTCCACACTAGAGTAGTTGTTTTCCTCTTCGCTTTAAAGACTCTGACTCGAATGGTGAATAATTGAGAGCCAGAGGGCGCTGGTGCTAACACTTCAGACAGCAGTTAGCTTTTAGCATTAGTGTTTGAAGGATGAAACTCCTCACCACCAGGAAACTATCCCGGTGTACAGGCTGCCACCTGCTTTGTCTCCATGGAAATGTTATTGTCTTGCCTACATTTTTCCACATCATGGCATTAAACACATTCATGAGCAGCAGGTAATACCACCATGTTACAGGTCAGATCTGAGATCAGAGCTATAAAAACACCTGTGGTTTTAAGGCAAGATATAGTAGTTCAATGCCATATTGCGGAACATTCAAGGCAAAGACCCCACCAGAAAAGGTTCATAGTGGAACTTTGTATTGTAGTGAGGTGGGCTTGATCACAATAAACCATAGACTGTAGCCACATGGTGCCAAATAGGAAGTGAGCACAGCGTTAGACCCTTTTAGGACAGAAGTGATTAAAAAAGCTGCATGCACATTTTGGCAACAGAAGTGTCATTATTCCCCATTCATTCTGATTAATTCAGACTGAACATGGACAGAAGAAGACGGAGATAAAAACATTTCCAGCACAAAAATCAAATCAAACTTTATTTCTATAGCACCTTCCCACAGCCAAAGCCGACCAAAGTGCTGTACAACAATAAAAACAAGATAAAAAACAATAAACATCAAACAAATAGGTCAACAGAGCACATTACACCATTCAAATAAAGAAAGTGTCACAGGGCCACTAAGTGTTAAAAGCCATTCTATATAAGTAGGTTTTAAGTTTGGCTTTGAACGAGGGCAGGTCAGTGATGGAACGTAACTCAATGGGCAAAGAGTTCCAGAGTTTTGGAGCGGCCACTGCAAAAGAACAATCACCCCACTGTTTGCACCGGGACCGGGTGCAAACAGTGCGACTCCAGCAGATGTTGCCCAGCAGATCGTAGAGCTCTGCTGGGTTGGTGAGGGGTCAAAATCTCACACAAGTAGGAAGGTGCAAGACCACTGACTGCACTAAAAACAAACTTTTTTAAAATGTCTTGTTGTTGTGTGTGGTGGTCAAAATTGATATTCTACCAGTCGGACTAAAGTTTTAAAGTTTTACTCACTGATTGCACATGGACCTGGCACATGGCAGTCAGACCCCATTTGTCAAAGTCAGCTCGTTGAGGAAATATTTGCGATCTTTTGACGATAATCCTTTCCCAAAGCTTGACAAATGCTGAGTTCTACCATAATTATGTTGCCACAATGCGTGCGCAACCAAGCCTATGTCATCACTGTTTACTGACACTAAAAGGATCTGTTGAAAAAGTGTCATCCCTCTCTCTGTAACAGCTGCTGTCAGGTTTCTTGTTTTGTTCGTGTTAACTCACTTTACATGATCCTGTGTTTTTATTTCGCTATTTTGTCTGTAATCCAATTCCTATTCCTAATATGGAACTCAGCTCCAGATGTGGCCCTGTAACTGCTAGTCTCAGTGGGCTTCATTTGACTGGAGCTGAACACTGTGTTACACTCCCTTCTTTCTACAGTCTATTGGATAAACCAACAGATGAGCGAGGTTCTAACATATTAGATTTTTTTGTTTTAGAATGATGTCTCCTAAAGCTCATTTTCCCCAGAAAGGGCTCAGCTAATGTCTTGTTTGGAGAATGTGATTTTTTATTATTTCAAACCAATAATTTGGGTTCAGATGAAGTTCGAACGTTCTAACCTGCAGTGATACACACTGAGCTGGAGGACAGGGAGGTGTCTGAAGGCCAGAAGGCTGATGTGTTCACCTGCTTTAACTTTCTGGAATTACTGGGCCAATCCACATGAAACAAAAACTGACCAACATTTTCTCTCTTAGCACAAATTACAAAGCCACACTTTTTCTATTTCACACAGTTATTTTAAAGGTGGCATTTTTCTACAACAAAAAACTGCTGGAGAGAATATGTGTTTGTTTTCAAGGTGTTTTACATCTCCATGGAGACGAGGAGTGAAGTGGACCCCGAACGGAAAAGTTAGATTGAAGATTGAAGACCAAATCCTAAACAAAAAAATAATATGGTTCAACATTTGTAGACTTTCTGTTTAGAGATTTCTCTCAAAAAACGCCCAAAGAGTTCAACAGACTTCCACCCTCTATCTGAAATGACATCAGATTCATGTTATGAAGTGAATCTGTTTAGACCCAATGACAAGTATTTGTACTAGTTGGTCAGAGTATTTGCAGTAGTTGGTCAGGGTATTTGCAGTAGTTGGTCAGAGTATTTGTACTAGTTGGTCAGAGTATTTGTACTAGTTGGTCAGAGTATTTGTACTAGTTGGTCAGAGTATTTGCAGTAGTTGGTCAGAGTATTTGCAGTAGTTGGTCAGAGTATTTGCAGTAGTTGGTCAGAGTATTTGCAGTAGTTGCTCAGAGTATTTGCAGTAGTTGCTCAGAGTGTTTGCAGTAGTTGGTCAGAGTATTTGCAGTAGTTGGTCAGAGTATTTGTACTAGTTGGTCAGAGTATTTGCAGTAGTTGGTCAGAGTATTTGCAGTAGTTGGTCAGAGTATTTGCAGTAGTTGGTCAGAGTATTTGCAGTAGTTGCTCAGAGTATTTGCAGTAGTTGGTCAGAGTATTTGCAGTAGTTGGTCAGAGTATTTGCAGTAGTTGGTCAGAGTATTTGCAGTAGTTGGTCAGAGTATTTGCAGTAGTTGGTCAGAGTATTTGCAGTAGTTGGTCAGAGTATTTGCAGTAGTTGGTCAGAGTCTCCTGAGGTGAGGATGAGACACAGCTGCTGTCCTCATGAGACACAGTCCTGTGGGACAGACTCTTTGTGCAGCACTATTCTGGGGAAATGCCAATGGGAACTCAGGTGATACATCACACTCCTGTCTGAACTGGGTTCATTCAAGGAAAAGTTCACATTTTCTTTGTTGTAGCTTCGTAACCACCATGGCCACTTTCCAGACTGTAGGACTGAACCCAGACTTATAAAGGGTCCAAAGATGAACCCTTTCTTTCTTTTGTATTTAAATTATTTCATGAATAGAAAGAAAAAAGAAAATGAGTTAGTTAGATGGGTTTTGTGAATTCTTTGCTCTGTATCTTGCACATATCTATGTGGCCAAAGCTCACTGCCTTGTCATGTGCACCATGTGACATGAGTCTGTACAGGGACTGCACCTGGGAATATGACCTGGAATATAACCTGGCACAAATTATTTCTTCCATACACCTAACTTAACTAAATGTGTGTGAGGAAATAACTATGGAAATGCTCAAACTTCTCACACCTAAAATAGTATTTGGCTTTGTGAGTATGATCAGTGCTGAACACACACTATATCTGGCTTAAAAGTCGTATGTTAGGCGAAACTGACTCAAGTCATGTTATAATGTTATTTTACCTCCTCCTGTTTTGTTTCAGTTACGCATCTGTATGTAACCCTTTATTATTAGTCTGTCTACATCTCCAAAGGTGAAGTGCTCTGTTCCACCTTGTGATGTCATGTAGTGGTTTTCAAGTTAACAGTTCCTTT
This sequence comes from Odontamblyopus rebecca, assembly GCA_030686955.1. NCBI lineage: Eukaryota > Metazoa > Chordata > Actinopteri > Gobiiformes > Gobiidae > Odontamblyopus > Odontamblyopus rebecca. The sequence continues at coordinate 8,517,024 of CM060659.1, read as the reverse complement.
TACCTTTATAGCTCAGTAGAGATTAGCAATTTCAGGGCTAAAATCATCCAAATGATTCTAGTGAAGATGTAAGGAGTTTAAAAACACAGTGGAGCATTTTCTGTATTATCACATGACATCACAAGGTAGAAAAGAGTGTTTTGCTCGTTTGAGAGAAGAACTTGCAGTTTGTGTGAATGAAACTGCAGAGGTACCACACTTTGAGAAACACTGGGCTCCATTACAGCCTTACACTCAAAAACACATTCTCCCAAATAGAAATCTTTCTCAACTTATTTGTTTCCTCTGGAGCTCTCAGATCCAGATCCCCCCCGCCTCTCCTGCTCACTGCTCACTGCACTCAGCTCCGCACTGTTTTTACTCACAACCATTTCACACTCAGATCTATAAGTCATGTTCTTCGGACACAGAGTAAACAGGAGACAGAACCGACTGAGCCAGCGCTTCATAAATCAGCAGGAAGAGAAGGTCCCTGAGCGGCTGGGGCACACACACTACATACTATAATTATTTTACACATTAATTGGGTCAGCAGCTGTGCAAGCTTGACCCGCACTGTTGCCTAGTAACAGTTCTCATGCATACAATACAATACCAACACTACACCAGGACTATAGCACTAAAACAGGACTAAATGAGCACTAGACTTGGGATAGAGCAAACTTGTACAAAACCAGGACTAAACAAGGACTAAACTATGTCTAAATGAGGACTAAACTTGGCATAGACTAAACTAGGACTAAACCAGGACTATAGGACTAAACCTGGACTAAACCAAGACTAAAGCAGGACTAAAAGAAGACTAAATTTGGGATAGACCAAACCTGGAATAAACCAGGACTAAACTATGATTTAATGAGGACTAAACTTGGAATAGACCAAACTAGGACTAAACAACAACTGTAGGACTAAACCTGGACTAAACCAAGACTAAAACAGGACTAAATGAGGACTAAATTTGGGATAGACCAAACTTGGACTAAACCAGGACTAAACAAGGACAAAACTATGTCTTAATGAGGACTAAACTTGGCATAGACTAAACTAGGACTAAACCAGGACTATAGGACTAAACTTGGACTAAACCAAGACTAAAACAGGACTAAAAGATGACTAAATTTGGGATAGACCAAACTTGGAATAAACCAGGACTAAACTATGTCTTAATGAGGACTGAACTTGGGATAGACCAAATTAGGACTAAACAAGGACTATAGGACTAAAGCTGGACTAAACCAAGACTAAACCAGGACTAAATGAGGACAAAACTTAGGATAGCCAAACTAGCACTAAAGCAGGACAAAACAAGACTAAACAAGGATTAAGCAAGGACTAAACCAGGACTAAACTAAGATTTAACTGCAGTACACCAATGCACCAGCAGGTGGCGTGTCTTGTCTCTTGTGCTATCCTCCATATTAGACCTGTGCATCATGTGGACGCCCCACCCCATCACTCTGCACTGACAGCTCTGTGACTCTGGGACACACTGCAAAATATATGATCCTATTCACTCACACATCAAATCACAGCCTTCCATAGCCACACCCCAACATCGGCCGTCCAAGCCAGAAGTGAGACCTCTTTCCTGGGCTTAGGATGGTTCGTGTGCCCCTGCAGGCCTACAGCAAACACTGGCCCTCTATCAACACTTCAATATAACACTGGCCCCAATGGTATTACAATGTGTGTTGGGGGCAGGTTACAGTGTGTGTGAGTGTGTGTGTGTGTGTGTGTGTGTGCGTGTGTGTGTGTGTGTGTGTGGTGTGCGTGTGTGTGTGTGTGTGTGTGTGTGTGTGAGGGGTAGGTGGAGTCTGGACTATAAACAGAAGGATGGGGCATGGTACAGCTGCAAATAAATGGAAAAAGGGCGCATCATCTATTTGTCTCCATATATGTTATTGTTTGCCTGGAATGTTCCACAATACAGCATTAAACATGATGACAGAAAGCACTGAATTCATACGGCACCTTTTAAGACACCTGAGCTTTAGAGAGCAATATTCACTCTCGATGAAGTTAAGATATTGTAGCCACAGCACCACTTTCATGATGATGAAGGCAGATGCCTTGGGACACAACAGTTTCCACTAGAGTCACTGTGGCCCCACTGTGGCCCCTGGTGTTCCCAGCAGTTTCTCCTCCAGGTCAGTTCTGCCCAGCCTCAGAGTCAGATGAGAGGGCTATTTACAGCAGTTGTGGTGCAGAATGGTGCTTATTTACCACAACAGAATGACTGAGGAATACATGAATAGAGAAGTGACTGAGAGTCTTCTGAACACCTGTGTTTTGTCTAGTGCATTATTAATATTATATAAAAAGAAAAAAATGAGACAAGTCTCTTGATTTGTATTATCTTCTTTTTCTTTTCTTCTCACTTCTGCGTTCCTCATCAGACAGCGTGCATTTTAGCTCATTCCTGACTTAACTAAGCGTGCATTAGGCTGGTTGTTATTCAGGGCGTGTGAGGGCACCATCTGCCTGCTCTGCTCGGCTGGTGGCTCAGATCCAGTAGGACAGAATGCTGTAGGGACAGGAGGCTCCATCTGGCTCTGAAATGTCCGATTCTCCCAAAGACAATTTTCCACAGCATCGATGGAGACCGCGCAACAGATGCCTCGTTCCACAGAGAGGAGAGAATGTACAACTCACATCCAACTTTAACGACCGCCGCACCACCAGGGTGAGGGGGTGAGGGGGGCGGGGTAACTTTAGCTTAAATGAGTGGATTTATTCATATAATACCCAAATGGACTCAATTAGTGTGTGGAATGGACCACTGCTGTAGGATGATAAAAGAATGTGCCATCTGCTTGTCATCAGGCAAAAGTTACTGCTTCTCCTGGAAAGTACCTCAGTATGGCATTAACATTTCTGTCCTGTATTTATTCTGATAC